>CM038669.1:241850263-242280263 GCA_021605145.1 Aegilops bicornis
TCAAGGTGAGAAAGGGCAATGCACTGCATCAAGAGGCTAGCAAAGGTGGAAAGGTAAAAGTGCGTATAATCCATGGACTCAACATTAGTCAAAAGAACTCATATACTTATTGCAAAAATTTAGAAGTCATCAAAAACCAAGTACTACGGCGCATGCTCCTAGGGGATAGATTGGTAGGAAAAGACCACCGCTCGTCCCCGACCGCCACTCATAAGGATGCACAAGCGGTACACTTCATGTTTCAAATTTGTTACACAACTTTAACCATACGTGCATGCTACGGGACTTGCTAACTTCAACACAAGCATTCTTTGAATTCATAATCACCCAACTAGCATGACTTTAATATCACTACCTCCATATCTCAAAACAATTATCAAGTATCAAATTGATCATAGCATCCAGTTCACCTCCTATGAAAGTTTTCGTTCAAATTACCATGTTGTTTAAGACTCTGAAAATAATATAAGTGAACCATGAGATTTCATTAATTTCTACAAAATAAAACCACCGCCGTGCTCTAAAAGATATAAGTGAAGTACTAGAGCAAATGACAAACTACTCCGAAAGATATAAGTGAAGATCAATGAGTAGTCGAATAATTATACAACTATGTGAAGACTCTCCCATTTAATAATATCAGATCTTGATATTTTATTCAAACAGAAAGCAAAGCTAAAGAAAATGACATGACGCTCCAAGCAAAACACATATCATGTGGTGAATAAAAATATAGCTGCAAGTAAAGTTACCGATGAACGAAGACGAAAGAGGGGATGCCTTCCGGGGCATCCCCAAGCTTAGGCTCTTGGTTATCCTTGAATATTACCTCGGGGTGCCTTGGGCATCTCCAAGCTTAGGCTCTTGCCACTCCTTATTCCATAGTCCATCGAATCTTTACCCAAAACTTGAAAACTTCACAACACAAAACTTAACAGAAAACTCGTGAGCTCCCTTAGGGAAAGAAAACAAAACACCACTTCAAGGTACTGTAATGAACTCATTCTTTATTTATATTGGTGTTAATCCTACTGCATTCCAACTTCTCTATGGTTTATAAACTATTTTACTAGCCATAGATTCATCAAAATAAGCAAACAACACAATGAAAACAGAATCTATCAAAAACAGAACAGTCTGTAGTAATCTGTAACTAACGCAAACTTCTGGAACTCCAAAAATTCTAAAATAAATTGGTGGACCTGAGGAATTAGTCTAGTAATCATCTGCAAAAAGAAACAACTAAATAGCACTCTCCAGTAAAAAGTTGAAGCTAATCTCGTGAGCGCTCAAGTTTCTGTTTTTTACAGCATGATCATAAAGACTTCACCCAAGTCTTCCCAAAGGTTCTACTTGGCACAAACACTAATTAAAACATAAAACCACATCTAAACAGAAGATAGCTGGATTATTTATTACTAAACAGAACCAAAAAGCAAGAAACTAAAATAAAATTGGGTTGCCTCCCAACAAGCGCTATCGTTTAACGCCCCTAGCTAGGCATGACGATTTCAATGATGCTCACATAAGACATAAGAATTGAAACATAAAGAGAGCATCATGAAGAATATGACTAGCACATTTAAGTCTAACCCACTTCCTATGCATAGGGATTTTTTGAGCAAACAACTTATGGGAACAAGAATCATCTAGCATAGGAAGGAAAAACAAGCATAGCTTCAAGATTTTCAACACATAGAGAGGAAACTTGATATTATTGCAATTCCTACAAGCATATGTTCCTCCCTCATTATAATTTTCAGTAGCATCATGAATGAATTCAACAATATAACCAGCACCTAAGGCATTCTTTTCATGATCTACAAGCATAGAATTTTTACTACTCTCCACATAAGCAAAATTCTTCTCATGAATAATAGTGGGAGCAAACTCAACAAAATAATTATCATGTGAAGCATAATCCAATTGAAAATTAAAATCATGATGACAAGTTTCATGGTTATCATTTTTACTAATAGCATACAAGTCATCACAATAATCATCATAGTTAGCAACTTTGTTCTCATAATCAATTGGAACCTCTTCCGAAATAGTGGAATCATCACTAAATAAAGTTGACACTCTTCGAAATCCACTTTCATGTTCATCACAATAAGATTCAACATCCTCCAAAATAGCGGGATCACTACTTCCTAAAGTTGACACTCTTCCAAACCAACTTTTATCAATATAATCATCATAAATAGGAGGCATGCTTTCATCATAATAAATTTGCTCATCAAAACTTGGGGGACTAAACATATCATATTCATCAAACATAGCTTCCCCAAGCTTGTGGCTTTGCATATCATTAGCATCATGGATATTCAAGGAATTTACTAACAATATTGCAATCATGCTCATCATTCAAAGATTTAGTATCAAGCATTTTAAAGCATTCTTCTTCTAGCACTTGAGCACAATTTTCCTTTCCATCAAATTCACGAAAGATATTAAAAATATGAAGCGTATGAGACAAACTTAACTCCATTTTTTTGTAATTTCTTTTATAAACTAAACTAGTGATAAAACAAGAAACAAAAAGATTCGATTGCAAGATCTAAAGATATACCTTCAAGCACTAACCTCCCAACAAACGGCGACAGAAAAGAGCTTAGTTGATGGGGTGTGAGTGAGTGCTGCTTACCTAGCCTCCCCAGCAACGGCGCCAGAAAAGAGCTTGATGCCTACTACGCAACATTCTTCTTGTAGACGTTGTTGGGCCTGCAAGTGCATAGGTTTGTAGGACAGTAGCAAATTTCCCTCAAGTGGATGACCTAAGGTTTATCAATCCGTGGGAGGCGTAGGATGAAGATGGCCACCGGTGATGGGTTCCCCCTCCGGCAGGTGATAACCCACAAGTATAGGGGATCGCAATATTTTTTGATAAGTAAGAGTGTCGAACCCAACGAGGAGCTAAAGGTAGAACAAATATTCCCTAAAGTTCTATCGACCACCGATACAACTCTACGCACGCTTAACGTTCGCTTTACCTTGAACAAGTATGAAACTAGAAGAACTTTGTAGGTGTTTTCGGAAAGGCTTGCAAGAAAGTAAAGAGCACGAAAATAAAAGTAGGGGCTGTTAAGGTAAAGACACAACTAAAGTAAATATAGAGAGTGTGGAAAAGTGGTGGTAGGAGTTGTGAAATTGTCCATTAAGCAATTGACTACCTTACTAGACCGATAGCAAGTATTATGTGGGAGAGGCCACTGCTAGCATGTCATCCCTTACTTGGAATTCTATGCACTTATGATTGGAACTATTAGCAAGCATCCGCAACTACTAACGTTCATTAAGGTAAAACCCAACCATAGCATTAAGATATATTGGTCCCCTTCAATCCTGTATGCATCAATTTCTATGCTAGGTTGAAGCTTACATCACTCTTGCCCTCCAATACATAGTCCTATCAACATACAACTAACCCTATGGTGTGATCCACGCGCTCATATGATGGGCACCAAAGGACAGAAACATAACCATAAGCAAATTAAATCAATCATAGCAATTCATCAACCACCTATAGGACAACGAAAATCTACTCAGACATCATAGGATGGCAACACATCATTGGATAATAATATGAAGCATAAAGCACCATGTTCAAGTAGAGGGTACAACGGGTTGCGGGAGAGTGGACCGCTGTAGATAGAGGGGGGAAGGTGATGGAGATGTTCGTGAAGATGGCGGAGGTGTTGGTGTAGATCACGGTGATGATGATGGCCCCCGGCGGCGTTCCGGCGCCACCGGAAGCGAGGGGGAGAGAGCGCCCCTCCTTCTTCTTCTTCCTTTACCTTCTCCCGAGATGGGAGAAGGGTTTCCTCTCTGGTCCTTGGCTCCCATGGCTTGGGAGGGGCGAGAGCCCTTCCGAGATTGGATCTATCTCTCTGTCTCTGCGTTCTCTTCTGGCTCTGTTTCACCGTTTTGCATATATATGGAGATCCGTAACTCCGATTGGCCTGAAACCTTCACCGTGATTTTTTTTCCGAATATTAGCTTTCTTGCGGCAAAAGAAGAGCATCAACCGCCTTACGGTGGGCTCACGAGGGTAGGGGGCGCGCCTGTGGGCGCGCCGCCTTTGTGACCACCTCTGCACCGCCTCGCGTGGATTTTTCTTCTGGAATTTTCCATATTTTCCAAAAATAAGCTCCGTCTGCTTTTATCCCGTTTGGACTCCGTTTGATATGGATATTCTGCGAAACATAAAACATGCAATGCATGTGAACGGCACTAGGCAATCGGATCAATATGTTAGTCCCAAAAATAATATAAAAAGTTGCCAAAAAGTATATGAAAGTGAATAATATTGGCATGGAACAATCAAAAATTATAGATACGATTTGAGACGTATCAGCATCCCCAAGCTTAATTCCTGCTCGTCCTCGAGTAGGTAAATGATAAAAAAAGAATAATTTTTTATGTGGAATGCTACCTAGCATAATCTTGATCATATGTCTAATCATGGCATGAAAATTAAGACACGAGTGATTCAAAGCAATAGTCTATCCTTTGACATAAAAACAATAATACTTCAAGCATACCAACCAAGCAATTATGTCTTATTGAAATAACAAAGCCAAAGAAAGCTCATCCCTACAAAATCATATAGTCTGGATATGCTCCATCTTCACCACACAAAGCATTCACATCATGCACAACCCCGATGACAAGCCAAACTGATAGAGGCAAAGGTGTCCCGTCTTTCGATGAGATGATGGATATCGCTTTGGTGGAAATCGACTTTGACGATCCGACCATTTAACGTGCGAGGATCGCCGCCTTAGCAATCGCTAAACCAACTCCGAGAGGTTATTGACCACGCCGAGCATGATCAACGACCAAGAGGGGGGGATTTCGTGGCCCTTGGGGAAGGGGTCCAAACCAACCATATCTCTTGTTTCCCCACACATACGGACTCTAAAACAGCCTATACTTATGTATTTCGAAATTACATGGGCCTGGCCCAATAATAAGGTGACGAGCACCTAGAATAGCCTCTGGACGAAATTTATGAAGTGGCATCTTGTATATTTCGTCCAAGGCTTCATTCACTCCTTATGGTGGCTTCAAAGTCCTGAAATCATCACTTGTAACTCCGTTCTTGTTCCCGTTGCGAATGCCATCAACTCCATGCTTGTTCTTGCTCCAATGTTCATCCTTCTCCAAGCTAGGCCCTTCATATGTAAGCAAAACAAATGTATCCAATTTAGGCAGCATCATATTCTCATGAACATTAGAATCATTACCAAGAAACGAAAGTACCTGGTAATTTAATTGGCGTGCGCGAGCTCTAGTAATTGGTCCATTATATGTAACAGTAGGGGCTGTGGGTGTAACAATGGTATTGATGTCCTCATCACAAGCAATTGTTTCATACTTTTGACGTTCTCAAACCTTTTCAACTTTCACGCAAATACATGAGCGTGAGCCATGAACATAGCACTATAGGTGGAATAGAATATGATGGTGGGGGTTATATGGAGAAGACAAAAAAGGAGAAAGTCTCACATCAACTAGGCATATCAACGGGCTATGGAGATGCCCATCAATTGATGTCAATGCGAGGAGTAGGGATTGCCATGCAACGGATGCACTAAGAGCTATAAGGGTATGAAAGCTCAACAAAAGAAACTAAGTGGGTGTGCATCCAACTTGCTTGCTCATGAAGACCAAGGGCATTTGAGGAAGCCCATTGTTGGAATATACAAGCCAAGTTCTATAATGAAAATTCCCACTAGTATATGAAAGTGACAACATAGGAGACAATCTATATGAAGAACATGGTGCTACTTTGAATCACAAGTGTGGAAAAAGGATAGTAACATTGCCCTTTCTCTCTTTTTCTCTCATATTTTTTTTGGCCTTCTCTTTTTTTTTGCCTTTCTCTTTTTTTATTTTTTTATTTTTTATTTTTTTATTTTTTTCGTCCGGAGTCTCATCCTGACTTGTGGGGGAATCATAGTCTCCATCATCCTTTCCTCACTTGGGCAATGCTCTAATAATGATGATCATCACACTTTTATTTACTTACAACTCAATATTACAACTCGATACTAGAACAAAGATATGACTCTATATGAATGCCTCCGTGATGTACCGGGATGTGCAATGATCTAGCGTAGCAATGACATCAAAAAATGGACAAGCCATGAGAACATCATGCTAGCTATCTTACGATCATGCAAGGCAATATGACAATAAATGCTCAAGTCATGTGTATGATGATGATGGAAGTTGCATGGAAATATATCTCGGAATGGCTATGGAAATGCCATGATAGGTAGGTATGGTGGCTGTTTTGAGGAAGATATAATGAGGCTTATGTGTGACAGAGCGTATCGTATCACGGGGTTTGGATGCACCTGTGAAGTTTGCACCAACTCTCGAGGTGAGAAAGGGCAATGCACCTGCATGTAAGAGGCTAGCAATGATGGAAGGGTGAGAGTGCGTATAATCCATGCACTCAACATTAGTCATAAAGAACTCACATACTTATTGCAAAAATCTATTAGTCATCGAAACAAAGTACTACGCGCATGCTCTTAGGGGGATAGATTGGTAGGAAAAAACCCTCGCTCGTCCCCGACCGCCACTCATAAGGAAGACAATCAATAAATAAGTCATGCTCCGAGTTCATCACATAACGGTTCACCATACGTGCATGCTACGGGAATCACAAACTTCAACACAAGTATTCTTTAAATTCACAACTACTCAACTAGCATGACTCTAATATCACCATCTTCATATCTCGAAACAATTATCAAGCATCAAACTTATCTTAGTATTCAACGCACTCAAAAGAAAGTTTCACATATCTTGAATACCAAGTATATTAACATTAAGCAAATTACCATGCTATTAACGACTCTCAAAATAATCGAAGTGAAGCATGAGAGATCAAGTTTCTTTAAAACAATTCCACCACCGTGCTCTAAAAGATATAAGTGAAGCACTAGAGCAAAAATTATCACGCAAAAAGATATAAGTGAAGCACTATGAGCAAAAACTATCAAGCTCAAAAGATATAAGTGAAGCACATAGAGTATTCTAACAAATTACAAATCATGTATGGCTCTCTCAAAAGGTGTGTACAGCAAGGATGATTGTGTTAAAATAAGAAGCAAAGACGCAAATAATACAAGACGCTCCAAGCAAAACACATATCATGTTGGTGAATAAAAATATAGCTCCAAGAAAATTACCGATGGAAGTGGATTTAAAGAGGGATGCCTTCCGGGCATCCCCAAGCTTTGACTTTTGGTGTCCTTGGATTATCTTGGGGTGCCATGGGCATCCCCAAGCTTAGGCTCTGCCACTCCTTGTTCCATAATCCATCAAAAGAATTCACCCAAAACTTGAAAACTTCACAACACAAAACTCAACATAAATCTCGTGAGCTCCGTTAGAGAAAGAAAACAAAAGACTACTTTAAGGTACTGAAATTAACTCATTATTTATTTATATTGGTGTTAAACCTACTGTATTCCAACTTCTCTATGGATTATAAACTATTTTACTAGCCATAGATTCATCAAAATAAGCAAACAACACACGCAAAACAGAATCTGTCAAAAACAGAACTGTCTGTAGTAATCTGTAACTAACGCAAACTTCTGGAACCCAAAAACTCCTACCAAAATTAGACGACCTGGATAATTTGTTTATTGATCAGCAGCAATTGGAATCACTATTTTATCACGTTCTGGTGATTTTTAACAATTCGGGCACTGAGCCCAAAGGTTCTGGAAATTACAGCAAGATCAAATAACTATCTCCCAAGAAGATCCAATAGGTTTAACTTGGCACAAACACTAATTAAAATATAAAAGCACATCTAAACAGAGGCTAGATGGATTATTTATTCAACAACAGAAAGGAAATAAATTGGGTTGTCTCCCAACAAACGCTTTTCTTTAAAGCCTTTTTAGCTAGGCATTGAGATTTCAATGATGCTCACAAGAAAGACAAGAATTGAGGCACAAAGAGAGCATCATAAAACATGTGACAAACACACTTAAGTCTAACATACTTCCTATGCATAGGCATATTATAGGCAAACAAAATATCGTAGCAAGCAAAAACTAGCATATGCAAGGAAGCAGAAAGGGACAATAGCAATCTCAACATAACGAGAGGTAATTTAGTAACATGAAAATTTCTATAACCATATTTTCCTCTCTCATAATAATTACATGTAGGATCATAGGCAAATTCAACAAAATAGCTATCACAAAGTATATTCTCAACATGATCCACATGCATGCAAAGTTGATACTCTTCCAAAATAGTGGGATTATCATTAACTAAAGTCATGACCTTTCCAAACCCACTTTTACCAAAAACTTCATAAGATTGAACATTATCCAAATATGTGGGATCTAAAGTTGACACTCTTCCAAACCCACTTTCAATATTATTGCAAACAATATTATCAATCTCATATTCATCATGGGGCTTAAATAAATTTTCAAGATCATAAGAAGAATCACCCCAATCATGATCATTGCAACAAGTAGTAGACATAGCAAAACTAGCATCCCCAAGCTTAGGGTTTTGCATCTTATTAGCACAATTGACATCAAAAGAATTTATAACAAAATCATTGCAATCATGCTTTTTATTCAAAGATCTATCGTGAGTCACTTCACGGATTTCAGGCAAAACCTTATAAAGATCATCTAGTGCATCCAAATCACTAGGAATTGGTTCATCATAATTGGATCTCTTAAAAAGATTGGCAAGCAGATGAGGATCCATAGATATTGGCTTCTTTGTTTAGGAATAAATACTCAACTATTTCAACCAAACGAGCAAACGAGCCAAGTAAGACATCAAGGCAAACGAAAAGAGAGGGCGAATAAAACGGCAAGGGTGAAGTGGGGGAGAGGAAAACGAGAGGCAAATGGAAAATAATGTAATGCGAGTGATAGGGATTGTGATGGGTACTTGGTATGTTGACTTTTGCGTAGACCTCCCCGGCAACGGCACCAGAAAAAGGTCTTGATAACCCACAAGTATAGGGGATCGCAACAGTTTTTGATAAGTAAGAGTGTTGAACCCAACGAGGAGCTAAAGGTAGAACAAATATTCCCTAAAGTTCTATCGACCACCGATACAACTCTACGGACGCTTAACGTTCGCTTTTCCTAGAACAAGTATGAAACTAGAAGTACTTTGTAGGTGTTTTCGGAAAGGCTTGCAAGAAAGTAAAGAGCACGAAAATAAAACTAGGGGCTGTTAAGGTAAAGACACAACTAAAGTAAATATAGCGAGTGTGGAAAAGTGGTGGTAGGAGTTGCGAAATTGTCCATTAAGCAATTGACTACCTTACTAGACCGATAGCAAGTATTATGTGGGAGAGGTCACTGCTAGCATGCCATCCCTTACTTGGAATTCTATGCACTTATGATTGGAACTATTAGCAAGCATCTATAACTACTAACGTTCATTAAGGTAAAACCCAACCATAGCATTAAGATATATTGGTCCCCCTTCAATCCCGTATGCATCAATTTCTATGCTAGGTTGAAGCTTCTGTCACTCTTGCCCTCCAATACATAGTCCTATCAACATACAACTAACCCTATGGTGTGGTCCACGCAAGCGCTCATATGATGGGAACCAAAGGACAACAACATAACCACAAGCGAATTAAATCAATCATAGCAATTCATCAACCACCAATAGGACAACGAAAATCTACTCAGACATCATAGGATGGCAACACGTCATTGGATAATAATATGAAGCATAAAGCACCATGTTCAAGTAGAGGGTACAGCGGGTTGTGGAGAGTGGACCGTTGTAGATAGAGGGGGGAAGGTGATGGAGATGTTGGTGAAGATGGCGGAGGTGTTGGTGTAGATTGTGGTGATGATGATGGCCCCTGACGGCGTTCCGGCGCCACCGGAAGCGAGGGGGAGAGAGCCCCCCTCCTTCTTCTTCTTCCTTGACCTTCTCCCTAGATGGGAGAAGGGTTTCCCCTATGGTCCTTGGCTCTATGGCTTGGGAGGGCGAGAGCCCCTCCGAGATTGGATCTATCTTTACATTCGTGTTCTCTTCGCCTGCTTTCACCGTTTCGCGTATATATGGAGATCCGTAACTCCGATTGGCTTGAAACCTTCGCCGTGATTTTTTTCCGAATATTAGCTTTCTTGCGGCAAAAGAAGAGCATCAACCACCTTACAGTTGGCTCACGAGGGTAGGCGGCGCGCCCAGGGTGGGGAGGGCGCCCCCCTGCCTCGTGACCACCTCGGGCACCGTCTCGCGTGGATTTTTCTTCTAGAATTTTCCATATTTTCCAAAAATAAGCTCCGTCTGTTTTTATCTCGTTTGGACTCCGTTTGATATGGATATTCTGCGAAACATAAAACATGCAACAGACAAGAACTGGCACTGGGCACTTGATCAATATGTTAGTCCCAAAAATAATATAAAAAGTTGCCAAAAAGTATATGAAAGTGAATAATATTGGCATGGAACAATCAAAAATTATAGATACGACGGAGACGTATCAGCAGGGTGCCGGAACGGGCTTGATAGAGGCGAGGGTGTCCCGATCTTTCGATGAGATGATAACTATCGATTTGGTGGAGACGACTTTGACGATCCGACTACAAACGTGCACGACGTTGCGCCTTAGCGATCGCTAAACCAATCTCCACGAGGTTCTTGACGATGCCGGAAGCACGATCACCGACCACGAAGGTCTATTCCTGCACGCAATCGAAGAACAAGCAAGAATATGATAATGCAATCTGAATATTGCGAATATATATGAAGTATTGATAAACGTGGGGATCCGTAAGCGGTCTCGGCCTGGTCGTTGGACACAAACGAAGTACACGAAGTTGCAATGGCTAACTTTTAACTAAACAAATCCCAAGCGAAAAGCTACTAGATGGATCTCCTTATATAGGAGCAAGGGTGGCGGCCAAGGAGGTGGGAGGACGTCCCAAGGCAGCCTAAAACTAACCCTAGGTCGTACAAGGCCAATGGGCCCAAGTGGAGGTGACGTAACACCTTTGGACTTGTAGTTTGACTCGGATTCTGTTGCAGCATCAAATTGTTTCGTCCATAACTCAACGCTCCGGACGGATTTTAAGGTGATTCCAATTGGGTTGGAAAATGCACGAAATCTATTTTTCAACAAAAAAAGAATCAACCAATTTGGAGTCCGCATGAAAAAGTTATTGACGTTTTGAGTCAGGTATGTCTGTGCAGTAGTCCGAATCTGAGTCCGTAACGTGAGAGACTTGGACTCTATCTTCTCTTGGCCCAAAAGTGACGTGAGAGGACTTTTTGAACAACACCTAAACTTCTCCTTTTCCCTTATCTTCATATGTGTATTGTACAAATGTCCCATACACCTGACAAATATGCATGTATGCAATATTTTTGGTCTTATCCAAGGTAGTCATGTCCTCATCATCCTCCACTTCTTGAAAACAAAGCCGTCCTCGGTGGTTCTTAGTCTGAAATGTGGCTAACAAAAGAGACAAGGTGTACATGTTGTATATGTATATGTCATCCATTTTTATTTCCCTTGATTTTTGCACATATGACACATGAATAGATGAGTAACTTCATGTAGTTCATAAAATCTAAAGCCAAAACATTATCACAAGAAGTAGAAGGCATGAAAATATTGCAACTCAGTTTGCACATATAAGTGAAGCTCTTATTCATTTCAAAAGATTGACAATGTTCATCATTAAACCATCCCAACATTGGTGAATAAACCTTACTTGCATCAAATTTACATGCTACAACATGCTTAAATAAGCAAACATGCAATAAGTCATTCGACACGTAATCATCACCAAGATTAGAGGTCATATCAAAATGATTAAACATTGATTCTTTTGCATCAATAGTTAATTCAATGGGTGCACTCAAAATTGTTGGTATTTCAGTTGTTTGATCACATGACGCATTCATGACATGTATCAAGATTCTCTAAAATAGGTGATGTGCTCAAATCACCGGGTAACTCAACACATGATGCACTCAAGTTAACTAGGGATGCATCATTCTCATGTGAAGTTATATCATTAATACCTTCTTTGTTACCTTGTCGCAAAGACGTAGCTGATGTAAATGCAGGCGTTGACAATGCACCATACACTTGAGATGATGTCGCGCTCACAATCTGAGGTGGGGCTGCTCTAGTAGGTGCAACGATGGAGGAACCAACCGGCGGTGGTGAGCATGAACTGGAATAGTAGTTGTTGTAGTCACCCAATGCATCCTCCTCAGATTCCGCCTCTCAAAGGTACAAGCGAACATACATACCAATAATGGAACGAGGAATATAGTGAAATCTTGCACGGATATCTTGGTTCAAACCACCAAAAAATCTATTCATTGTATCATCCTCAGATTCTTCTATGTCACAATGATGCATATAAGATTTGAACTCTTTGTAGTAAGCATGAACAGTGTTACTGCCTTATTTTAATTGTTCCAATTCACGAAGCAATTCACGACGATAGTAAGGAGGAAAAAATTGTTGTCTCATTACAACTTTCAAAACTTTCCAAGTTGTGGGTTGGTTATCAATGTTTTTCTTACAACGTACACTCCACCAAACAGAAGCAAAATCAGTAAATGCTCTAGTGGTAGCTCGTACTCTCTCAAGTTCAGAAAAATCATGGTGACTAAAAACTTCTTCTAATTCAAGCCCCCAAGCTAGATAAATAGCAGGATTAAATCTACCCTCAAATGATGGTAAAGACATAACCTGACCATATGTTTGTGTGTGTTGTCCCAACTCTCGTGATGGTGAAGATGTGTCCGTCGTCCAAGAACTTCTATCTCCGGAACCTATCATGATTAGTAGAAACAAGAAACAAAATTCGAGAATAATGTTCCTATGAACTACTAGGATGTGGTTGTAAAGTGCTCACAGTCAAGCAAATATCAATATCTTACAAGTTCTTACCATGCAGCAGGTGGTAACAGGCAACTAGCGGTGTCAAGTAACTCTGAAGATTGTGTAAAGCGATTGCCAGTGGAACGTACGTATACACGGTGTAGAAATATGCGGAGCTGGGTTGACTATATATGGTAGCAAAAAATAAGCAATAATCAATTCAAAGATGCAATGTTGAATAAACGCTCAACGACGGTACTGTGCTGGTCCTAGGCTAGACCGGACTAGAGACGCGAGCCTAGAACACTAATGAGGTCACGGCGTAGCACAACTAGCATCAATGAATGATAATAAGTAGCTCTAGACAGCAAGATATAAGTGAAGATCACAACGGCAGTAAAGATAATGATGAAAAACAACTGCCAAGCAGGATATACAACAACTCTCTCTCCAATTTTCCTCTTGAAAAGTTTGAGACAATTTTCTAATAACTTTTTTCAAAAAATGCTACTAACTCAAGCTTTCCAATGCAAAAAGAATCACTCAATTCCGAGTTGATATGAGCAGTCAAAAAATTCTAAAACTGGTTTGAAAAACTAGAATAAGCTGTGTTCACGAACTTCGGAGGGCAAAAAGACCTATTTAGAAGCCGATTTTGAGGTGCCAAATATTGAACTAGCTTCTGAAACTATTTAGATGCGGCTCGTCTCTAGCTTTAATTTGAGTACTCGCGGAGCCAAAACGGACTTCGTATGAGGAAGTTATGTCTGTTTTACTGAACAGTACACAAAACAGATTCCAATCCGAATTCAGCTACGAGATTGAGTCTAGATAGATCCGAACTTTGTTTTTTTTTCTTCTCTCGTTTTTTTCTCACACTTTTTTTTCCTTTTTCATTCTCTCTTTTTTTTCTCTTACTATTTTTTAACTTTTTTCTCTCTCCCTCTTTCCAAACAAACTAGATAAGATGCAGATTAGATCAAGTGAAGATGTGAACGATCTCAACTATGATTATGACAACGAACGGTGGGTAGCACGTGGTGGAAATTGATGGATGGATGGTAGTCAACGGAAGGGATAACGATGCAGCGGCGGCGTGACTAATGTGAACAGAACTCGAAACTCTAAACGAACTAGACACTAAGACCAGCAACTCGACACGACGATGCAACCGATAATTCAATAATGCAAACAATGAAAAGAAAATTGCAAAGGCTCAGACTAGCTCGGACAAAGGATGAATAGATCTAACTTTTTTTTGGGGCTTTTTCATGGACTATAGGTATGAAAGACAGATGCGATCTAAACTATGAAAAACTGTAAAATCTCACAGAGCAACCTGAAAACTGATACCATTTGATAGAGGCGACGGTGTCCCGATCTTTTGATGAGATGATAACTATCGATTTGGTGGAGACGACTTTGACGATCCGACTACAAACGTGCACGACGTTGCGCCTTAGCAATCGCTAAACCAATCTCCTGAGGTTCTTGGCGATGCGGAAGCACGATCAGCGACCACGAAGGTCTATTCCTGCACGCAATCGAAGAACAAGCAAGAATATGATAATGCAATCTGAATATTGCGAATATATATGAAGTATTGATAAACGTGGGGATCCGTAAGCGGTCTCGGCCTGGTCGTTGGACACAAACGAAGTACACGAAGTTGCAATGGCTAACTTTTAACTAAACAAATCCCAAGCGAAAAGCTACTAGATGGATCTACTTATATAGGAGCAAGGGGTGGCGGCCAAGGAGGTGGGAGGACGTCCCAAGGCAGCCTAAAACTAACCCTAGGTCGTACAAGGCCAATGGGCCCAAGTGGAGGTGACGTAACACCTTTGGACTTGTAGTTTGACTCGGATTCTGATGCAACATCAGATTGTTTCGTCCATAACTCAATGCTCCGGACGGATTTTAAGGTGATTCCAATTGGGTTGGAAAATGCACGAAATCTATTTTCCAACAAAAAAAGAACCAACCAATTTGGAGTCCGTATGAAAAAGTTATTGACGTTTTAAGTCAGGTATGTCTGTGCAGTCCGAATCTGAGTCCAGAACGTGAGAGACTTGGACTCTATCTTCTCTTGGCCCAAAAGTGACGTGAGAGGACTTTTTGAACAACACCTAAACTTCTCCTTTTCCCTTATCTTCATATGTGTATTGTACAAATGTCCCATACACCTGACAAATATGCATGTATGCAATATTTTTGGTCTTATCCAAGGTAGTCATGTCCTCATCAGGGCTCCCGAGAGGTTTTTGGTGGCTGCAGAGGCTTGCGGCGGCGGAACTTCCGATCTATCTTGATATTCGATGGTTTTAGGGTACGTAGGCATATATAGGCGAAAGAAGTTGGTCGGGGGTGCTCGAGGGGCCCACGAGACAGGGGCGCCCGATGAGGGCGCCCCTATCTCCGGGCCTCCTCGAGGATCTTCTGACGTGAACTCCAAGTCTCTAGGATGATATTCTTCCAAAAAATAACGCTGCCGAAGGTTTCATTCCGTTTGGACCCCGTTTGATATTCCTTTTCCTCGAAATACTGAAACAGGCAATAAAATAACAATATGGGTTGGGCCTCCGGTTAGTAGGTTAGTCCCAAAAATGATATAAATGTGTAAAATAAAGCCCATAAACATCCAAAAGGGGTAATATAATAGCATGAAACAATCAAAAATTATAGATACGTTGGAGACGTATCAAGCATCCCCAAGCTTAATTCCTGCTCGTCCTCGAGTAGGTAAATGATAAAAAAAAGAACTTTTGATGTGGAATGCTACCTAGCATAATTCATAATGTAATTTTCTTTATTGTGGCATGAATTTTCAGATCCAAATGAGTACAAAATAAAAGTTCATATTGATAAAAGAAATGGTAATACTTCAAGCATACTAATCAAAGTAATCATGTCTTCTCAAAATAGCATGGCAAAAGAAAGTTCATCCCTACAAAATCATATAGTTAGGCTATGCTTCATTTTCGTCACACAAAGATGTTCCCAACTTCTATACCCCTGATGACAAGCCAAGCAATTGTTTCATACTTAAATAATCTCAAACTTTTTCAACCTTCACGCAATACATGAGCGTGAGCCATGGATATAGCACTATGGGTGGAATAGAATATGATGATGGGGATTGTGTGGAGAAGACAAAAGAAAGTCTCACATTGACGAGGATAATCAACGGGCTATGGAGATGCCCATCAATTGATGTCAACATGAGGAGTAGGGATTGCCATGCAACGAATGCACTAGAGCTATAAATGAATGCTCAACAAAAGAAAACTAGTGGGTGTGCATCCAACTTGCTTGCTCACGAAGACCTAGGGCATTTGAGGAAGCCCATCGTAGGAATATACAAGCCAAGTTCTATAATGAAAAATTCCCACTAGTATGAAAAAGACAACTTATGGGACTCACTATATGAAAAACATGGTGCTACTTTGAAGCACAATATATGAGACTCACTACATGAAGAACAAGGTGCTACTTTCAAACAAAAGTGTGGAAAAAGAGATAGTAGCATTGCCCTTTTTTGGGGCCTTTTTTTGGCCTTTCTCTTTTTTTTTTTGGGCAATGCTCTAATAATGATGATCATCACACTTCTATTGATTACAACATAAGGATTACAACTCGAAACTAGAACAAGATATGACTCTATATGAATGCCTCCTAAGTGTAGCAGGATGGTGCAATGAATCAAGAGTGACATGTATGAAAAATAATGCATGGTGGCTTTGCCACAAATACGATGTCAACTACATGATCATGCAGTGGCAATATGACAAAAGTAAAGTATGTCATGATGATGAAGAACGGAACAGCGGAAAGATGGAAAAGCAGTTCTTGATGCCTACTACGCAACCTTCTTCTTGTAGACGTTGTTGGGCCTGCAAGTGCACAGGTTTGTAGGACAGTAGCAAATTTCCCTCAAATGGATGACCTAAGGTTTATCAATCCGTGGGAGGCGTAGGATGAAGATGGCCACCGGTGATGGGTTCCCCCTCCGGCAGGGTGCCGGAACAGGCTCCCGAGAGGTTTTTGGTGTCTACAGATGCTTGCGGCGGCGGAAGTCCCGATCTATCTTGATATTCGATGGTTTTAGGGTACGTAGGCATATATAGGCGAAAGAAATCTGTCGGGGGGGTGCTCGAGGGGCCCACGAGACAGGGGCGCGCCCAGGCGCGCCCCCTATCTCCTGGCCTCCTCGAGGATCTTCTGACGTGAACTCCAAGTCTCCAGGATGATATTCTTCCAAAAAATAACGCTGCCGAAGGTTTCATTCCGTTTGGACTCCGTTTGATATTCCTTTTCCTCGAAATACTGAAACATGCAATAAAACAGCAATATGGGCTGGGCCTCCGGTTAGTAGGTTAGTCCCAAAAATGATATAAATGTGTAAAATAAAGCCCATAAACATCCAAAAGGGGTAATATAATAGCATGGAACAATAAAAAATTGTAGATACGTTGGAGACGTATCAGTTCTCAGGTCTCGAGCTGCAGCACGTGCCCCGGGGCACCAACAAAGAAGCCGACGATATCGCCAGGAGAGCATCCAAGCGGCTACCACAAGAGCCTGGTGTCTTTGAGGAGCGGCTCTTCAAGCCATCAGCTACGCCACCCCTTTCAAGCACTACTCAGCTTCGGGAGGAGCTCCCACAGCCCCCGGTCACGGGAGCCCCGGCTTGTGGCCCGACCTCAGGAGCTCGGCTGCTCTTGGCGCTCGAGTCCCAGGAGGAATGCTAGACTAAGGAATTCAAAGAGTACCTGATGCACGGGACGCTGCCGGAGAAGGAAGAGGACGCGGAGCGCGTGGCACGGCAAGCCACGGCATACTGTATCCAAGATGGCGAGTTATACAGGAAACGACCGAACGATGTCACGCTGCGCTGCATCTCCAGCGATCAAGGAAGGGAGTTGCTGATTGACATACACGGCGATGATTGCGGACACCACTCGTCGTCACGCACCCTCGTTGGCAAGGTGTTCCGAAGTGGGTTCTATTGGCCTACAACACTCAATGATGCGGCCGAGCTCGTGAAGTCCTGTGAAGCTTGCCAATTCCACGCCAAGCAAATCCATCGGCCTGCTCAGGGCCTCCAAACCATCCCGCTCAGATGGCCGTTCGCGGTCTGGGGGCTGGACATACTAGGCCCGTTCCACCGGGCGCTAGGGGGCTACCGCTATCTCTGCGTCGCCATCCACAAGTTAACCAAGTGGGCGGAAGTGGAAGCCGTCCGTACCATTCAAGCCGGCTCTGCTGTCAAGTTCATCAAGGGCCTCGTAAGCCGCTTTGGGGTCCCCAACCGCATCATTACAGATAACGGTTCGCAGTTTACTAGCAACCTCTTCAAAACCTAATGTGCTAACATTGGAACACAGATCTGCTACGCTTCGGTGGCCCACCCCAGGAGTATTGGTCAGGCCGAACGCGCTAACGCGGAGGTCCTGAGGGGCCTCAAGACCAGGACCTTCAAGAAGAAGCTGGAGGCCTGCGGCAGGGGCTGGCACGACGAGCTCTAGTCCGTGCTGTGGTCCACCCGAACCACCGCCACCAAGCCAACGGGCGAGACTCCATTCTTCCTCGTCTACGGGGCTGAAGCAGTCCTTCCTCACGAGGTCAAGCATCGCTCCGCACGGGTCCTAGCGTTCCACGAAACGCAGCAGGACGCCATGCAGGGGATGGATCTCGTGTTGGGGGAGGAACGTCGTCACGAAGCCGCATTGAGGGTGGCAAGGTACCAACAAGCGTTGCGGCGGTACCACTTCCGCAACATCCACTCCAGGACGCTCGAGGTGGGCGACCTCATCCTGAGGCTGGTCCTCTCCAGGGAAGGGCTGCACAAGCTTTCGCCCATGTGGGAGGGCCCGTTCAGGGTCGTCCATGTCTCCAGGCCGGGCGCAGCGCGCCTGGAGACGTAGGGCAAGATACCCATCAAGAACGCCTGGAACATCCAGCACCTCCGGACGTTCTATCCATGAAGCAAGGCCCAGAGCCTGAGAAGCAAGGCCTAGAGCCTGAGAAGCAAGGCCCAGAGCCTGAGAAGAAAGGCTCAGAGCCTGTGAAGAAGGCCCGATGCCTGTGAAGAATCGCCGCCCTTGACACTCTCATGTAATAATGAGTGGGGCTGTACACGCCCCGGAGTCTCAGGAGCGCCGGCCTCAGGCCTGGGGCTCCCTCCCACGCCTAGTGGACATCACTTAGCTCCGCGCTGGTGAGAAGACTTGAAGACTAGATTAGGTGCTGGACGCGGCTTTTCATTTGCTTTCCGTAGTTGGCTCGCTTTTCCTTAATCGAAGTTGCTCTTGGTGTTCGTTGCTGATTTGGTTCCCTAGCCTTTTACCGCATTTTTCGGCTCTAGTTTGCTCATGTTCTCTCGCTCGCATACCTCGCGAGGGGGCTAGGCAGGTGCGCTCGTGAGAATTTTTCTTCTCTCTGCCTTCTCGCGAGCCACCCTCGTTCGAGCCTGGAAGCTGGCACATCTTTCCTAATCTGTGCCCCTCGAGTACCGCGATACAAAGCGCCAAGTCAAGGCTTGGGTGGACGGCAAATCCTCTAGCGCACCCCTAACGATTTTTTTTGCAGTTTTTGAGCAACGCAGACACCTCGTGAGGAAAAGGGCGTCCCAAACGCGCCAGGTTATGTTATCTCTGCGCAAAATAACAACACGACATGGGAATAACACGCGCAGTGCATTAACCAAAGAACAACAATTCGATACACACCCCTCTGGGCCAATACTGGTTTCATTTTCTGATGCAGGGAAAAAGGAAAAAGCTAAACAAAGCAGTGTTGCAGCAATCCGCGAAGGCAGGCCCTTAGCGACGCCCCAAGCCTAGCCAGACCTCTCCTCGCGCTTCACGGAGGCGCGGCGACGAGATGACCCGCTGCCTCCTTCGAAGCGGGCGCGATGGCGCGGCGGCTGGTCGTAGCCACCGCTGCTGGAGCTGTCACCGGAGGAAGAGCCGCCGTAGCTGGAAGAGATGCGGTCGCCACCGAGGGCAGGCTCGCCCTCATCCTCGTCGCGACCGTCACCAAGGCCGAGCACCTCCTCACCGCTGCTCGTCCTCGGGCAGCACCGCGGCGACCATCTTCCCCAAACACCCTCACATAGAGGGTCGATCCACCATCGTACCTGAAGTGGAGGGTGCACCGCCTGCCAAGGGCGTGTGCGTGGGCGAATGTCTGCCAGCCGCGGGCCAGGGCTATGTTGCTTGCGGGGGAAGTCTCGACCGCAACCCAAGAGGCCTTGCTGCAGCAACCATCCACTTGCAGCCAGAGTCCGCCTGGACCGGAGGCCGGCAGTTCGTTGGCGAAGAAGCACGGAAGTTGGAGCCAGTTGCCGGCCGGGTTCTCCGACCAGACGACAAACTCCGGCGACACCTCCGCGTGTGGAAGCGTGGATGAGGAGGCCGCGCCACCATAGCACGCCTCCCCTCATGAACTGGACCGTCATGCCTGGGATGACCCACTCCGCGTGCCGTGGCGCCGTGATGTAGGGCGGAACCCTACGTGGATGATCTTTCACGTTGGAGCGGATCCTACGGTGAATCACGAAGAACACGCGGAAGAATAAGAGGGAAACAAGGGGAAAACGAGAGAATTCACTCAACCGTCAAGAGATCAATCACACAAGTGCTAGATCACCGAACACAAAGAGGTACATATGATCCAAAATCAACAAAGGTAAGGATACACGAGTAGCCGTTCTTCTCCGAGAGGAGGTCTTGATGGGGTCCACCCTAGAAGGGGTCTTGAATCCGCTTGGGGATCTTCTCCGAAGAGGTCCTGAGCTCCGAGGAAAAGTAACCAAGTGGATGAGCAAGGCTCTCACACAAACATGAGCTAAACCTAAGCTAACCTTAATACGAAGCTAGGAGAAGAGTATATATAGTGCTAAGCCATGAAGGGGTAAGTGAGGGCGAAGGGGTACACGGGCTCGGCCCAATACACTGTGCGCAGACAGGCCGGTTGTACCGGTCGCGGGGGCGGTTGTACCGCTGAGAGCTCCTGAGGGGCGGTAGTTCCAGCCGAGGAAGGCGGTACTACCACTGGGAGGTCGGCACTGGCTTCTGGAGGTGGGTGTCGAAGGAGCCAGCGGTTGTACCGGATGTCGGGGCGGTTGTTCCGGTCTTTGGGCATAAACTGGTAGAACCGGTGCTGTACCGGCCTTGCACCGCTTGATCACCGAATGGTGGCCGGTTGTTGGGCGGTGGCTAGCCGGTTGTTCCGCCCGTGCGGTGGTTGGGCGGTTGAACCGGTCGGGTGGCTTCAGCGGTAGTACCGCTCGTGCTGGAGCGGCCGGGTTCTCTTCCTCCTTCTCTTCCATGCTTGGCCTCGGTCCTTGGATTCTCCATGGTCGTCTCGGTCGTACCCGAGTATATGCAAGATCCATGCATGAGGTAGTAGCCATGTCTCACATGTAGAAAGTGAAGGTTCGAAGAGGAGCGAGTTCACCTTGTGTCCAATGGTGCATATTCGAGGTCTCGTCATATGTCCTCTTGGGGCTTGGAGACTAGTCGGAGTGTACATGGGGATGAACGTGGGATGCTCCGCATCATCTCCCCCCCCCCCTCCCTTGTGAAAGATCCGACCTCGGACCGTGATCCTCATCACCATGGAAACAGTTGTCGTGGAGGGACTTGTAGTTGGACGAAGTTGAAGACATGGCGCAATCCAAGTAGTCCAGGGTGTCGCCGGAATGATAGACATGCAAAAAGAGCAAACACAAGCAACACTCGGAAATACAATGGTTAGCGCACACAAAGTGTCCATCATGTAAGACTGAGTCCGTGGGGCAAGATTGGTCGTGACAAAGCGCATGAAGCTTATCAAGTTGATCTAGAATGAGATGCAAAGCATTCATGGGAGGAAAAGCAATCATTGTGTACACAAATGTTTTATGAATATGAGCAATGCAACCACGATGCAAAATGATGTCATAATGGGATGGTTTATCAAATGCATGAACATGGCAATGGATGCTCAACATGTGGATATTATCATGCAAATTGATGGTGGACAATATGATTATGATGTATGAATATGCCATCAAGGTAGATCACAACAAATTTGCTAAGGAAGTGCACAAGTTCATATATCATGGATGACATGGGAATACAAGATGCACCAAGGCAATCATAATGCAAGTCAACCCATGTATAAAGTGCAAACTTGTTATGAGAGTTGTTGTACCATGGCTCAATGTGGTGGAAGAAATAGTGGTCCGTTGGTGAATCCACTAAGTCCGAGCACTCCTCAACTTGAAGGTCCATAGGGTCCATCTCCAATGCCGGTCCTCCATCCAATAGATGTATCATGTAGATAACAAGAAGGAAACAACAATGAAAGAATGGCCCGTCCAATATGTGTATTTGAGGATGGCTCAAAGGGAAGGAGGTCACCTTTAGGAGGTTCTCGATGATGTTGGAGTTGCACATCATGTATGCCTTCACATAACCAATATGTCGCATATCGGCACCACCTTGTGAATCCTCCAAAATGAAAGAACATGACAAACACTCGGAAAAACAAATGAGGTTAGTGCAAATGCAAGACCTATCATTCGAGGGGCAAGATACCCAACAAGTGTTTTCATCATTCTTATCATAAGAAAGAACAAGGTGTGGTATGGTATGAAAGCATATGATGCAACTATAACCAAAGACAATAGGCTCAAGTAAGCAAGCATGCATCACAAGTATATGTCCAATTCTCCATGATCAATAAGCATAGCATGGGTGCACTCACTACAAGGTGATATGAGAGATGCAACTAATGGAGACAAGAGACAATGATCAAGATATATCATGTGAGAGGCATGAACATATATGTCATCAACCCAAGAAAGCAAGTGATAGTGGAACATGGGTGATGCAACATAGCAAGTAATCATAGCGATCAAGTCAACAAGCTAGTAGTGCGAAGATGCAACATACTAGAAGGAATCATGGCAAGCATGTCATGTGTGCAAATAGTGGGCATGAGTAAATCACATGACATAGCACAAACATGCAAGCAAGATATGAGGACAATAGCATGAATGTATTGGCGAGGAGCCATATGTAAATAGCAATGGGTCATCATGACTCTCCCAACACAACAAGCATCAATAGCATGGGGCACAAAGAAATCATGACAATAGCTACTAGGATCTCCACCAAGCATGCAAATACACATAGGAGTAGCATAATGGTGAATCATGGGTAGATGCAAGCAAGGGTCACAAGTGCATGGCAAAGGCATATAAGCAAGCATAACATGCAAAGTGAACACGGTAAAATGAGCATAAGGTGGCAAGTGGTAAATAGCCCATAGCCGCGTGAGAGCCAAGTAGAAGAGATGCGCGTAGTCCTTGCGCAAAAGGAGTGGTGGGAATGAAAGTCCACATGATCCCAAGTCATCGTTGCTCTCAAGAGCTCGTTTCGTCAACTCATGGGATTGAGAAGTTGACGAGTATACATGAGTACCTACACAAAACAAAGACAAAGAGAAAATTGTGTGTGCATGGTATATGTACACATCATCCATCATGATGCGCACGGGCATGTGTCGGTTAGCACAAATTATCCAATGCTCAAATAAATGGATGCGTGATATAGAAACGTGTCATCCATCATGATAGGTTTGTTGTTATGTATAGCATAATGGAGACTCAAATTGTGTGATGCATCATGAGCAATATCTAGAGCATTGTTATTCATGGAATGCATATGGTTCAAGCAATCATGGAAATCATGCAAAGGATGGGATGAATCAAAATCTCCTAATATGCATGAGGAAACTATGGGGGTCTCCTCATGAGCATTAATGGAAACATCACATGGAGAATATTGACAACATCCAAAACAAAGCATATTTGGTTCAATGATCAAGTGATCATGGCATGACATAGTAGATGAATTGCGCAAATCATGTAAAGGAAGCATGGCAATATCATCACAAGAGAAGCAAAAGCCAATGACCATCATCTCGTCATCTATGCCATAAGTGCAAATGGGATTTATGTTAACGGGCATGCATAGTTACTATGTTGAGATTGAAATGAGGCTATATGGGAGATCTCACTCATAGCATATGACAAGTTCAATGGATTGTCAAACATGAAGTGACCAATAGAATTTTCACAAGATGTCCTATGGAGCATAGCATCACAACTAGGCAACTCAACATGCTCATCATCATATTCATCATAAATAGGTAAGTCAAGGCATGAAGAAGTTTCACTAGCATGAAGCATGGTAATAGGTGGGTCAACATCATGGGAGCAATCGATGGCAAGAGAGTCCACTAGTGGGACAAGAGAAGCATCGTCACCTATGTTACCTTTGGAGCATCGCTCATGTGTTGTAGGTGAGGTGTTGAAGATCCATTCGTTGTCATCTTCATCGTGATGGAACCATGTGGGGGGTGTATCATCGTCCACCATGGCCATCGTCGTCTCCAATGTAGGGATGGACTCGTCGAGGATAGGCATGTCGTCATGTAGGAGACCTAGCACCAAAGAAGAAAACACACTAGGAGTAGAGGTTAAGTCGTTAGAAATCATAGTGGCCTCATGTGCCGTGTCAACTACCTCACTCACTAAGTGTTGTGGCTCACTCACTCCCTCAAGGATGCTCTCACTCGTATGGTGGGTGGAGTCACTCAAATGGCGCTCAACCTCACATAGGATGTGTGGCATGCTCTCATGTGTGGGGCTAGTGGTGGTCACACTCATCCTCTCATAGGAAATGCTCTCAGTGTCACGTATGGTGGAGTCACTCATGTCACTCATGGGGTGGTGGCTCTCCTCACATGGCAATTGGGGCATCTCGACATATGTGGGTGCCGGAGAGATGTAGGTGCAAATGTCTCCATGCGCGGTCGCGTAGCTTGACTCGGAGTATGAGTCCAATGTGGGCGTCGTCTTCATGTTGTTGAAGAGGTTCGCACTCATCGCCGTGGTTGAAGGGGATGGCCCTTGCTCGACCGTTTTGTCACCGTCTTGGTGTTGGAGGCCCATATGATGTGGCACCTCATAGCTCGTCTCCATGACCGAAGGGAGTTTCCCATGCTCGGCCATCTTCCTTGAGGGGCTTCCGAAGATGGAAGTGTCACCCTCGTCAGAAGTTGGTCGCCTTGGACTTGATGAAGTCGACAAAGGCGTACACGTGGGAAGTAGGCGAAGATGCCTTGAGAACACTTGGCGAAGATGCCGAAGTGGTTGATGTAGCCGTAGCGCCGTCTTGGTGGTGGTCGTCTCGCGGTCTTCTCTTGTGCTTATGAAGCTTCGACTTGGCGTGAAGTAGGGCTTGTTGGGACTTGTGCCTTTGCGCTTGTGGAGCATCTTCATGATGATGATGTCATTGTCGTGCTTGAGCTCGTAGTAGATGTCGTTCGTCGTCGTCATGCACATGATGCTTGGAGGTGACTTGCCCTTCATGACGATGAGGATCAAGAATGTGATGGTGGTCGCCATGGAGATGTGGACGACTTGCGCTTGCATCGCTTGGGCGCTCCGAAGACTTGTGGCTTGAACGTCGCCGTCTTGAAGATGATGAAGGGGAAGTCGACTTGAGCAAGGTCCGAATCTCCTCCATTCTTGCATCTTGCTCCTCTTTATGTGCGGCAAGTTTCTTGTCGAAGTAGTACCTTCTCCTTGCTTCGGAGTGACAAATGTCGATGGAGATGTTCTCGATGCGCTCTCGCAATCCTGATTGTGTGCCTTGCACTTGTCGTTGTAGATCGAAGATAGACGCTTTGGTGATGTAGTTGTTCACGCCGTCGTTGTTGTCGAAGACCGGAGATGAAATGCCTTGCCTATCCATCACAAGACTCGAGCAAATATGAGTGGGAGAAAGAGAAGAACTTATACCAATGTACCTTGACCGATGTTGACAATGAATCAAGTTCACTCAAATGCGGACAATGAAATAGCACTATTGGTACCAATCCTTGTCGGTTCTCACACCTACACAAGTAAAGCTTATGGAGGAGCTCGGTGAGGATAGTGGCACAAAAATTTAATGCAAAATGTTAGCAAGAGTCAATAATGTTGAAAGAGATTCACAAATTCGCAAGTGAAACAAATTGACCAATAGCAAAGAATGGCACACGGAAACACACACGCGGATAGATAAATGGGGTCGTGCAACCAAGGAATGAGCACAAAATGTGGAATCCACGGAAAACGCTCGTGTTGCACAACTCAAGAGAGACGCTAGCACGATTGCTCAATAGGCGGATACGACACTTGTGCACAACCTATAAGATGCAAAATTGATAAACTTTCTATCCCAAGTATGCTATGTATGTATGGTTCCCGGTGTTTCTCTCAAGATGATCCAAGATTATCGGATATGACAATCTTATATGCAACGTGGTATGATGCTATGGCACTTGCTTACAAGCTCTTTGCTCTCTCTTTTTCTTTTGTTTAAAAGCTTTTTTTTTCTATGGCCACTTTTGCACAATGCACAAACCAAGATAGCTATTGTGTATATGCGGGAACTAACTTGTGACACAAGATATGATACCAATATATGCACCACGATGATATGGTATGTATGCTATGGGAAGTATGATCACTAATGTGCACAAGTAACGTTGCCGGCAATACTCAAATGGCTAGTCTCGATAGGCAAGTAACGCAAAATGGGCTAGGGGTTAACAATGCAATGGCAAGAGGAATATACAATGGACGGATACCACGATACCAAGATGATATGGAGGTTACCGTCCGCCCGATGATGAGTAGCGGCGTTCTTGATGTAGATACCAAGATGATGGAGACTCGTCCCTAAGTAGCCGAAACACCTTAGGAAACGGAAAACCGCGAACTCAAAATCTCAAACGTCAAATGTCAAAATGGTGGTAGCGGAAGCGGTGGTAGTGTGCACTTGGCAATGCGGAAGTGGAATGATGGGCTATACACGGTGTAAGAGTTGGAAGCACACGGTCCCTAAGTAGCCGAAACACCTTAGGAGACAGAAGCCACAACTCGAAAAAGGTCAATCAACAATTGGGTTAAGTTGGGTTGTCGGAAGTGTATGGTGGGCAAGGTTATGTGGAAGTGGTGGTGCTGGTGGTGGTTGATGAAGAAGCAACCGTCCCTAAGTAGCCTAAACACCTTAGGAGACTCAAATCACAACTCAAACAACCACTAATGCTATAAGGAACAAAATGGGTTAGTTTGCGGAAGGCTATGGTGGTATTGCGGGTGATGTGGTGGAAGCCCTAGGCAAAGATGCCAAAGTACCAAAATTTGATGGTGTCAAAAGGTGGTGGTAGTATTTTTGTGGGATGGGGGATGTCAATAGCTTCAAAACGAGCTAAAGAACGCGAAAATCGGACTCCGGATGTGGAAGTTATGGCCGAAACGGTGAAACTCTGTACGCTGAAACTGGGAGGGGCGGTAGTACCGCTTGTGAGGGCGGTTGTACCGCTCGAGGTACTCAGCGGTAGTACCGCTCGGAGGGGCGGAAGTACCGCTCGTGTCGGGATTTTTCGCAGATCGACTCGGGTCGCGATTTTTGGGCGGAAATGGATGATTTCGGTACCAAAATTGGGTGGATTTCGTGGATAAGAAGAGGGGAAACTTGGGGAAATGCTAGATCCACTCGAAACCAAGCAAATCCATGGATCAAAATCAATAAAACTTCATCTAACCAACAAATCACAAAAAAAATTTGGGGCTATTTTTGGTGGGGATTTTCGAAATTTAGGACGAAATCAAACAAAAGAAGGCTAGAAAACGGTGGGAGGGACTCCAAATACGTGATGAACGTGGCTCATGATACCATAGATGATGTAGGGCGGAACCCTATGTGGATGATCTTTCACGTTGGAGCGGATCCTACGGTGAATCACGAAGAACACGCGGAAGAATAAGAGGGAAACAAGGGGAAAACGAGAGAGAATTCACTCAACCGTCAAGAGATCAATCACACAAGTGCTAGATCACCGAACACAAAGAGGTACATATGATCCAAAATCAACAAAGGTAAGGATACACGAGTAGCCGTTCTTCTCCGAGAGGAGGTCTTGATGGGGTCCACCCTAGAAGGGGGTCTTGAATCCGCTTGGGGGATCTTCTCCGAAGAGGTCCTGAGCTCGAGGAGAAGTAACCAAGTGGATGAGCAAGGCTCTCACACAAACATGAGCTAAACCTAAGCTAACCTTATGTCTGAAGCTAGGAGAAGAGTATATATAGTGCTAAGCCACGAAGGGGTAAGTGAGGGCGAAGGGGTACACGGGCTCGGCCCAATACACTGTGCGCAGACAGGCCGGTTGTACCGGTCGCGGGGGCGGTTGTACCGCTGAGAGCTCCTGAGGGGCGGTAGTTCCGGCCGAGGAAGGCGGTACTACCGTTGGGAGGTCGGCACTGGCTTCTGGAGGTGGGCGTCGAAGGAGCCAGCGGTTGTACCGGATGTCGGGCGGTTGTTCCGGTCTTTGGGCATAAACCAGTAGAACCGGTCTTTGTCTGCCTTGCACCGCTTGATCACCGAATGGTGGCCGGTTGTTGGGCGGTGGCTAGCCGGTTGTTCCGCCCGTGCGGTGGTTGGGCGGTTGAACCGGTCGGGTGGCTTCAGCGGTAGTACCGCCTGTAGTGGGCGGTAGTTCCGCTCGTGCTGGAGCGGCCGGGTTCTCTTCCTCCTTCTCTTCCATGCTTGGCCTCGGTCCTTGGATTCTCCATGGTCGTCTCGGTCGTACTCGAGTATATGCAAGATCCATGCATGAGGTAGTAGCCATGTCTCACATGTAGAAAGTGAAGGTTCGAAGAGGAGCGAGTTCACCTTGTGTCCAATGGTGCATATTCGAGGTCTCATCATATGTCCTCTTGGGGCTTGGAGAGTAGTCGGAGTGTACATGGGGATGAACATGGGATGCTCCGCATCGCGCCGTCTCGGCAACGGGCCACGGCGGGGGCCGCGGACAAGGAAATCCACCACACCACACTGGAGTAGTGATGTAGGGCGGAACCCTACGTGGGCGATCTTTCACGTTGGAGCGGATCCTACGGGGAATCACGATGAACACGGGGAAGAACGGGGAGAAATCACAAGGGGAAACACTCAAGAACAAGTCCAATCACACATCTAGTAGACAATCAAACACACAAGAGCCACAAGGTACATGAACAACAAAAGGAAAGATACAAGGTAAGGTTCATCTCCGAGAGGAGGTCTTGATGGGGTCCGTCCAAGATGGGGGTCTTGATGATATCCCGCAGGATCTTCTCACATGGAGGTCTTGAACTCCATGGGAGTGGTAGTCTCTCTCTCAAGAGATGAGGTAGGAGCAAAGCTCACCTAAGAATGATCTATCATTTTTGCTAACCCGAGAATGGAGGTGGAGGTGGTCTATTTATAGTCTAAGCCACGAAGGGGTAAGTGGGAGAGGGATACAAGGCCAAAGGCCCACGGCAACGCTCACACAGGCGTCGGACGTCCGGAAGGGTCGGACGTCCGGAAGCTTCAGGACGGTTCGGACGTCCGGAAGTCTTCGGACATCCGTAAATTCTGTTCGCCGCCATAGCACCGGTCGTCCGGTCGGTGTCGATCGTCCATGCTGGGACTTGTCGGATGTCCGGCGTTAAATCGGTCGTTCGTCATTGGAGAGTGTCGGACGTCTGGTGGCTTCCGGTCGTCTGGCCGCTGGGGACTCCGCAGCTCCGTCTTTTTTTCTCTTCTCTTCCATGCTTCCCTCGCGGATGGTGTAGGTGTTCCTTGGCGCTTGCACTCCTCCTCGTCGTCCGTGAAGCTCCGGCAATACCTATGCATGCACACGAGTGGAGTGTCAAGTAGTATACCATCCTCGAAGGGTCAAGTGAACACGTGTAAAGGAGAAGATTCACCTTTATGTATGAGAAGTAGAGGTCGACGTGTCACTTGCCAAACGGACTCTTGACATGGTGATGACCATAGGATGCTCCGCATCATCCCTCCCCTTGGAAAAGATCCGACCTCGGATCAAAAACCAAATCACCATGGGAAAGAGATGGCGGTGCCGTGTCGGCGGACGATCACCAAGCACTCATCATCTTGAAGCTCGAAATAAGCACTCTCCAATGTCGCACCATCTTGTGATTCCTTCAAAAGGAGCAAATAGAACAAACACTTGGAAAAACAAATGTGGTTAGCGTTAGTGCAAAACCAAGCATTCAAGAGGTGATTCACCAAACAAGTGTTGTCATCAAGCATAGCATAGGGTGTGACAAAGGATTGTGACATGGCATGTAAGCATATGAATTGAGCAAAATCAAGGTCATCATGGAAACAAGCATGTAAATGTGAGGTAGTGATGCAAATATGTGTGACAAGAGAATAAGCATCTACCTCAAGATCATAGCAAACATGCATAAAGTGCTCGACAAATGGTCGATGGTAGGCATAGGAATCATTCACAACACCAAATAAGATGAGATGTCTAAACACGTGGGTCAAGTGCAAGACAATCCAAGCATAATGTGCATAGGGTGTAGTGAAGACGGAGTGGCACTCAACACAATAGAAAGAGCAATTGTTCATCATGTGTGAGGCAATCAAGTGAATCATGTGACAAGCAAAGGGACATGGCATATGTGAAGAAATGATATTGGTGCAACCAATCATATGATAGTAGCAAGTAGACCAAGAATTGGATGCAACACACAAGGTATATATATCATGAAGCATGGAAATGTGGCAATCATGGGTGAAAGCAATATCTCGAACATGCGTGCAAATGGTGCAAGCAACACATGAAGTATGATCCACAATATCCAAGCTCAAGAAGGATGTCACCTTGAAGGCGTGTCCTTGTGCATTCTTCACAATGCCAAGTGGAAGCAAATGCGGTGTAGAAGCGAGTTGTGGTAGAATGTATGAGGCTCGCTCTCAAGGGCTCGAATGGTCAACTCACGTGAAGTGGAAGTCGACACAAAGTCCAAGTATCCTACACATGCACAAAACAAAACAAAGAAAGTATGCGCATGGTAGACAAACACATCATCCATCATGATGGTTCTCATCTTTTGCGCATAACCATTAGAAGCACAAGTGCATGAATAACATGATGCAACAATGGCAATATTCATGGCACTAGGTATATGGTGCAAAGAAGTAAGACAAGCATGCTTCACAAGTAATATGTCAAAATCTCCAAACATATGTGACAATGCTATGGGGCAAACTCATGACCAAGACTAATAACATGGTTGCACTCAATACATGGCAAATCTAGCATGAGAGAGGCAACATATGGAGATATGTGACAAGAAGCAATAACAATCATGTGCAAAGCATGTAGATGGTTGTCATCAACCGCATGAAATGAGCAAGTATGAATCATAGGTGATGCAACAAGGCAAGCAAACATAGTAATCAAGTCGTGCAAACTAGTGGAGCGAAGATGCAACACACTAGAATAAATCATGGCAATCATGACATGTGAGCAAATAATAGGCATAAGGAGTGCACATGACATATCACAAGCACGAACACAAAGCAAGATCATAGTGTCATCATAGGCATGGGGCACAAAGCAATCATGGCAATACCAAACAATATCTCCACCACGCGTGCAAATACACATACAAGTACTAGAATCAATCATCATGTGTAATGCAAAGCATGGGTCACAAATGCATGGCAAAGGCATAGGAATGGGCATATCATGCAAAGTGAACATGGCAAGATGGGCAAAGGATACATAATGGAGAACAACCCATAGCCAAGTGAGGGCCATGTAGAAGAAATGCGCGAAGTGTTTGCGCGAAGTGAGCGGTGGGAAAGACAATCCATGGGATTCCAAATCATCGTTGCTCTCTAGAGCTCGCTTTTGTCAACTCGTGGGATTGCGAGGTCGACAAGTATTCATGGGTACCTACACAAAAGAGACAAAACCAAAGAAATTGTGCGGCGTGGTAAATGTACACATCATCCATCATGATGTGTATGTGCACGTGTGAGTTAGCATAAGATAAGCATCGCTCAAAGAAATTTGATGCATGGTATAAGAACATGTCATCCATCATGAAAGAATAGTTATTATGTATGACACGATGGGGACACAAATTGAGAATGCAAGTATATGGCGCATCGATAGCATTTTCATTCATGGGGAGCATGTGGTGCACACAAGTATGGGGATCATGCAATGAATGGGATGGATCAAATTCTCCTAACATGTATGAGGAAACTATGGGGTCTCCTCATGAGCAATATTGGAAACATCATTTGGAGAAAATGGACAACATCCAAAACAATGCATATCCGAAGCTAGGAGGGCATGGCATGGCATATGAGATAAAGGATGCAAAGGGAGCATATCAATATCATCACAAGAAAAACAAATGCCAATAACCATGGGCTTGTCATCTATGCCATATGTGCAAATTGGGTTTATTTTAATGGCATATGCATAGTCACTATGAAGAGATTGCAAATAAGACATATGATGGATCTCATGCATAGCATATGACAAGTCAAGCGGATTAGCAAACATGATGTGACCTAAAGAATTGTCACAAGAAATCCTATGTAACATAGCATCACTACTAATAGACTCCACATGAGAATCATCATATTCATAAATGGGCAAATCATCACATGGGGAAATCATACTAGAATGAATCATGTCAATAGTGTGATCGACATCATGCAAGCAATCAATGTCAAAATAGTCCACTAGTGGGGCGAGAGCATCACCGTCACCTTTGTTACCCTTGTCATTCCACTCAAGTGGTGTAGGTGAGGTGGGAAAAGACCAAATGGTGGTCATCTTCATCTTGATGGAACCATGTGGGGGTGCATCATATTCCACCATGGCCATCGTCTTGTCCAAAGGGAGGGCCGGAGTCGTCGAGGATCGTGGCGTCATCATAAATGGGACCTAGCACCAAATGAGAAGACACAATAGAGGTAGAGGTCAAGTTGTTAGAAATGCAAATGGCCTCACTAGACCTATCAACTATCTCACTCTCTCTATGTGGTGGTTCACTCACTTCCTCAAAATAGGTGCACTCGGGCTCACGTGTGGTGGGGTCACTCATCTCACTCAAGTGGTGGGGGTTGTGGCTCTCCTCACATGGGAATTGGGGCAACACATATATGGGGCTAGCGGTGAAGTCACTCTCACTCTCAATATGGTGGCTCAAGTCACTCAAGTCATCGGACGTCGCCCGTGGTCGAAGGAAAATCCCATGCTCAACCGTCTCGTAGTCGGTAAATGCCGTGGATGAAGGCCGAAGATGGCACATCATCGCTCTCGTCGTGGATGAAGGCGAAGATGGCTCAACATCACTCTCGTCGTGGATGAAGGCCGAAGATGGCACAACATCACTCTCGCCTCCTAAGATGGAAGCATCATCCTTGCTCGCCACCTTGTCGCTTGCCTCCAAAGCTTGGTCCTTGAAGGTCTCCGTAGTCGTACTTGTTTCCGCACCATCTTGAAAAAGAGTCAAGGTAGACTCGGCATCAACAATGCCACAAAGAGGGATGGCGGTGAAGTCACACTTGGGAGCATCGTCTTGGAGCTTGTCGGGCTTGGACATCATGGTGGTACTAGCCTCATGCTTGTCGTAGAGCTTGGTCTCCACGAAGTTTGCTTGGGGTGGAGAAGCGTTGGCCTTCATGAGTTCTTGTTCCGCCTTGAGAGCACCAATGTAGTAGTCGTCGATGGACTTGTAGTTCTCGAGGAAGATGGTCTTGGAGATGTCATTGTGCAATCCCATCATGAAGTGGAACTTCATTGACATGGGGTCGTCCACGCTGGCTCGTCGCAAGGCAATCTTCATCTCCTTGAAGTACTTGTCGATGGACTTGGATCCTTGGGTGCTGTTCTCCAATTGGCGTCGAAGTTGTTCCGTGTATGTTGGAGGCACGAACTCTCGCCGCAAAGCTCTCTTCATCTTGGACCAACTCATCTCGTAGCACTCCGAAGGTGTGTGAAGCCACCATGTCGAGGCGTAGTCGTGGAAGTTTCTTGTGGCGCACTTCACTTGATCTTTGGGAGGAACTTGATGTAGCTTGAGGTAGTCGTCCATCAAACGCTCCCACTCGAGGTACTCCTCGGGTTCTTGAGTCCCATAGAAAGGAATCTCGTGGTCCATGTCGAGGTCGTAGTAGCTCGTGGAAGTCGCGGACTTGAGCTTGGGGAGCTTCTCTTGAGCGTAGTCTTGGGGTGCTTGTTGGCGAAGATGCCGTATGTCCGTAGGCGAAGATGCCTTGAAGTCGCTTGGCGAAGATGCCAAGGGAGATGGTGAAGTCATTGATCGGTTGTTGATGTAGAGCTCTTGACCTTCACGTTCTTGTTGGTGATGGTGTCGATGCCGATGTGATCTTGCCGGAGACGGTAGCTTGGAAGCATGTGCTCTTGAGCGTCTTCTCGAAGATGAGGAAGATCGCTTGTAGGCCTTGATGAGGGCTTTGATCTCCTCCATTTGAGCTTGCGTCTTGGCGTCGGAGTTGTTGTTCGTGGCATCAAACTCGTTGTTGTTGTTGTAGACCGAAGGTGAAATGCCTTGCCTATCCATCACAAGACTCGAGTAGAGGTGAGTAGGAAATGAGATAAACAATACCAAGTTACCTTTTCCCAAAGTTGAGGATGTATCCCGTTTCACTCAATGTGAAATGAAAGAATAGTGGAATTGGTACCGGACTTGTTCACTCACACCTATCAATGAAAGCTTATGGTAGAGCTCGGTGAGGATAGTGGCACAAAAATTTTATGCAAAATGTTAGCAAGAGTCAATAATGTTGAAAGAGATTCACAAATTACTTAAGCGAAACAAGTAGATCAATAGCAATATGTGGCACACGGAAACACACACACGGATAGATAAATGGGGTCGTGCAACCAAGGAATGAGCTCAAAATGTGGAATCCACCAAAATGCTCGTGTTGCACAACTCAAGAGAGACGCTTAGCACGATTGCTCAATAGGCGGATCGACACTTGTGCACAACCTATAAGATGCAAAATGGATAAACTTTCTATCCCAAGTATGCTATGTATGTATGGTTCCCGGTGTTTCTCTCATAATGATCCAAGATGATCAAGTATGATATCATATGATATATTTGATGCTATGACTATTGCTTACAAGCTCTTTGCTCTTTTGCTTAAAAGCTTATTCTCTTCTCTTTTTTTTTCTATGTATGGCCACTTTTGCACAATGCACAAACCAAGATAGCTATTGTGTATATGCGGGACCGATATTGTGACACAATGGATGATATGATGATACCAAGATGATATGGTATGTATGCAATGGATGGTGTAGATCACTAATGTGCACAAGTAACGTTGCCGGCAATACTCAAATGGCTAGTCTCGATAGGTAAGTGACGCAAAATGGGATAAGGGGTTATCAATGCAATTGCAAGGGGAATATACAATGGTGTTGTCGAGGTTACCGTCCTTTGCGATGATGAGTGGCGGTGTTCTTGATGTAGATACCAAGATGATGGAAACTTGTCCCTAAGTGGCGAAACACCTTAGGAAGCGGAAAAACGCGAACTCAAAATCTCATATGACAAATGTCAAAATGGTGGTAGCGGAAATGCGGTGGTGGTTTGCACTTGGCAATGCGGAAGTGGAATGACGGGCTATACACGTGTCGGAGTTGAAGTTGCCGTCCCTAAGTAGCCGAAACACCTTAGGAGACACAAGTCACAACTCGAAAAAGCTCAATCAACAATTGGGTTAAGTTGGGGTGGTGGAAGTGTATGGTGGGCAAGGTTATGTGGAAGTGGTGGTGGTGGTTGATGAAGAAGCAATCGTCCCTAAGTAGCGAAACACCTTAGGAGACTCGAATCACTACTCAAGCAACCACTAATGCTATGGGGAACAAAATTGGTTAGGTTGCGGAAGTCGGTGGTGGTTATGCGGATGATATGGTGGAAGGCCTAGGCAAACTTGCCAAATTTCACAAAATTTAATGGAGTCAAATTGTGTTGGTGGTATTTTTGTGGGAAGGGGGATGTCAATAGCTTCAAATCGAGCTAAAGAACGTCAAAATCGGACTCCGGATGAATTAGTTATGGACAAAACAAAAATCAGCCGAAGTGGGAATCTACAGGTTACGGACGTCCGGAAAAGGTCGGACGTCCGGGGCGTCGGACGTCCGGAAAAGTCGGAAATCCGTAAATTCGGTGCGGGTTAGGGATTCCGGTCGTCCGGAAAAGGTCGGACGTCCGGTGCTTTGTGGGGGTCCGGACGTCCGTAAATCGTCGGTCGTCCGGTGGGTCGGGGTCAACTCGAAATTTCAGATCCGGGACGCGATTTTGGGCGGAAATTGGGGATTTCGGGGTCAAAATTCACGGGATTTTGTGGATGAAAGACGGGGAAAATTGGGGAAATGCTAGATCCACTCGAAATCAAGCAAATCCATGGATCAAAATCAACAAAATATCATCACACCAACAAATCACAAAAAAAAATTGTGGCTATTTTTGGTGGGGATTTTCGAAATTGGGGAAGAACGCAACAAAATCAAGCTAGAAAACACGGGGTAGGGGCTCCAAAAACGTGATCAACCTTGCTCTGATCCATAGATGATGTAGGGCGGAACCCTACGTGGGCGATCTTTCACGTTGGAGCGGATCCTATGGGGAATCACGATGAACACGGGAAGAACGGGAGAAATCACAAGGGGAAACACTCAAGAACAAGTCCAATCACACATGCACTAGACAATCAAACACACAAGATCCACAAGGTACATGAACAACAAAAGGAAAGATACAAGGTAAGGTTCATCTCCGAGAGGAGGTCTTGATGGGGTCCGTCCAAGATGGGGTCTTGATGATATCCCGCAGGATCTTCTCACATGGAGGTCTTGAACTCCATGGGAGTGGTAGTCTCTCTCTCTCTCAAGAGAAGATGTAGGAGCAAAGCTCACCTAAGAATGAGCTATCATATTTGCTAACCCAAGAAAGGAGGTGGAGGTGGTCTATTTATAGTCTAAGCCACGAAGGGGTAAGTGGGAGAGGGATACAAGGCCAAAGGCCCACGGCAACGCTTACCACAGCGGCGGACGTCCGGAAGGGTCGGACGTCCGGAAGCTCGGGACGGTTCGGACGTCCGGAAGTCTTCGGACATCCGTAAATTCTGTTCTATCGCCATAGCACCGGTCGTCCGGTCGGTGTCGGTCGTCCGCGCGCTGGGACTTGTCGGATGTCCGGCGTTAAATCGGTCGTCCGACATTGGAGAAGTGTCCAGACGTCCGGTGGCCTCGGTCGTCCGGCGCTGGGAACTCCGCAGCTCCGTCTTTTTTCCGTCTTCTCTTCGAGCTTCCCTCGCGGATGTTGTAGGTTTTCCTTGGCGCTTGCACTCCTCCTCGTCATCCGTGAAGCTCCGGAAATACCTATGCATGCACACGAGTGGAGTGTCAAGTAGTATGCCATCCTCGAAGGGGTCAAGTGAACACGTGTAAAGGAGAAGATTCACCTTTATGTATGAGAAGTAGAGGTCGCACGTGTCACTTGCCAAACGGACTCTTGACATGGTGATGACCATAGGATGCTCCGCATCAAGTAGGGTATTACACCACAACGGTGGCTCGAACCAGTATAAACCCTCGTGTCTCTTGTTCTTTAGGTTCGACGAGTTAGGCCTTGAGATCGTTGCGAGAGCGAGCTAGGGAGAGAGAGATCTTCGTGCGCACCCTAGTGTTCTAACATCAAGGGTCTGCCGGAACCTAGAAATTGACAAGCATCAATTTCTAGAAGGGTTTAAACCCGTAAATATTGAAGTATACGATGGAACGACAGATCCTGCTGTATGGATTGTAGATTTTCTTCTCCATATTCACATGGCCCGCGGCGATGATCTCCACGCCATTAAATACCTCCCCCTAAAGCTAAAGGGACCAGCACGGCACTGGTTAAACAACCTCCCAGAGAACTCTATTGGTAGCTGGGAAGATTTGGAGGATGCCTTTCGAGACAACTTACAAGGTACTTATGCCCGACCACCGGACGCCGATGACCTTAGTCACATAGTCCAGCAACCTGGAGAGTCAGCCCGTAAACTCTGGACTCGGTTCTTAATTAAAAAGAACGAAATCGTCGACTATCCGGACGCCGAAGCCCTGGCGGCCTTTAAACATAGCGTCCGCAACGAATGGCTTGCCCGACACCTCGGCCAGGAAAATCCGAAGTCTATGGAAGCTCTTACCGCACTCAGGACCCGCTTCTGCGCAGGAGAAGATAGCTGGTTAGCTCATAGAAGCCATAGTACCAGCGGCCCTGGCACCTCCAAAACCAGGGATGGCAACAGAAGGCCACGACATAACAAACACAAGCGTCGGAACAACAATGAAGAACCTGCAGATACAACGGTCAACACCGGATTCAGTGGCTCTATACCTGGTCAGCGGAAGAAGCCATTCAATGGAAATAGGGACGGCCCATCTAATTTGGACAAAATACTCGACCGGCCTTGCCAGATTCATGGCAACCCCAACAAGCCTGCAAATCATTCCAACAGAAATTGTTGGGTCTTCAAATAGGCCGGTAAGTTAAATACTGAACATATGAGGAAAGGGCCGCCAAGCGAGGACGATGATGAGCCCCGCCCACCGAACACAGGGGGACAGAAGAAATTCCCCCTAAGGTGAAAACAGTGAATATGATATATGTCACGCATATCCCCAAGAGGAAGCACAAGCGCGCATTAAGGGACGTCTACACCGTAGAGCCTGTTGCCCCAAAATTCAACCCATGGTCGGCTTGTCCGATCACCTTCGGTCGCAGGGACCACCCGACCAGTATCCGTCATGGAGGTTCAGCAGCCCTGGTCCTCGATCCAATCATTGATGGATACCATCTCACTCGAGTCCTCATGGACGGCGGCAAAGGTCTTAACCTGATCTATCAAGACATTGTCCGTAAAATGGGTATCGAACCATCTAGAATCAAGCCTAGTAACACCACCTTTAAAGGAGTGATACCCGGCGTAGAGGCCCGCTGCACGGGTTCATTAACATTGGAAGTAGTCTTCAGTTCACCAGATAGCTTCCGAAGCGAACACTTGATCTTCGACATTGTCCCCTTTCGCAGTGGTTATCACGCACTGCTCGGACGAACTGCCTTCGGCCGTTTTAACGCAGTCCTGCACTATGCTTACTTAAAGCTCAAGATGCCCGGACCGCGTGGCGATATCACAGTCAATGGAAACATGGAGCGCTCCCTCCATACTGAGGAGCATACCGTGGCCCTTGTAGCCGAGGTGCAGAGCAGCCTCATTAAGCCAAACACTTCATCGGCCATCAAGACCCCGGACACTGCCAAGCGGGTCCCGCCTACTCTGCAGAACGAGTGAACGACAACTCGGTGGATCCAGAGCTGGACTAGCAGTTCCACCTCCGCCGATCGCCCCATAAAGCCGAAGCATATGTACCGCGTGTGCATAACTACGCACTTAAAATACCTTGGGCAATGACGGAGGCACACGGCGGACAAGGTCTATAGTGCAGCTCGACCCTATTTGGACCTTAACCTTTTCTCCTCCCTTTCCTTTTCTCTTATATTACAGGTTCGTTAAAACCTAGTCACCTTACGGTCATGTAAGGGCTCTTTTCCAGGCCCCTTTTGTATAAACGATCGTCGATTGCTCCTCTCAAAGTATTTTTTACCAAGGAGAAATGGCGCAGACGTGCGGCAGGGCATCAATGGGATCTTCAAGACTACCTTTTCTTTTGGTGCCTTGTATACAACTTCCCCTTGTTTACAAATTCTTGGCATGTAAAATAGCCTTGATGTTTATGGCATTACCTCTAATAGCACATTTTGACGTCTCAATCAGATTGTAATGGAAACAGTTTTTTGCCAATCCCTGTTTGGTATTGGTTTATTTCATAATCCGTATTCCCTCTTTGCTTCAGATTGCCATATATACTTTGGTCCGGCCTAAATGTCGGGGGCTCTATTCGGCGACGTATATATTCAAAAATCCGAATACCTTTAGGGTATACTTCGGCGTCCCGAATATTGCATTATATGCATCAACTCCGAATCATGTCTTTGGTCTACAGTTGGGTTGCCCGGCTCCTGCGATTACCACCTTACATTCTGCAAGTTCGGCTAAGGCAGTAAAGGGAGAACTACTGTGATTGTGTTTCTGGTTCGTCCGATCAAACACCTCAGCTGAGAAAGCCGAAAACTGACTGTCATGATAGTGAGAGAGCTAGTCGGTGATTCGGTGACTAACTACAAATCTTTTGCTATTTACTCCGTATTATACAAAGGACTGGCCTTCGCCCAGTCATGTGATAAAGCCACCCTAGTTCGGAGGGCCGCATACGCACCAGGGGTTAGTCCTTAGCCCCAAAGTCAAACTCCTATGGCTAAGTGAAAGTAATAAAGCTGCATAGTCTGATTGCCTGGTTTGCTGCGCAGACACCTCCTTTACGGACCAAGACGTAGGGTCAAGTGTGATCGCGCGCTATACCAAACACCCCCATAGCATCTACGTGGGGGCTGAAGCCGACGACTGGCAAACTTTCAGAATTGACACGGTCGCACAGGAGGAAAATAATTTCAGATAAAGGCATAAATATATTATAGGCCTTGGTTAATAAAACAAAAGTTTGGATAACCCTGATACATTCACTCGAACATAACATCCTTTGAGCATTGGCCCTCTACTATTCGGCACCTGCTAGGACGTCTTCAAAGTACCTCTCCGGCTTGTGGTGGTCCTTGCCTGATGAGGACATCAATACCATTGTTACACCCACAGCCCCTACTGTTACATATACTGGACCAATTACTAGAGCTCGCGCACGCCAATTGAATTACCAGGTACTTTCGTTTCTTGGTAATGATTCTAATGTTCATGAGAATATGATCTTGCCTAAATTGGATACATTTGTTTTGCTTACAAATGAAGGGTCGAGCTTGGAGAAGGATGAACATTGGAGCAAGAACACGCATGGAGTTGATGGCATGCGCAAGGATCAAGGACGGAGTTACAAGTGATGATTTCAGGACTTTGAAGACAACATAAAATTTGCAAGAATCCTTTGACGAAAAATACAAGATGCCACTTCATAATATTCGTCCATAGTCTATTCTAGGTGCTGCGTCACCTTATTATTGGGCCAGGCCCATGTAATTTCAAAATACTTAAGTATAGGCTATGTTTAGAGTCCGTATGTGTGGGGAAACAAGAGTTAGGGTTGGTTTCGGATCCCACCCTCAAGGGCCACGAAATTCCCTCCTCTTCCTCCATATATGCAGCCCTTAGGGCGTCGTTTAGACATTGGGTTTTGTTTAGATTAAAAGTTCGCCATAGCTGCAACTTCGCGTACTTCATTTGTGTTCAACGACCGGACAAAGGCGTCCACAGAACCCCACATTGATCAATATAGCTTTCATCTTATATTTGCAATATCCAGATTGCAATCTCAGTTTCTTGCTTGTTCTTCGTTTGCTCGCAGGAAACAGACCCTCGTGGTCAGGTTGATCGTGCTCCGGCGTGGTCGATAACCTCTCGGAGTTGGTTTAGCGATTTTAAGGCGCAACATCCTCGCACGTTCGTAGTGGGATCATCAAAGTCGATTTCCACCAAAGCGATATCCATCATCTCATCGAAAGACGGGACACCTTTGCCTCTATCAAGTGGTATCATATTTCCAGGTTGCTCGGTGAGATTTTACAGTTTTTCGTACATTAGATCGAGTCTGTTCTTCATACCTACAGTCCACGAAAAAGCCACAAAAAAATTAGGGTTAGTTCATCATATCCGAACCAATCGAGCCTTTGCATAATCTTTTTAGGGTTTTTGCTTTGTTGAATTTGCGGTTGCATCGTCGTGTCAAGTTCTTTGGTCTTAGAGTCTAGTCTTTTAGAGTTTCGAGTTCTGGTCATAAGTTGTCACGCCGCCGCCGCACCATCATCATCGCCTTGCCATCTACCACCATTGCTTATCCACCACCGCTCTGAATCCGTATCCATATACCACCACCAATCTGTATCCATATACTACCACCAATCCGTATCCATATACCACCACCAATCTGTATCCATATACCACCACCGCTACCATATACCACCACCGCTGCCATATACCACCACTATATATCCACCACCAATCCGAGTTCTTCTCATATTAGGTTTGTTTTCGAGATCCATCTAAATTCGATTCGTGTTTCCTTGCTGCGTAGGTCCCAAAAAAAAGTCCGAGACCCCGGGCAGTTTTAGGCCAAAATTTGGCTACCAAAATATTTTTTCCCTATCCTATTTTTAGGCTGTTCTGAGTCTTTTGAGACACTCGCCATCATAGTGATTTTTGGTCGCACTTTTTCGTCATCGCTGCCCTGATTTCCGAAAAAAAAATTGTCAAAAAAATTTCGTACCCATCCTATCAGTTTGACCTGGGAAGAGTTTTGAGACACTCGCCATTATAGTGATTTTTCGCAAAAAAAAGAGCGCAAAAAAAGAGCGCAAAAAAAAACAGAGCGAATTTTTTTTCATGAGTGTGCTTTTCCCTTGTTTCCGTGCAGCGCCGTGATTTTGTTAGTGTTCTAGGCTCGCGTCTCTAGCACGGTCTAGCCTAGGACCAAAGACAAAGACCGTCGTTGAGCGTTTATTCAACTTTGCATCTCTGAATTGATTATTCTTGACCTTTTTGCTACCATACTATAAGCCTTCCCAGCTCCACATACCTCTCGTCATGCGTTTGACTCTCCCCGCAATCGCTCTATCCAAGCTTTTGAGAGTTTTGACTACAACGGTTGCCGATCACCGCCTTTCTTTGGTAAGAACCGGTAAGAATTTGAGATTTGCTTCATGGATTTGTGACACCCGCCACCACCACCACTTGTTAGTAGTCTGTAGGATCATATTCTTGTGTGTTTCTATTGCTGCTAACCATGCTAGGATCACAAGCCGACGAGACTGACTGGGAGAACTTGACGAACAAGGAGCTTCATGATAAGTTTCAGCAAATGATGAGTGGACAGGTGCAAGATGTGCTAAATAGATTTGAAGAGGCCATGGAGAAGATAGATGGCATGGAGAAGACGTTCGAAGCAAAGCTCGATAACAAGTTTAATGAATTGCTCGCGTCTTCCACCACCACCACCGTCTGCTCCTAACGCACCTCTACAACAACAACAACAACAACAACAACAACAACAACAACAACAACAACAACAACGACGATTACCTCCACGTCGTGAAACAGCCCTCCACCGAGCGACCCGTGTTCCTCTTGCGCTTGGCCAAACTGTTGGTGCTGCTGTTGATACTTCTGTGGCTCCTGCTGCTGATACGGACGAGGATGATTATGTGGGAGATTACGAGGATGAGGTTGATCAAAATCAGAACTACGTGCAACCACAAGCACCACAACCACCAGGTCGTCCACATGCAAATAATGGCAACGTTAGGGCTCCCCCTCAGGTACGAGATCATGACCATCTCCCTAAACTAAAATTGAATATTCCACCATTTGAAGGTAGATATGTTCCTGATATATATCTTACTTGGGAGTTAGAACTGAACAACGATTTACATGTTTACAATATCCTGAGGAGAGACGTGTTCTGCTTCTTTGTTTGTGCTTTCACTAGCTTTGCATGTGTTTGGTGGTCTGAACATTGTCGATTATATCCTGTTCCAGCTACTTGGGCTGCTTTGAAAACTGCTATGCGTACTCCTTGGGTTCCACCATATTATCAACGTGAATTACTTCAAAAATTACAGCGCTTAAGAAAAGGAAAAAATTCTGTAGAAGAATATTATCAGGAATTACAAACTGGCTTGATTAGATGTGGTATTGTTGAGGAGAATGAAGCTATGCTTGCACGTTTTCTGGGTGGATTAAATAGAGAGATTGAGACCATTCTAGTCTATAAGGATTATATTAATATCACTCGTTTATTCCATCTTGCTTGTATAGCTGATCGTGAAGTGCTGGATAGACAGGCATTGGCGCGGACTAACTTTTCTGCAGGTCGACCTTCATCATGGACACCACGTGCATCATCTACTTCCACACGTTCTGCTACACCGGCACCTCCGTCGGCTGCCACCTCCAACCATGATACAATAAAGCAGGCACAATCACCACTATCTGCCAAGAGCACACCTTCTGGGCCTGCAAAGAGCTCTTCTTCATCCATGGCATCTACAGGGCAGACAAGTGATATTATTTGTCGTCGTTGTAAGGGAAGAGGTCATTATGCGAGAGAATGCCCATCTAAGCGTGTGATGATTGTTACTGAGGATGGTGGGTATGAGTTCGCTAGTGACTATGATGAGGAGACTTTGGCTCTTATTACACATGAAGAACACGGTGGAGATGATTACGATCATGAGACGCAATACATGGCTGCCGAAGATCTTTGGCAGGTATGAATGTTTAGTTGCTCAACGTGTTTTGAGTGTGCAGGTTACACAAGCTGAGCAAAATCAGAGGCATAATTTGTTCCATACAAAGGGAGTTGTGAAGGAACGTTCTATTCGCGTCATCAGAGATGGAGGGAGCTGCAACAACTTGGCTAGCATGGAGATGGTGGAGAAGCTATTTCTCACCACAAGACCACATCCACATCGTTACTACATCCAATGGTTCAACAACAGCGGCAAGGTTAAGGTAACACGTACTGTTCATGTGCATTTTAGTTGATAGAGGCAAAGGTGTCCCGTCTTTCGATGAGATGTTGGTTTTCGCTTTGGAGGAAGTCGACTTTGACGATCCGACTACGAACGTGCGAGGACGTCGCGCCTTAGCAATCGCTAAACCAACTCCGAGAGGTTATTGACCACGCGAGCACGATCAACCTGACCACGAGGGTCTGCATTTCCTGCGAGCAAACGAAGAACAAGCAAGAAACTGAGATTGCAATCTGGATATTGCGAATATAAGATGAAAGCTTTATTGATCAAGGTGGGGTTCTGTGGCGCCTTTATGCAGTCGTTGAACACAAACGAAATGCAAGTTGCAGCTATGGCGAACTTTTAATCTAAACAAAACCCAAAGTCTAAACGACGCCCTAAGGGCTGTATATGTGGAGGAAGAGGAGGGAATTTCGTGGCCCTTGAGGGAGGGGTCCGAAACCATCCCCAACTCTTGTTTCCCCACACATACGGACTCTAAAAACAGCCTATACTTAAGTATTTCGAAATTACATGGGCCTGGCCCAATAATAAGGTGACGTGACACCTAGAATAGCCTATGGACGAATATTATGAAGTGGCATCTTGTATATTTCGTCCAAGGCTTCATGCACCCATTATGGTGGCTTCAAAGTCCTGAAATCATCACTTGTAACTCCGTTCTTGTTCCCCTTAGCATGGCATTATCTCCATGCTTGTTCTTGCTCCAATGTCCATCCTTCTCCAAGCTAGGGCCTTCATTTGTAAGCAAAACAAATGTATCCAATTTAGGCAGCATCATATTCTCATGAACATTAGAATCATTACCAAGAAACGAAAGTACCTGATAATTTAATTGGCGTGCGCGAGCTCTAGTAATTGGTCCAGTATATGTAGCAGTAGGGGCTGTGGGTGTAACAATGGTATTGATGTCCTCATCATTAGTATCTCTACATATGCTGATTATGTTGATTGTGATGTGGTACCTATGCAAGCATGTTCCTTATTACTTGGTAGACCATGGCAATTTGATAAAAATTCTGTACACCATGGTAGAAACAATCAGTATACTCTTGTTCATAAGGATAAAAATATTACTTTTCTTCCTATGACTCTGATTCCATTTTGAAAGATGATATTAATAGAGCTAATAAAGCAAAACAGGAGAAAAATAAGAGTGAAAATCAGATTTTGGCAAAAGAATTTGAGCAACAAATGAAGCCTAATAATAAACCATCTAGTGTTGCTTATGAAATTAAATTGAAAAGTGCATGTTTACTTGCCACCAAATCTGATATTGATGAGCTAGATTACGGCAAATCTGTTTGCTATGCTTTTGTGTGCAAAGAGGCATTATTTTCATTCGAGGGCGTGCCTTCCTCTTTACCCCTCTTGTCACTAACATTTTGCAGGGAGTTCGCTGGCGTCTTCCCACAAGGCGTGCCACCGGGATTACCACCTATTCGAGGGATTGAGCATCAAATTGACTTAATTCGGTGCATCGCTACCAACCGTGCACCATACCATACCAATCCGGAGGAGACGAAGGAGATTATCGTCAAGTACGAGGAGCTGCTCGACAAAGATTATATCTGCGAATCTCTTAGTCCTTGTGTTGTTCCTATTATACTAGTGCCTAAAAAGGATGGTACGTCGGCGTATGTGTGTTGATTGTAGAGGCATTAATAATATTACTATTCGTTATCGTCATCCTATTCCTAGGCTAGATGATATGCTTGATGAATTGAGTGGCTCTACAATATTCTCCAAAGTTGATTTGCGTAGTGGATACCATCAAATTCGTATGAAATTGGGAGATGAATGGAAAACAGCATTTAAAACTAAGTTTGGTTTATATGAGTGGTTAGTCATGCCTTTTGGGTTAACTAATGCACCTAGTACTTTCATGAGACTAATGAACGAAGTTTTATGTGCTTTCATTGGACGATTTGTGGTAGTCTATTTTGATGATATACTGATTTATAGCAAATCTTTGGAAGAACATTTGGAACATTTACGTGTTGTTTTTAATGATCTACGTGATGCATGTTTGTTTGGTAACCTTGGGAAGTGCACCTTTTGCACCGACCGAGTATCTTTTCTTGGCTATGTTCTTACTCCACAGGGAATTGAAGTTGATAAAGCCAAGATTGAAGCTATTGAGAGTTGGTCGCAGCCCAAAACGGTCACACAAGTGAGGAGTTTTCTTGGACTCGCTGGTTTCTATAGGCGTTTTGTGAGAGATTTTAGCACCATTGCTGCACCTCTCAATGAGCTTACAAAGAAGGATGTGCCTTTTGTTTGGGGTACCGCTTGGAAGAAGCCTTCACGGTATTGAAAGATAAGTTGACACATGCTCCTTTACTCCAACTTCCTGATTTTAATAAGACTTTTGAGCTTGAATGTGATGCTAGTGGAATTGGATTAGGAGGTGTGTTATTACAAGATGGCAAACCTGTTGCATACTTTTACGAAAAATTGAGTGGGCCTAGTCTGAACTATTCTACTTATGATAAAGCATTATATGCTCTTGTTAGGACTTTAGAGACATGGCAACATTATTTATGGCCCAAAGAATTTGTTATACATTCTGATCATGAATCTTTGAAACATATTAAAAGTAAAGCTAAACTGAATCGTAGACATGCTAAATGGGTTGAATTCATTGAGACTTTCCCTTATGTCATTAAACACAAGAAGGGTAAAGAAAATGTTATTCTTGATGCTTTGTCTAAATCGCTATACTATGCTTTCACAACTTGACTTCAAAATATTTGGTTTGGAGACCATCAAAGATCAATATGTGCATGATGTTGATTTTAAAGATGTAATGCAGAATTGTAAAGAAGGAAGAACATGGAACAAGTTCGTTATTAATGATGGTTTTGTGTTCCGTGCTAACAAGCTATGCATTCCTGCTAGCTCCGTTCGTCTTTTGTTGTTGCAGGAGGCACATGGAGGAGGACTAATGGGACACTTTGGCGTGAAGAAGACGGAGGACGTACTTGCTACACATTTCTTTTGGCCAAAGATGAGACGGGATGTTGAGCGTTTTGTTGCTCGCTGCACTACATGTCAAAAAACTAAGTCACGACTCAATCCTCATGGTTTATATATGCCTTTGCCTGTGCCTAGTGTTCCTTGGGAGGATATATCTATGGACTTTGTTTTAGGTTTATCTCGAACAAAGAAGGGGAGGTGATGCAGAGCATCCCACGTTCATCCCCATGTACACTCCCACTACTCTCCAAGCCCCAAGTGGACATATGACGAGACCTCGAACAAACGCCATTGGACACAAGGTGAACTCGCTCCTCTCCGAACCTTCACTTCCCACATGTGAGACATGGTTACTACCTCAAATATATGTGCTATGCATGACCAGGAACAAGGAGGAAGACCAGGGACAAGGCGGCGAGGACACCAAGTACACGGACCAAGAGAAGAAGCTGCCCGAAGCTTCGGCGGCGGACGTCCGACCAGGACCGGACGTCCGACGACTCCCAGGCTCCGGACGACCGTGCCAGCGACCACCGAACCGAATTTGCGGACATCCGAAGAACTCCGGACGTCCGGGACCCCGAGCCTCCGGACGACCGGCCCCCTCCGGACGTCTGACCGAAGCATGCCCGAGCCGAATCTACGGACGTCCGAAGAGCTCCGGACATCCGGACCTTCCCGAGCCTCCGGACGACCGGAACCCTCCGAACGTCCGACGCCTGCTCACAAGACGGTGTATTGGACCCGAGTCCATGTATCCTCCACTTACCCCTTCGCGGCCCATGACTATAGATACTCCTCCACCTCCTCCTAGTTAGGGTTAGCGTTGATTTAGCTCATCGATAGAGCTTCGCTCATCCATACCGGATCTACTCCACGAGAGACCGCGGCCCCTCTTCGGAGACGATCCACCTTGGATTCAAGACCTCCCTTTGCGGAGAAGACCATCATCAAGACCTCCTCACGGAGAAGAACGGCTACCGTTTGTATCTTACCTTTGTTGATCTTGAATCGTGTGCCACTCTATGCAATCGATAATCTAGCACTTGTGTGATTGATCTCTTGTCGGTTTCGTGATTTCTCTCTCGTTTCTCTCGTGTTCTTCCGCGTGTTCCTCGTGATTCCCCGTAGGATCCGCTCCAACGTGAAAGATCGTCCACGAAGGGTTCCGCCCTACATCATCTATGGTATCATGAGCCACGTTGATCACGTTTTGGAGCCCCTACCCTCTTTTTCTAGCTTGATTTTGTTGATTTCGTCCTAAATCCGAAAATCCTCACCAAAAATAGCCCCAAATTTTTTTGTGATTTGTTAGTTTTGATGATGTTTTGTTGATTTTGATCCATGGATTTGCTTGGTTTCGAGTGGATCTAGCATTTCCCCAAGTTTCCCCACTTTCCATCCACAAAATCCCGCGAATTTTGACCCCGAAATCCCCAATTTCCGCCCAAAATCGCGTCCGAAACTCGCATCTCGCGTTGACCCGACCCACCGGACGGCCGGAGTTTTACGGACGTCCGGAGCCCTGAAACGTCCGGACGTCCGACCTTTTCAGACGACGGAACCCCTAACCGGACCGAATTTACGGATTTCCGACCTTTCCGGACGTCAAGCGCCCGGACATCCGACCTTTCCGGACGTCCGTAACCTGTAGTTTCAGACTTGGCTGATTCTTGTTTCGGCCGTAACTAATTCATCCAAACTCCGATTTTGACGTTCTTTAGCTCGTTTTGAAGCTCTTGACATCCCCCTTCCCACAAAAATACCACCAACACAATTTTACTCCATCAAATTTTTGAAAATTTGGCAAGTTTGCCTAGGCCCTCCACCATATCATCCGCATAGCCACCTCCGACTTCCGCAACATAACCAATTTTGTTCCTCATGGTTGTTTGAGTAGTGATTCGAGTCTCCTAAGGTGTTTCGGCTACTTAGGGACGATTGCTTCTTCATCAACCACCACCACCACTTCCGCATAGGCGTGCCCACCATACACTTCCGCCACACCCAACTTAACCCAATTGTTGACTGAGCTTTTTCGAGTTGTGGCTTGTGTCTCCTAAGGTGTTTGACTGCCACTTAGGGACGGCAACTTCAACTCCGACACGTGTATAGCCCATCATTCCACTTCCGCATTGCCAAGTGCAAACCACCACCGCTTTCCGCTACCACCAATTGACATTTGCCTTTGAGATTTTGAGTTCGCGGTTTTCCGTTTCCTAAGGTGTTTCGGCTACTTAGGGACGAGTTTCCATCATCTTGGTATCTACATCAAGAACACCGCCACTCATCATCGCAAAGGACGGTAACCTCGATGACACCATTGTATATTCCCTTGCAAATTGCATTGATAACCCCTAGCCCATTTTGCGTTACTTGCCTATCGAGACTAGCCATTTGAGTATTGCCGCAGCGTTACTTGTGCACATTAGTGATCATACCTCCCATTACATACCATACCATATCATATTGGTATCATATCATTCATTGTGTCTCAAGTTTGTTCCCGCATACACACAATTGCTATCTTGGTTTGTGCATTGTGCAAAGTGGCCATAGAAAAAAAATAAAGCTTTTAAGCAAAAGAAAGAGAGCAAAGAAGCTTGTAAGCAAGTGCCATAGCATCATACCATATTGCATATAAGATTGTCATATCCGATCATCTTGAATCATCTTGAGAGAAACACCGGGAACCATACATACATAGCATACTTGGGATAGAAGTTTATCCATTTTGCATCAAATAGGTTGTGCACAAGTGTCGTATCCGCCTATTGAGCAATCGTGCTAGCGTCTCTCTTGAGTTGTGCAACACGAGCGTTTTCCGTGGATTCCACATTTTGTGCTCATTCCTTGGTTGAACGACCCCATTTATCTATCCGTGTGTGTGTTTCCGTGTGCCATTCTTTGCTATTGGTCCATTTGTTTCACTTGCGAATTTGTGAATCTCTTTCAACATTATTGACTCTTGCTAACATTTTGCATTAAATTTTTGTGCCACTATCCTCACCGAGCTCCTCCATAAGCTTTACTTGTGTAGGTGTGAGAACCGACAAGGATTGGTACCAATAGTGCTATTTCATTGTCCGCATTTGAGTGAACTTGATTCATTGTCAACATCGGTCAAGGTACATTGGTATAAGTTCTTCTCTTTCTCCCACTCATATTTGCTCGAGTCTTGTGATGGATAGGCAAGGCATTTCATCTCCGGTCTTCGACAACAACGACGGCGTGAACAACTACATCACCAAAGCGTCTCTCTTTGATCTACAACGACAAGTGCAAGGCACACAATCAAGATTGCGAGGCGCATCGAGAACATCTCCATCGACATTCATCACTCCGAAGCAAGGAGAAGGGACTACTTCGACAAGAAGCTTGCCGCACATAAAGAGGAGCAAGATGCAAGGATGGAGGAGATTCGCCTTGATCAAGTCTTCTTCCCTTCGTCATCTTCAAGGCGGCGACATTCAAGCCACAAGTCTTGAATGGCATAAGCAGCGCAAGTGCACATCGTCCTCGTCCACATCTACATGGCGACCACCATCACGTTCGTGATCAACATCGTCATGAAGGGCAAGTCAACTCCAAGCATCATGTGCACGACGACGACGAACGCCAAGGAGCTCAAGCACGACAACAACATCATCATCATGAAGATGCTCCACAAGCGCAAATGCACAAGTCCCAACAAGCCCTACTTCACGCCAAGTCGAAGCTTCATAAGCACAAGAGAAGACCGCGAGACGACCACCACCAAGGCGGCGCTACGGCTACATCAACCACTTCGCATCTTCGCCAAGTGTTCTCAAGGCATCTTCGCCTTTGGACGTCGGCATCTTCGCCTACTTCCCACGAAGTACGCCTACAACAACTTCTTCAAGTCCAGCGACCACCTACGACCGAGGGCGACACTTCCATCTTGAAGCCCCTCAAGGAAGATGGCCGAGCATGGGAAACTCCCTTCGGTCATGGAGACGAGCTATGAGGTGCCACATCATATGGGCCTCCAACACCAAGGCGGTGACACGACGGTCGAGCAAGGGCAATCCCTTCGACCACGGCGACGGCGCGAACCTCTTCAACAACATGAAGACGACGCCCACTTTGGACTCATACTCCGAGTCAAGCTACGCGACCGCGCATGGAGACATTTGCACCTACATCTCTCCGACACCCATATATGTCGAGATGCCCCAATTGCCATGTGAGGAGAGCCACCACCCCATGAGTGACATGAGTGACTCCACCATACGTGACATTGAGAGCATTTCCTATGAGAGGATGAGTGTCACCACCACTAGCCCCACATGAGAGCATGCCACACATCCTATGTGAGGTTGAGCGCCATTTGAGTGACTCCACCCACCATACGAGTGAGAGCATCCTTGAGGGAGTGAGTGAGCCACAACACTTAGTGAGTGAGGTAGTTGACACGGCACATGAGGCCACTATGATTTCTAACGACTTAACCTCTACTCCTAGTGTGTTTTCTTCTTTGGTGCTAGGTCTCCTACATGACGACATGCCTATCTTGACGAGTCCATCCCTCCATTGGAGACGACGATGGCCATGGTGGATGATGATGAACCCCCCACATGGTTCCATCAAGTTGAAGATGACAACGAAACGATCTTCAACACCTCACCTACAACTCATGAGTGACCTTCCAAAGGTAACATAGGTGATGGTGCTTCTCTTGTCCCACTAGTGGACTCTCTTGACTTCGATTGCTCCCATGATGTTGACACACCTATTACCATGCTTCATGCTAGTGAAACTTCTTCATGCCTCGACTTACCTATTTATGATGAATATGATGATGAGCATGTTGAGTTGCCTAGTTGTGATGCTATGCTTCATAGGATATCATGTGAAAATTCTATTGGTCACATTATGTTTGACAATCCTTTGAACTTGTCATATGCTATGAGTGAGATCTCCCATATTGCCTCATTTCAATCTCAACATAGTAACTATGCATGCCCCATTAAAATAAATCCCATTTGCACTTATGGCATAGATGACGAGATGATGGTCATTGGCTTTTGCTTCTCTTGTGATGATATTGCACTACTTCCTTTATGCAATTCGTCTACTATTCCATGCCATGATCACATTGTTCCAAATATGCATTGTTTTGGATGTTGTCAATATTCTCCATGTGATGTTTCCATTAATGCTCATGAGGAGACCCCATAGTTTCCTCATACATATTAGGAGATCTTGATGCATTTCATACTTTGCATGATTCCCATAATTGCTTGAACCATATGCATTCCATGAATAACAATGCTCTAGATATTTCTCATGATGCATTGCACAATTTGAGTCTCCATTATGCCATACATAATAACAAACCTATCATGATGGATGACATGTTTCTATATCACGCATCTCATTTATTTGAGCATTGGCTATTTTGTGCTAACCGACACATGCACGTATGCATCATGATGGATGATGTGTACATCTACCACGCACACACACTTTTCTCTTTGTCTTTGTTTTGTGTAGGTACCCACATACACTCGTCGACATCTCAATCCCATGAGTTGATTTAAACGAGCTCTTGAGAGCAACGATGACTTGGGATCACGTGGATTTTCATTCCCACCATTCCTTTTGCATAAGGACTACGCACATCTCTTCTACTTGGCTCTCACACGGCTTTGGGCTATTTACCACTTGTTACGTTATGCCCATTCTATCGTGTTCACTTTGCATGTTATGCTTACTTCTATGCCTTTGCCATGCAATTGTGACCCTTGCTTGCATCTACCCATGATTCACCATTATGCTACTCATATGTGTATTTGCATGCTTGGTGGAGATCCTAGTAGCTATTGTCATGATTTCTTTGTGCCCCATGCTATTGATGCTTGTTGTGTTGGGAGAGTCATGATGACCCATTGCTATTTACATATGGCTCCTCACCAATACATTCATGCTATTGTCCTCATATCTTGCTTTCATGTTTGTGCTATGTCATGTGATTTACTCATGCCCACTATTTGCACACATGACATGCTTGCCATGATTCCTTCTAGTATGTTGCATCTTCGCACTACTAGCTTGCTTGACTTGATCGCTATGATTGATTGCTATGTTGCATCACCCATGTTCCACTATCACTTGCTTTCTTGGGTTGATGACATATATGTTCATGCCTCTCACATGAGATATCTTGTTTATTGTCGCTTGCCTCCTATAGTTTCCTCTATGCTTCATGATCTTGGAGACTTGGACACTTCACTTGTGATGCATGCTTGTTTACTTGAGCCTATTGTGTTTGGTTGTTCTCGCATCATATGCCTCCATACTATGAAATGCTCCCTTGTACTTTCTTATGATGAGCATGATGCATACACTTGTTGGGTATCTTTTTACACGAATGATAGGTTTCGCACTTCCGCTAACCTCATTTGTTTTTCCGAGTGTTTGTCATGTTCTTTCGTTTTGAAGGATTCACAAGGCATTACCATCATGAGACATATTGGTTATGTGAAGGCATACACGATGTGCGACACCAACATTTTCGACATCCGCATAAAGGTGAACTCCTTCCCTTTGAGCCATCCTCAAGTTTGCATATTGGATGGGTCACTCTTTCATTGTTGTTTCTTTCTTGTTGTCTACATGCTACATCTATTGGATCGAGGAGCAACATTGGAGATTGGCTCTTTGGACCTTCAAATTGAGGAGCGCTCGCACTTATGGGATGCATCTTTGGAATTCCACTCATGCCACGACATCGAGCATTGGTACACCACCATCTCCATATTTGTTGATTGTGCTCATACATGTCATGCTCGATGGACATATCATTCTCACCACAAGTTTGCACCATATGCATGGATTGACACACATTATGATTGCCTTGTTGCATCTTGTATTCCCATGTCATCCATGATATTTGAGCTTGTTCACTTCCTTAGCAAATTTGTTGTGATCTTCCTTGATGGCATTTTCATACATCATGATCATATGGTCCTCCATCAATTGCATGATGACATTCACATATTGAGCATCCATTGCTATGTTCATGCTTTTGATGCACCATCCCATTATGACATCATATTGCACCGTGGTTGCATTGCTCATACTCATAACACAATTGTGTGCACAATGATTGCATTTGTTCCCATGAATGCTTTGCATACCATTCTAGATCATCTTGATAAGCTTCATGCGCTTTGTCACGAACTATATTGCCGCACGGACTCATTCTTACATGATGGACACTTTGTGTGCGCTAACCATTGTATTCCCGAGTGTTGCTTGTGTTTGCTCTTTTTGCATGTCTATCACTCCGGCGACACCTTGGACTACTTGGATTGTGCCATGTCTTCAACTTCGTCCAACTACAAGTCCGTCTCGACAACCGCTTTCCATGGTGATGAGGATCACGATCCGAGGTCGGATCTTTCCCAAGGGGGGAGATGATGCATGACATCCCACGTTCATCCCCATGTACACTCCCACTACTCTCCAAGCCCCAAGTGGACATATGACGAGACCTCGAACAAGCGCCATTGGACACAAGGTGAACTCGCTCCTCTCCGAACCTTCACTTCCCACATGTGAGACATGGTTACTACCTCAAATATATGTGCTATGCATGACCAGGAACAAGGAGGAAGACCAGGGACAAGACGGCGAGGACACCAAGTACACGGACCAAGAGAAGAAGCTGCCCGAAGCTACAGCGGCCGGTCGGACGTCCGACCAGACCGGACGTCCGACGACTCGAGCTCCGGACGACCGCGGCGGCGACCACCGAACCGAATCTGCGGACATCCGAAGAACTTCGGGACGTCCGGGACCCCGAGCCTCCGGACGACCGGCCCCCTCCGGACGTCCGACCGAAGCATGCCCGAGCCGAATCTACGGACGTCCGAAGAGCGCCGGACATCCGGACCTTCCCGAGCCTCCGGACGACCGGAACCCTCCGGACGTCCGACGCCTGTCTGCGCACAGTGTATTGGACCGAGTCCATGTATCCTCCACTTACCCCTTCGCGGCCCATGACTATAGATACTCCTCCACCTCCTCCTAGTTAGGGTTAGCGTTGATTTAGCTCATCGATAGAGCTTCGCTCATCCATACCGGATCTACTCCACGAGAGAGACCGCGGCCCCTCTTCGGAGACGATCCACCTTGGATTCAAGACCTCCCTTTGCGGAGAAGACCATCATCAAGACCTCCTCACGGAGAAGAACGGCTACCGGTTGTATCTTACCTTTGTTGATCTTGAATCGTGTGCCACTCTATGCAATCGATAATCTAGCACTTGTGTGATTGATCTCTTGTCGGTTTCGTGATTTCTCTCTCGTTTCTCTCGTGTTCTTCCGCGTGTTCCTCGTGATTCCCCATAGGATCCGCTCCAACGTGAAAGATCGTCCACGTAGGGTTCCGCCCTACATCAGGAGGGATAGCATATTTGTTGTCGTGGATAGATTCTCGAAAATGGCACACTTTATACCATGTCGTAAAAGTGATGATGCTGTTAATGTTGCTGATTTGTTCTTTCGTGAAATTATTCGCTTGCATGGTGTGCCAAATACTATTGTTTCAGATCGTGGTACTAAATTTCTTAGCCACTTTTGGAGATGTTTATGGGCTAAGTTGGGGACTAAACTGCTTTTTAGTACTACTTGTCACCCCCAAACTGATGGAAAAACTGAAGTAGTCAATAGAACATTGTCTACTATTCTTATGGCTGTTTTGAAGAATTATAAGAAAATGTGGGAAGAATGCTTGCCTCATATTGAATTTGCTTATAATCGTTCGTTGCATTCTACTACTAAGATGTGCCCTTTTGAAATTGTGTATGGTTTCCTACCTCGTGCAGCCATTGATTTGTTGCCTCTTCCATCTTCGGAGAAGGTCAATTTTGATGCTAAACAACATGCTGAATTGATCTTTAAAATGCATGAGTTAACTAAGGAAAACATTGAGCGTATGAATGTTAAATATAAACTTGCTGGAGATAAGGGTAGAAAACATGTTGTCTTTGCACCTGGAGATCTTATTTGGTTACATTTGCGTAAAGATAGGTTTCCTAATTTGCGCAAATCAAAGCTAATGCCACGTGCTGATGGTCCATTTAAGGTGTTAGAGAAAATAAATGATAATGCATATAAACTTGAGTTGCCTGCAGAATTTGGGGTTAGTCCCACTTTTAACATTGCAGATTTGAAGCCTTATTTGGGTGAGGAAGATGAGCTTCCGTCGAGGACGACTTCATTTCAAGAAGGGGAGGATGATGAGGACATCAATACCATTGTTACACCCACAGCCCCTCTTGTTACATATCTTTGGACCAATTACTAGAGCTCACAAGACGCCAATTGAATTACTGTGTACTTTCGTTTCTTGGTAATGATTCTAATGTTCATGAGAATATGATACTGCCTAAATTGGATACATTTGTTTTGCTTACAAATGAAGGGTCAAGCTTGGAGAAGGATGAACATTGGAGCAAGAACACGCATGGAGTTGATGGCATGCTAAGGGGATCAAGGACGGAGTTACAAGTGATGATTTCAGGACTTTGAAGCCACCATAAGGAGTGCATGAAGCCTTGGACGAAATATACAAGATACCACTTCATAATATTCGTCCATAGGCTATTCTAGGTGCTGCGTCACCTTATTATTGGGCCAGACCCATGTAATTTCGAAATACTTAAGTATAGGCTATTTTTAGAGTCTGTATGTGTGGGGAAACAAGAGTTAGGGTTTGTTTCAGACCCCACCCTCAAGGGCCACAGAATTCCCTCCTCTTCCTCCATATATACAGCCCTTAGGGCGTCGTTTAGACTTTGGGTTTTGTTTAGATTAAAAGTTCGCCATAGCTTCAACTTCGCATTTCGTTTGTGTTCAACGACCGGACAAAGGCGTCCACGTAACCCCACCTTGATCAATAAAGCTTTCATCTTATATTCGCAATATCCAGATTGCAATCTCGCTTTCTTGCTTGTTCTTCGTTTGCTCGCAGGAAGCAGACCCTCGTGGTCGTTGATCGTGCTCCGGTGTGGTCGATAACCTCTCGGCGTTGGTTTAGCGATTGCTAAGGCGCGACGTCCTCGCACGTTCGTAGTCGGATCGTCAAAGTCGATTTCCACCAAAGCGATATCCATCATCTCATCGAAAGACGGGACACCTTTGCCTCTATCATTGCCTTTGGGCGGGCCTTCGGTCGCCACGACGGTGGCCTTCATCTATGCCTAGTGCATCTTGACACTGGCGAAGGCCATCCGCGCACCCTCTATGCACGCCGAGCGCTTGACAGCTTCAACTCGGGGCAGCGCATCGACGAGTCGCCTCACCAAGCCGAAGTAACTGCTCGGAATGGGTTGGGCTGGCCAAAGCCGGACTATGGTGTCCTTCATGGCCAAGCCGGACATGCTATGCAGCTCCGCTAGTTGCTTCATCTGGTTGTTCAACAGCACCGGGTGCGCCGGTGTCAGGAACTGTGACCAGAACAGCTTCTGTGACGAGCTCCCCTCCTGGGCTCGGAAGAACGGTGCGGCGTTGGCACACTCCACAGAAGATCTGCGAAGGCGTCTGGAGAACTCCACAGTCGAGTGAGCAAGGCATATGTCTAACCCCCAAATATACTCTGCAAAAGAAAGGGCTTACCAGTCGCTATCTGTTCGGCCTGCCGGATCTCCTCCCGAGCACTCTGGGACTCGGTTCGCGCCTCTTTGGCCTCTTGGAGGGCTTTGGCGAGATCGGCCGCTTGGGCTGTACTCTTCTCCTCCAAGGCCTCGCACTTGCCGATGGCGTCCTTCAGCTCTTGCTCCACCTCGGCCACCCTCTCCTCGTGTTGGCGGCGGGCGACCTGTTCGGTCTTCAGTTCCGCAGCTGCTTTATCAGCGGCTGCTTTATTTTCCCTCGCCTCCTCTTTGGCATGTGCAAGGGTGCTCTTGAGGGTTTCGACCTCGGCCGTGCTACCTGCACTCATAACCACAGCAGTACATGATTTAGACTCTGAGTTTGCATATCACCTCAAATATATGATCAAACTCTTTTAAAGTACACACATACCTTGCGCCTCATCAAACCGCTTGTTAATGCGGTCGATCTCATCATTAGCCAGCTTCAGTTTTCGATTGAGTTCGGAAACTTCAGCGGCCTGGGCGGTTGCCGCTAACAGGGAAGCCTGTTATAAAATAGAAAAGTGTGTCACCTCTTCCGAATACTATGTGATCCTCTGTTCGTCTTTTTTTCAAAAACCAGACTAAGTTTCAGGGGCTACTATCTATATACAGGTATATTTCCTTCAAATGAAAAGCGTCTAAGAGCATTACGTCGCATACCTCGAAGCTTGTTAGCAGGCTGGTGAAGGCTTCGTTCAACCCACTCTTGGCGGACTGAACGTTCTCAACCACCACACCCATCAGGGTGCGGTGCTCCTCCATGATGGTAGCACGTCGTAGTGCTTCCACCAGAGCATCCGGCGCCTCCAGATTAGTGGAGGTCGCCTTCGGAGCCGATGCTCCCCCTCCTTCAAAGGGGGTTGCACGCTCGATTTCGGAGCCATATGGGCCTACGGAATGATGTCCGGCTGGGGGGCAGACTGGTCAGGGCCCCCGACGTCTGTCGCCATGGGGACCGCACCCCCCATGTCTTCGGCAGCCGAGGTATTACCCATGGGCACCATTTCGGTAGCCTTGCCCACCCCTCCGCGGCCTGGAGAGGTCCTTCAGGACAGCACCTCGGTGTCATCCACGATGATTGGCGGAGAGGTTCGCGGAGGCGTCTCGCTCTCTACCATCTCGGGTGGCAGAGAACTCCCCTCAGATAGTGAAGGGTTGGGGAGGTCGCAAGCGGGGCTGAAATACACATAATATAATATGTTATATTAAAAACATAGAGGACCAAATACATGTAATAAATCCTTTGATGCTTATGATTCGGCCAGGGGCTCCACCCTCGGAAGCCTCTTGGGGATGGGTTCGGCTTCCGAATCCGAACCATCCGAGAGGGCAATCTTCCCCCTCTTGGGCGCCTCCTTCTCCGGGTCTGTGGAGGCTGCCCTCTCCTTATTCCTCCCCTTAATAGGGGAGTCGCTTTCTGCCTCATCCTCCTCCTCGTCGTCCTCATCTCCCTTGTGGGAGGAGGGGATTTCGATCTCTCCGGACACTGCATCGAAGGACCCTTGCGGCGGAGGTCGCCCTCAACCTCCTTGCCCTTCTTCTTCTTGGCCTTCTTCTCCGGCGCCTGATAGGGCGCTGGGACCAGCATCTTCGTCAGCTGGGGTGTGGCCGGATCTTTAGGCAGCGGTGCCGGACACTTGATCTGGTCCGCCTTTGCTATCTAGCCCTGTACAAGAGACATAAAACTCATTATGTCTAAAAACTTATTGATCAAATATATATTCAGGAATAACGCACTTACCGGTGTGGCCGGATTCTCGCTGTCAAGACCGATGTCTTCGGTCTTCTTCGGCCATGCTTTCTGGGCCTTGAAGAGCAACTTCTAGATATCTTCGTGGGTTTTGCCGAAGAAGTGCTTCAGGGTCGGAGGATCTTCCGGATTGAACTCCCACATGTGGGAGGGCCGGAGTTGGCAGGGAAGAATCCGGCGGAGGAGTATCACCTGAATCACGTTGGTGAGACTGGTGTTCTTGCCTATCATGTTCGAGATGTGCTTTTGTAGCATCAACACTTCCGCTGTGGATCCCCAGTCCAGACCCTTGTTGGTCCATGACGCGAGCCACATAGGGGGTCCGGATCTGAACTCAGGAGTGGCTGCCCACTTGGCGTCGTGGGGTTCAGTGATGTAGAACCACTCCTATTGCCACACCTTGACGGTCTCCATGAAGGCCCCTTTAGGCCAAACGGTGTTGTACAACTTGCTCACCATGGCGCTGCCACAGTCCGCATGCTGCCCGTTGACCACCTTCGGGTTCACATTGAATACTTTTAGCCATAGGCCGAAGTGTGGGGGGATGCGGAGAAGGCCGCATACCCATTTATAAACGCCGAGATGTGGAGGAAAGAATTTCGGGCTATATCACGGAAATCTAGCCCATAGTAGAACATGAGGCCACAGACGAAGGGGTGGAGGGGAAATCCTAGCCCGTGAAGGAAGTTAGGGATGAATACAACCCTTTTACAGGGCTCCGGGGTGGGGATGACTTGCTCCTTGGCAGGGAGCCTGTGTGCGATGTCCGCAGACAGATACCCCACCTCCCGGAGCTCCTTGACGTCCTTCTACGTGACAGAGGAGGCCTCCCACTTGCCCTTCGAACCAGATCCGGACATGGCAGGAGAGGTTGGCGGCGGTGGGAAAGATTTAAGTTTGGGTGCTGGAGCTCGAAGATGGGAAAGCAGGAGAAGAAAAAAGGCGTGGGAAGAAAGAGGAATCTTTATCCTCTTATATAGGCAGTGAATATCAAACGCCCCCCTCGAGCCTTAAAACTCGCCTGTTCCCAAGGGGTCGTGCGAATGGCACGATTGGATTAGCCAAAACCGTATTGATGAGGATCCCGCGATAAGCGGACACGATCTCTGTTTTGACAAGACGTGTCAATAGAGGTTGTGCCTCGAAACATGAAGCGGGAGGCGAATAAACAGTTCAAAATGTTAAAGAGACCAGACGTGACGTTTCTCCGAAAAGTTGTCAGTTGACAGACATTATTCTGATTAAGTATTTTGCCTTCGTGGCTGAGGGTTGTGACTATTATACAGAGCCGGATACAGTTTCTTTTGTTCACAATATTGCTTTGAAGTATTCAGGAGGAGGAACCTGCCTTGCAATGTCGAAGACAACCCGCGTGCCGAACATATCTTCATTGAAGACTGGTTCAGGGGCTACTGAGGGAGTCCTGGATTAGGGGGTCCCAGGGTGTCCGGGCTGTGTGATATGGGCCGTAAAGATACAATGTGGAAGACCTTCCCCCGTGTCCAGGTAGGACTCTCTTATGCGTGGATGGCAAGATTGGAGTCCGGATATATAATTTCCTTCCTCACAAACCGACTATGTACAACCCTAGGCCCGTCAGTGTGTATATAAACTGGAGGGTTTAGTCTGTAGAGGCTATCAGAATTCACATAGGCTAGACAACTAGGGTTTAGCCATTACGATCTCGAGGTAGATCAACTCTTGTAACCCCTATACTCATCAAAGACAATCAAGCAGGAAGTAGGGTTTTACCAACATCAAGAGGGCCCGAACCTAGGTAAACATCGTGTCCTCTTTGTCTCATGTTACCTTTGATCCTCAGACGCATAGTTTGGGACCCACTACCCGAGATCGATCGGTTTTGACACCGACACCCACCCCCTAGGGCGCTCCCCCTGCCTTGTGGGTCCCCTGGACCTCCACCGACCTCAACTCCAACTCCATATATTCACGTCTGGGGAGAAAAAAATCAGAGAGAAGGATCCATCGCGTTTTATGATACGGAGCCGCCGCCACCTCCTGTTCTTCCTCGGGAGGGCAGATCTAGAGTCTGTTTTGGGCTCCGGCGAGGGGAAATCGTCGCCATCATCATCATCAACCATCCTCCATCACCAATTTCATGATGCTCACCGCCGTGGGTGAGCAATTCCATCGTAGGCTTGCTGGACGGTGATGGGTTGGATGAGATTTATCATGTAATCAAGTTAGTTTTGTTAGGCTTTGATCCCTAGTATCCACTATGTTTTGAGATTGATGTTGCTATGACATTTCTATGCTTAATGCTTGTCACTAGGGCCTAAGTGCCATGATTTCAGATCTGAACCTATTATGTTTTCATGACTATATTTGTGTTCTTGATCCTATCTTGCAAGTTGTAGACACCTATTACGAGTTATGATCCGCATACCCCAAGGTGACAATAATTGGGATACTTTCTGGTGATTACCGTAGTTTGAGGAGTTCATGTATTCACTAAGTGTTAATGCTTTGGTCCGGTTCTCTACTAAAAGGAGGCCTTAATATCCCTTAGTTTCCATTAGGACCCTGCTGCCACGGGAGGGTAGGACAAAAGATGACATGCCAGTTCTTTTCCTTAAGCATGTATGACTATATCGGAATACATGCCTACATTATATTGATGAATCGGAATACATGGCTACATTATATACATGCCTACAATATGATCTTAATATCCCTTAGGTTCTGTGTCACCCTAGGTTATAACTGTTGCATGATGAATGCCATCCGACATAATTATCCATCATTGATCCATTGCCTATGAGTTCGTTTCATATTGGTCTTTGCTATGTTACTTTTCCATTGCTACTGTCACAATTGCTACAAAACTGCTACTGTTACTTTTGCCAACGTTACTGTTACTTCCATACTACTTTGCTACTGAATACTTTGCTGCAGATATTAAGTATTTTAGGTGTGGTTGAATTGAGAACTCAGCTGCTAATACTTGAGAATATTCTTTGGTTCCCCTTGTGTCGAATCAATAAATTTGGGTTGAATACTCTACCCTCGAAAACTGTTGTGATCCCCTATACTTGTGGGTTATCAAGACCTTTTCCTGGCATCGTTGCCTGGGAGCATAACTCTATTCTTTGAGTCACTTGGTATTTATATCTGTTGATCACTATGAGGAATTTGAAATATACTAGAACCAAGATCTATCCCTCTACTATGAGGGGAGGTAAGGAACTGCCATCTAGCTAGCTCTGCACTTGATTCACCTTCTATTTTGAGTAAGCTTGCAACACCTACACCTGCTATTGATTCTAATATGTCGCATGTTATTGATGATGCCACTTCTGCTATGAATGATGTTTATGCTGCTACTACTTTGCCTGATAAAACTGTGCCACTGGGTGAATTACTTGATGAGCATCTTGCTAGAGTTAGAACTATTGATTATGCCGAAGATGATGATATTTCTGAAACTGATGAAATTATTGAAACTGAAAATGATGTTTCTCCCCCTAGATATGAATTGCCTAAGGTACCTGAGGGTTATATTATGGATGAAGAAACTGCTAGAGACTTTTTTGCTTGGAATGATAGAGATGATCTTAAGAAACTATTAGCTAAGCTGAAAGAAAAATCTTTGAATGCTAGAATGCAATATGATCCTAAGTTTTCTACTTCACCTATCTTTGTTACTGATAAGGATTATGAATTCTCTGTCGATCCTGAGTTAATTACTTTCGTAGAATATGATCCTTTCCATGGCTATGAATCTGAAACTGTTGTGGCACATCTTACTAAATTGAATGATATATCCACCCTATTTGCTCATGAGGAAAAAAATTCTCTATTACTATATTCTTAAGTTGTTTCCTTTCTCATTAAATGGTGATGCTAAGTTATGGTTTAATTCTCTTGCTCCTAGTTGTGTGCGTAGTCCCTAGGATATGATTTATTACTTCTCTGAAAAATATTTCCCTACTCATAAGAAACAAGCTGCTTTAAAGGAAATATTTAACGTTGTGCAAATTGAAGAAGAGAGTCTCCCACAAGCTTGGGGAGGCTTCTCCAATTACTTAATGCTTTGCTTGATCATCCGCTCAAGAAAAATGAAATACTTGATATCTTTTATAATGGACTAACCGATGCTTCTAGGGACCACCTACATAGTTGTGTTGGTTGTGTTTTCAAGGAACGAACTGTTGAGCAAGCTGAATTGCTATTGAATAATATATTGAGTAATGATAATGATTGGACACTTCCTGAACTAACTCCTAAGCCAACTTCGAAGAAAAGAGGTATTCTATTTCTCGGTCCTGAAGATATGCAAGAGGCAAATAAATCTATGAAAGAAAAGGGTATTAAGGCTGAAGATGTTAAGAATTTACCACCTATTGAAGAAATACATGGTCTTGATAGCCCGACACAGGTAGTAGAGGTAAATTCTCTTTATAGATTTGACGAAGGTGATATTCCTCATAATAAGTCTGCTAGTCAATGCTTGGATGAGTTTGATAATTTTATTGTTAACCAAGAAAACTTCAATGCTTATGTTAGTAGACAATTGAAACGTAATGCTTATGCTTGACTACTTGGGTGATTATATGAGTAGAACTATTAATGATCTTAAGCTTATTAGTAAGCATGCTTCCATGGCTAAAACTCAAGTAGAACAGGTACTTAAGGCACAAGAAGATTTGCTCAATGAGTTGAATAGTAAGAATAATGATAATGATGTTAGGGTTATGACTAGAGGTGGTAAGATGACACAGGAACCTCTGTATCCTGAGGGACATCCTAAGAGAGTTAAGAAAGATTCTCAGAGAGTTTATACTGATGCACCTAGTCCTAGTAATAAAAAGAAAAAAGAAAACTGACAGGACTTTGCATGCTTCTAGTGAACCTGTTATAGATACACCTGAGAATCCAAACGATATTTCTATTTCTGATGCTGAGACACAATCTGGTGATGAACATGAACCTAGTGATAATGTTAATAATGATGTTCATGTTGATGCTCAACCTAGTAATGATAATGATGTTGAGATAGAACCTGATGTTGATCTTGATAACCCACAATCAAAGAATCAACATTATGATAAGAGAGACTTTGTTGCTAGGAAATATGGTAAAGAAAGAGAACCATGGGTTCAGAAACCCATGCCCTTTCCTCCTAAACCATCCAAGAAAAAGGATGATGAGGATTTTGAGCACTTTGCTGAAAATGATTAGACCTATCTTTTTGCGCATGCATTTGACTGATATGCTGAAAATGTTTCCTTATGCTAAGTATATGAAAGATATTGGTACAAATAAAAGAAAGATACCGGAAGCTGAGATTTCCACCATGCTTGCTAATTATACTTTTAAGGGTGGAATACCAAAGAAACTAAGAGATCGAGGAGTACCAACTATACCATGCTCCATTAAAAGAAACTATGTTAAAACTAATTTATGTGATTCGGGAGCCGGTGTTAGTGTTATGTCTTTCTCTTTATATCGTAGACTTGAATTGAATAAGTTGACTCCTACGGAAATTTCTTTGCAAATTGCTGATAAATCAACTGCTATACCCGTCGGTATTTGTGAGGATGTGCCTGTTGTGTTTGCAAACGTTACTATCTTAACGAACTTTGTTATTCTTGATATTCCCAAGGACGACAGTATGTCGACCATCCTTGGTAGACCCTTTTGAATATGCAGGGGCTGTTATTGATTGCAACAAAGGCAATGTCACGTTTCATGTTAATGGTGATGAGCATACGGTACACTTTCCGAAGAAACAACCTCAAGTTCATAGTATCAATTCTATTGGAAAAATTTCAACTATTACTATTGGAGGTTTTGAATTCCCTCTTCCCACTGTCAAAAAAAAATAATATGAAATTCTTTTTGTTGGGGACATGCATATCCCCGTTGAGGTAACCTAGTGTTATTCGAAAATTCTTCGGTTGCATGTCATTCGGAAGAAGTTTGTTAATAAGACTTGATCAACCTTGTTAATGGATTCCTTTTGATGGGCATGAGATGGATGAATTTAGAAAGCATAACTTTCTATACCCACTTCTCACTTTCTGTTATTTAGAATACATAAAGCAAAAATAGTATTATTTGTATGTTCACTGATTTATGTGTGCAATAAAAAATATCCCAAAAATAAAAGTTCTCCAAATGCCCTGAAAATTTAGTATGATTTCTTATAAAATATTTTAGAATTTCTTGCACTGAGAATGCACCAGTGGGCCACAAGGGTGGAGGGCGCGCCCTAGCCCCCTGGGCACGCCCCCCTACCTTTTGGATCCCGCGTAGGCCCCCGTCACTTATTCCAGCACCCATCCACTTCGTCTTCCTCCAGAAAAAATCATCATGTTGCTCAAACCCGAGTTCTTGCTCATCTTGCTACCATTTTCGATCTCCTTGTGCAAAGCTCCATTTGAAAAACTGTTTTGGGGGATTGTTCTTTGGTATGTGACTCCTCCAATGGTTCAATTAGTTTTTGTTCTAGTGCTTTATATATTGCAATTTTTTGCTGTTGTGGTGACCTTGTTCTTGAGCTTGCATGACAAATTTATATGGTCCCAACACTACTTGATTCAGGATATTTGCCGTCAGCCAGCTCTTTGCCGTCTGTTAGCTGACGGCAAAGAAGTTCTTTGCCATCAGCTTAAATAAAGTTGACGGCAAACAAAGAGCGGACGGCAAAGAAGGTGTTTGCCATCAGCCTGCTCTTTGCCGTCTGCTAGCTGACGGCATAGAAGCTTTGCCGTATACTAGCAGACGGCAAAGATGGTGGGTGGCGGACTATAAGGACGACCTAACGGCCACTTTCTTTGCCGTCTACTAGCGGACGGCAAAGCTTCTTTGCTCTTAGCCAGCGAACGCCAAAGAAACTGGTCGTTTGAACGGCCGTTTCCCCCGGCCCCACCCCACTAAGTGTCGGCGCCCCACCCCTCTCTCCCTCCCCTCTCTCTCTCCCAGCCCTCACCTCACCCGCGCCGCCGCCACCACCCCGACCCCCCGCCCCCGCCGCCCCTACCCCCACCCCCAGATCCAGTTTTGGATTGGGCTATGCCCTGACGCGCCCCGCCGCCATCCGCCGTCCCGCGGCGCCCGTCCCAGGCGTCGCCTCGCCCCGTCACCGCCTCCTCCTCGCCTTGCCCGTCGCCTCCTCGCCCCTCCTTCGCCCCTACGCGTCACCGCCCGAGGCCTCTGCCTCGCCTCGCCGACGCCGAACATGGCCACCTCATCGAGCCGTCCCGTCGTTGACCACCGCCGCCCTGAGCTCCGGCCCCTCCGACGCTGCACTAGACCCCGACGCCGTCACCGCCGACCCCGCTCCTCCCCCGAGAAGGATGCCCAACCCCTCTGCCTCTGACCCCGACCCTGGCCGTCCCCAACACCGAGGTGTGCCACCCCTCCCTCTTCTCTCGCTCTCTCTGTTTAAGTTTAGGTTTAGGTTTATTTTCTGTTTGTTTAGGTTTAGCCGACACGAGGAAGAAGAAGATGATGAAAAATTGACATTTAGTTTAGGTTTACTTTCTGTTTGTTTAGGTTTAGCCGACATTTAAACTAGGGATTTTTATACATGAAAGAAAACTGAAAGGGGTGATCGATTAGTAACTGATTGTTAATTTCCAATCCAATCCAACCCTAGCTAGGCGTGATCGATTGTGAAACTACAATGTTATAAATTGATTTGATCCACGTGCTTCTGTTACTATTATTTTGAACGATGATTGATCCTTCAGCTCATTTGGGGTCATTGTGGTTGTCGGGGGAAAATGACACCTATGGGATCACTGGAATCCCTTCGACGGTTGGCGGGCGCGGAGTGGTGCAAAGAGCGGGTCTAGAAGCCAGCACAAAGATCGTTTACCCAGGTTCGAGCCGCGAGGATGCGTAATACCCTAGTCCTGCTTTGGTGTATATTTGAGTGTTCTTGAGCTTTTGAACTAGCTACGGTGCGTGCGTCGTACAAAAGATCCAAATCCTCTCCCAGTACGCCGCGGGCCTCCTTTTATAGGCAAAGGGGCTGCCACAATGGCACACAGGAGGTGGAAAAGTATATAATGTACAAGCTTATCTCTTGTCATTACAGGACAAAAGTGCATTAAATGCGCTACTTAGGTGTCCACTTGCTTTATCGGAGGCGGTAACGAGGCCCGTCCCGTCCGTCGCCACTCCGTCTTCCTCTGGCACGTGTCCAGGCCAACGAGGCATGCAGCGCCGCGTAGGCTGGCAGGCTGCTGAGTTGGCGTGGTGGTAGGGTCTTCATGAAGATCTGCATGCCACCACGCAGGTGCTTGCTGAGTTGGCCTAGGGGCCACACGTCGCCACGCAGGTGCTCACCTAGTTGATGGGCTGGCAGCTATATGGGAATGGTGGTGGAGCCTTGGCAGATGTGGGCCTGGCTACGGCCCCGTGGATGTCTTCGGCAAGAGTTTTGACGGGGCCCCGGCAAGGGTCTTGCCATGGCGTCGTGGTCGTCCCCAGCAAGGATCTTGCCGGGGTCTCGTGGGTATCCTTGGCAAGGATCTTGTCGAGGATCGTCGTCTTCCGATTCTCACCTGATCTTGTATGCTTCTGGTCTTCACAAAGATCTGCATGCCACCATGGAGGTGCCTCCCTAGCCTTGGTTCCAATGTGGTTGAGGGCGTCGGAACTCTCAGGCTCGAGTGTGGCAGCCCCGCTGGTGTTGGGCAAGTTGCCCCGGCAAGGCTCTTGCCGGGGCTGTGGAGGCCGCACCGGCAAGGGCCTTGCCAGGGGAGTCCACCTCGCCCTCCTGCTCTTTGTGTTTTTGTCTTGGCGTTGCTCTAGTCATATTGTGCCTTTTGCTTCCTCTACCCCGCCAAGCGTGGCCAGGGGCGTGGTGCTGCGACTGCCCGCGCACAAGTAAAGGGATGCAAAAAGGGACCCCTACTGATGCGGAGCATCCTTCCATCATCCCCATGGACTCTACATCGACACATCCAACCCCACGAGGACCCACGACGAGAGCTCGAGCACGTGCTATTCAATCCGAGGTTAACTCTCTCCTTGTTGAACTTCACTTTGACCCACTTGAGACATGGCTACTACCTCAAACGGAGATGCTTTGTGTGCTCAGTACCGTGTAAGCAACCAAGGAGAAGGAACGGTGCAAGACGGACATCAAGATCAAGGAAGCATTCGGCCCAACCCGAGGGACGGTACAACGCCCCACAACCGGCCGGCGGAACAACCGCCTACTACCGCCCAACAACCGGACGCTTATTCGGTGATCAAGCGGTGCAAGGCCGGTACTGACACCGGATGTACGGTAAAACCCAAATGATCGGAACTACCGGCCCCACGATCGCAGTACAACCGGGGTCCCCTGACGCCCAGTGAAGCCAACACTGACCCGGCGGTAGTACCGCCTTCCTCGACCGTACTTCCGCTCCCCTGGATCGCCAGTACAACCGCCTCGACCGGAACAACCGGCTGTCTGCACAAGACAGGGCTCGGGCATGAGGCCCATGGACCCCTTCACTTTGCCCCCATTTGCACTAAGACTATAAATAGAACTCCCCCACCTCCTGATTAGGTTAGCATTGGATTAGCTCATATTCTTGTGTGAGAGCCTTTGCTCATCCACTTGGCTACTTCTCCTCGGAGATCAGGACCTCTACGGAGAAGATACCCCAAGCGGATTCAAGACCCCCTTCTAGGGTGGACCCCATCAAGGCCTCCTCACGGAGAAGAACGGCTACCGTTTGTATCGTCCTTTGTTGACCTTGAATCATGTATCTCCCTTTGTGTCCATCGATCTAGCGCTTGTGTGATTGATCTCTTGTCGGTTGAGTGAATTCTCTCTCGATTTCCCCGTGTTTTCCCTCTTGTTCTTCCGCGTGTTCTTCGTGATTCACCGTAGTATCCCCTCCAACATGAAAGATCGCCCACGAAGGGTTCCGCCCTACATCATCTATGGTATCATGAGCCACGTTGATCACGTTTTGGAGCCCCTACCCCTCTTTTTCTAGCTTGATTTTGTTGTTTTTGTCCTAATTCCGAAAATTCCCCACAAAAATAGCCCCAAATTATTTTTTTTGTGATTTGTTTGTGAGTTGAGATTTTGTTGGATTTGATCCATGGATTTGTGTTGCGGCGTGTGGATCTAGTTTTCCCCACCCTCCCCACCTCTTTCCATCCACGAAACCCACCCAATTTTGCCCCCGAAATCCTCCATTTCCGCCACAAAATCGCTTTCCCGACTCGGCGGTACAACCGCCCTCCGAGCGGTACCACCGCTGAGTACCTCGAGCGGTACAACCGCCCGTCCGAGCGGTACTACCGCCCAGGACAATTTCAGCATTCTGAGTTTCACCATTTTCAGCATAACTTCCACATCCGGAGTCTGATTTTCGCGTTCGTTAGCTCGTTGAGAAGCTATTGACATCCCCCATCCTCCACTACTTTCCGTTTCCACCATTGTTGCTTTTGGTCTTTGAGAATTTGAGTTGTGGTTCCCGTGTCCTATTGTGTTTCGGCTATATAGGTACGGTTCGACGTCAACATAACCACCGCTCATCTTCGCCAAGGACTCATCATCGCCAAGGACGGTAACTTCGATTTACATCTTTGTCATACCTTGCAATTGCATTGATACCCACATGGCCTTATTTTTTATGTAGCTTACCCATCGAGACTAGCCATTGAGTATTGCCGCAACGTGACTTGTGCACATTAGTGATCATAGTCCATAGCATACATACCATACCACCGTGGTGCATATCTTGGGATCCATTTGTGTGTCACAAAGTTGTCATAGCATACACAATTGCTATCTTGGTTCGTGAAGTTTTGCATGAGAAAAGAGCTCAAAAGTGAAAGAGCCACACAAGCTTTTAAGCAAAGAGGAAAGATAAGCAAAGAGCTCTTATTTGTGTAGGTGTGAGAACCGACAAGGATTGGTACCAATAGTGCTATTTCATTGTCCGCATTTGAGTGAACTTGATTCATCTTCAACATCGGTCAAAGGTACATTGGTATAAGTTCTTTTCCGTTCTTCCACTCACATTTTGCTTGGAATGATGGATAGGCCAAGTACCTCTGCCAACCCACTCTTCATCGAGCAAGACGATGACATGTCATCATACGTCACCAAGAGCCACCTCTTTGGTGCGCAACGAGCGTTGCACCAAGAACAACAAGCAATGAGCGACCGCATCGACAACCTCGCCACCGACTTGCGACTCTCCGAGCAACGTACAAGGGACTACTTCGACAACAAGTTCAACGCTCACAAGCAAGAGAATGATGCAAGAATGGATTTAGATACGCGCCTTGATGAGACGCCGACATCATTCTACTTCTTCATCATCAAGACGGAGCCGCTCGAGTCGACAATTCGACGACACCTTCTACGACTCAAGTACACCTACTTCGAACACTTTTCGTCGTGCCGCTCGTCAAGACCGTCATGCATCTCGCAACCCGCTACATGACAAGCATTCACAAGAGCAAGTTGATAATCAAGTTCCTCGTCCTCAATCAAACCAAGAGGTTTTGCTCAAGCTCAAGAACGACAACGTCTTCGCCGCCAACAAGAGGAAGAACGAGCACGTCTTCACCAAGGCGAACAAGACGCCAAGGCTCAACGTCTTCAACAACAACAACGTGAGGCGCAAGCTCTTGAGGCGCAACGTGCCCTTCAAGAATCAAGTAGAGCCTTCGCCAACCGCAATCGCGAACGGCGCAATCAAGAGGAAGCCCTTCGAGAAGAAATCCAAGAGAGGAACTACCAACCTCATGTACAACGTCAAGTTCCTCAAGCCCCTCCACAAGCTCGTCAAGCTCCACCTCAACCTCAAGTTCAACAAGGGCAAGTTGATCATGGTCTTCCTCCGCGCCAAGAGCAACATGAAGACGACATAATCCACGTCAAGGACGTCATCATCAACATCGCCAACAACACAATGAAGAGCAACGCCACGGCAAGCTAAAATTCACCATGCCCAAGTTCAATGGAAGCAATGACCTCAAGACTACCTCTCATGGGCATTGAAGGTTGACAAAATCTTCCGGTTGCACAACTACGATGAAGCGAAGAAAATCGCTATGGCATCACTTGAGTTCCAAGACTATGTGCTCATATGGTGGGAACAAATCATTGAGCGACGACAAGCAAGAGGTGAACCTCCAATCACCACTTGGGCTCAAATGAAGGATGTCATGCGAGCACGTTTTGTGCCAACCTACTACAACCGCGGCCTCTTCAAGAAACTCCAACTACTCAAGCAAGGAACAAAGAGTGTTGAAGAATATTACAAGGAAATGGAGATAGCCATGATTCGAGCCAATGTCAAAGAAGATGATGAGCAAACTATGGCACGCTTTCTTGAATGGACTCAATCATGCCATCAAGAAGATCGCCGACTTCCAACCATACTCAACCCTCATTGAGCTCGTGCATCAAGCTACAAAGGCGGAACGCCAAGTGCAAGACGACTTCTGGCACGCCAAGTACTCATCCAAGACCTACGGCTTCTCCAACAACCAAGCTTCAACGACTCCTCCAACATCTACAACACCGAAACTTTCTTCAAGAAACGACGACAAGTCAAATTACAAGAAGACTTCGGCAAGTTCAAGTCGTCCTCCTCCTACTACAAGCAACCTCAAGCCGCGTGCTTCATCCTCTACCCCGACCGATGAGACCATCAAGACAAGCTCCTTCAAGTGTTTCACTTGCGGCGGCCGAGGCCACAAGTTATCCGAATGCACCAACAAGCGCACCATGATCCTCAACGACGATGGCACATATGACTCCATGAGTGAAGAGGAGGTGGCGGCTCTTGAGCAAGTGGCCATGCAATCATGAAAGTGAACAAAGATGAAGATGATCAAGTCTTTTGTGATGAGGATTCGAGCCCCGCCTCGTTGTCTCCAAGGTCTTGACTCTTCAACATCAACAAGAAGAAGACCAACGATGCCACATCTTCCACACAAAAGCCGGCATCAATGGACGGTCCATCAAGGTCATCATCGATGGAGGTAGTTGCCACAACTTGGCAAGTGAAGAACTATGCTCCAAGCTCCAATTGGTAAAGAGGAAGCACCCGCACCCCTACAAGGTTCAATGGCTAAGTGACTCCGGCACTATACGAGCATACGGTCCAAGTCTCCTTCAAAATTGGTGCTTATGAAGACACGTTGGAATGTGATGTGGTCCCAATGACCATTTGCCACCTACTTCTAGGTCGACCATGGCAATTCGACCGTGGTGTCATCCACAATGGGCGCACCAATCACTATAGCTTCAAGATGAAAGGGAAGGAATATGTGCTACGACCTATGTCTCCTACTCAAGTGATAGCCGACAAGCAAGCCACACATCATAGAGAAAAGAGTGAGAAAGTGATCCACCCAAAAGTGAGTGAGAGCCACAAGCCAAATTTGAGCGACTCTTCGCCTAGAGAGAAAAAACCTCATTCTATTTGCCACCAAAAGTGAGATGAGAGAAGTGTGTGAGAACCCATCGAGTGTGATGCACTTTGTCCTTGTGTGCAAGGATGGAGAACCAAAACTAACACCATTCACGAGCTACCTTTGGTGTTTCAATCTCTTTTGCAGGAATTTCAAGATGTTTTCCCGATGAGCTACCTCCGGATCTACCTCCTCTTCGAGGCATTGAGCATCGAATCGACCTCATCCCCGGAGCGCCTCTACCAAACAAAGCTCCATACCGAGTCAATCCCGAAGAAACCAAGGAGATTCAATGGCAAGTACAACAACTCATCGACAACGGCCATGTACGTGAAAGCCTAAGCCCTTGTGCCGTTCCGTTATTCTTGTGCCTAAGCCCGATGGAAGTTTCGCTTGTGTTCCGATTGTAGACCTATCAATGCTATTACTGCTCGATATAGGCATCCCATTCCCCGCTTAGATGACATGCTTGATGAACTTAGTGGAGCCAACTTTTCTCAAAAATTGATCTTAAAAGTGGCTATTATCAAAGCCGCATACAGGAGGGTGATGAATGGAAAAATGCTTTCAAAACCAAATTTGTTTTATATGAGTGTTTAGTTATGCCTATGGTTCTTTCGTAAGATAAAGTTACTTTTTTGCTTCTTATTAATCATGTGATTCGTCCTTATATTGGAGTCTTTGTTGTGGTTTACTTTGATGATATTCTTGTGTTTAGCAAAACCATGAAAGAGCACATCAATCATGTAAAATCTGTGTTGCAAACTCTTCGAAAGGAAAGTCTTTATGCAAACTTGAAAAAATGCACTTTTGGAGTTGACAAAGTGGTTTTCTTGGGTTTTGTAGTATCCTCAAAGGGTGTCCATGTTGATGAATCTAAAATTCAAGCAATTAAAACTTGGCCCCAACCAACCAATTTGCAACAAGTGCGAGGTTTTCTTGGTCTTGCGGGTTTTTATCGTCGCTTTGTGAAAGATTTTAGCACAATTGCCGCTCCTTTGCATGCCTTGAGTAAGAAGAATACTCCCTTTGTTTGGGGAACTTTGCAATCAACCGCTTTTGATGAGCTCAAGTCTTTGCTTACTCATGCTCGATTCTTGCTTTGCCCAATTTTGACAAAACTTTTGAGGTTCATTGTGATGCAAGTGGTACCGGAATTGGCGGAGTTTTGATGCAAGAAAAACGAGCCATTGCTTATTTTAGTGAAAAACTCTCCGGTGCTCAACTTAATTATACCATCTAGGACAAAGAATTGTATGCTTTAGTGCGTGTGCTACATGTTTGGGAACATTACCTTAGACCTCATGAGTTTGTCATCCATACCGATCATGAAACGCTTAAGTACCTCAAAGGTCAAACTAAATTAAACAAGCGTCATGCAAAATGGAGTGAATTCATTGAATCTTTTCCTTATGTGATCAAGTACATTAAGGGTAAAGAAAATGTAGTTGCCGACACGCTTTCACGCATATGCATGCTTGTCACTCAACTTGAGTTGAATGTTATTGGTTTTGAGCATATAAAAGACTTGTATGAGCATGATCCATCTTTTGCTTCTCCTTATGCTAAGTGTTTGACGACACGTCTTGGGAACAATATTACATCAAGGATGGTTATCTTATGAGAGCTAACAAACTTTGCATTCCCGAGTCTTCTCTTCGTTTGCTCCTTTTGCAAGAGGCTCATGGAGGCGGACTCATGGGACACTTTGGACGCGACAAGACATTCGCCACGCTCTCCAACAACTACTTTTGGCCCAAGATGTTCAGCGACGTCTCACGCTTCACCAACCGATGCTATACATGTCGCATAGCTAAGTCTAAAGCTCAATCTCATGGTATTTACATGCCTCTTCCTATTCCTATCAACCATGGGAAGACATTAGTATGGATTTTGTACTTGGTTTGCCTAGGACTCAAAATGGCAAGGATTCCGTGTTTGTTGTTGTGGATAGATTTTCTAAGATGGCACATTTCATTCCTTGCAACAAGATAGACGATGCTTCACATGTTGCACATCTCTTTTGTAGGGAAATCTTGCGACTCCATGGCGTACCAAAGACAATCGTCTCCGATCGGGACGTCAAGTTCTTGAGTTACTTTTGGAAGACCCTATGCGCCAAGCTCGGAATAAAGCTCTTGTTCTCCTCGGCATACCATCCTCAAACCGACGGCCAAACGGAGGTGACGAACCGCACACTATCCACTCTACTTCTTGTCTTGATCAAGAGGAACATCAAGGAGTGGGAGGCATGTCTACCCATCGCCGAGTACGCCTACAACCGTGCAAGACATTCGACTACCGGCAAGTCCCCCTTCGAGGTCATCTACGGCTTCAACCCGTTGTCCCCATTGGACATTCTACCTCTCCCTCTACAAGAGCGCACCAACATGGATGCGAGTGCACGGGCAAGCTACATCAAGAAGATGCATGAGGATACAAGGCACACCATCGAGCGCCAAGTACAACGACTAGCGTCCAAGCTCACCGTCAACAAGCAGCCCAAGACATTCAACATTGGAGACCTCGTGTGGCTACACCTTCGCAAGGACCGCTTCCCCAACGAACGCAAGTCGAAGCTTCTCCCGCGAGCCGACGGACCCTTCAAGGTGCTAGCACGCTACAATGACAACGCCTACAAGATTGAACTCCCACGATACAAGTACACCGTGAGCGACATCTTCAACGTCAAAGACCTCTCGCCTTTCCATGGTGATGAAGTTTTTGATCCGAGGTCGGATCTTTCCCAAGGGAGGGGAGATGATGCGGAGCATCCTTCCATCATCCCCATGGACTCTACATCGACACATCCAACCCCACGAGGACCCACGACGAGAGCTCGAGCACGTGCTATTCAATCCGAGGTTAACTCTCTCCTTGTTGAACTTCACTTTGACCCACTTGAGACATGGCTACTACCTCAAACGGAGATGCTTTGTGTGCTCAGTACCGTGTAAGCAACCAAGGAGAAGGAACGGTGCAAGACGGACATCAAGATCAAGGAAGCATTCGCCCAACCTGGAGGGACGGTACAACCGCCCCACAACCGGCCTACTACCGTCCAACAACCGGACGCTATCCGGTGATCAAGCGGTGCAAGGCCGGTACAGCACCGGATGTACCGGTAAAACCCAAATGATCGGAACTACCGGCCCCACGACCGGTACAACCGCTGGGGGCCCCGACGCCCAGCTGCAGAAGCCAACACCTGACCCCGGTGGTAGTACCGCCTTCCTCGACCGGTACTTCCGCTCCCCCTGGATCGCCAGTACAACCGCCTCGGCCGGAACAACCGGCCTGTCACAAGAGTGGCTCGGGCATGAGGCCCATGTACCCCTTCACTTCGCCCCCATTTGCACTAAGACTATAAATAGAACTCCCCCACCTCCTGATTAGGTTAGCATTGGATTAGCTCATATTCTTGTGTGAGAGCCTTTGCTCATCCACTTGGCTACTTCTCCTCGGAGATCAGGACCTCTACGGAGAAGATCCCCCAAGCGGATTCAAGACCCCTTCTAGGGTGGACCCCATCAAGGCCTCCTCACGGAGAAGAACGGCTACCGTTTGTATCGTCCTTTGTTGACCTTGAATCATGTATCTCTCTTTGTGTTCATCGATCTAGCGCTTGTGTGATTGATCTCTTGTCGGTTGAGTGAATTCTCTCTCGTTTTCCTCGTGTTTTCCCTCTTGTTCTTCCGCGTGTTCTTCGTGATTCACCGTAGGATCCGCTCCAACGTGAAAGATCGTCCACGTAGGGTTCCGCCCTACATCACCTACTTTTGTACACCGACGGGAACCCCAGGGCCTGGGCCACATATAAGCGCGGGGCGTTATTGGGCCAGGCCCAGAACGGTGCGCGGGCATGCATGCAGTGGAGTTTTTACCGCAGTAACTCCCTCACCCGCTGCGCTTCGCCACGACCCGCGTTGAATGCATGACGTGGGGGTCGCGTGTGACGTGGGGGTCGCGTGTGGCCTTGGCCACATATAAGCGCGGGGCGTTATTGGACCAGGCCCAGAACGGTGCGCGGGCATGCGTGCAGTGGAGTTTTTACCGCAGTAACTCCCTCACCCGCTGCGCTTCCCCATGACCCCGTTGAATGCATGACGTGGGGGTCGTGTGTGACGTGAGGGTCATGCGTGAGGCGGTTGCTGCCCTCATGAGTCACATCATGGTTAATGGTAAAGAGGCGGCCCGCGCCTTCCCCAAAAATAAAGGGGAAACTGCAGGCGCGCTGCCCATTTACCCTCCGTGTCTCTCACTACGGGAAACAGATAATTTGCCGTCAGGGGGCATCTTTGCCGTCAGCTTTTCATCGGGCAGACGACAAAGAAAGTGATAGAGGCAAAGGTGTCCCGATGTTTCGATGAGATGGTGGCTATCGTTTCTGTGGGAGTCGACCTTGACGATCCGACTACGTGACGCGGCGAGACGTCGCGCCTTTAGCAATCGCTAAACCAACTTCCGAGGGTTATTGACCACGCCGGAGCACGATCAACGACCACGAGGGCCTGTTTCCTGCGAGCAAACGAAGAACAAGCAAGAAACTAAGATTGCAATCTGGATATTGCGAATACAAGAGGAAAGCTTTATTAATGAAGGTGGGGTTACGAGACGCCTTGGTCCGGTCGTTGAATACAAACGGCACGCCGAAGTTGCAGCTATGGCGAACTTTTGATCTAAACAAAACCCAAAGTCTAAACGACGCCCTAAGGGCTGTATATATGGAGAAAGAGGAGGAATTTCGTGGCCCTTGAGGGAGGGGTCCAAACCAACCCTAACTCTTGTTTCCCCACATACGGACTCTAAAAACAGCCTACACTTGAGTATTTCGAAATTACATGGGCCTGGCCCAATATTAAGGTGACGCAGCACCTAGAATAGCCTATGGACGAATATTATGAAGTGGCATCTTGTATATTTCGTCCAAGGCCTCATGCTCTCATTAGGGTGGCTTCAAAGTCCTGGAATCATCACTTGTAACTCCGTTCTTGTTCCCCTTGCGCATGCCAACATCTCCATGCTTGAACTTGCTCCAAGGTTCATCTTTCTTGTCCATGGTAGGCCCTTCATTTGTAAGCAAAACAAATGTATCCAATTTAGGCAGCATCATATTCTCATGAACATTGGAATCGTTACCAAGAAACGAAAGTACTGATAATTCAATTGGCGTCTTGTGAGCTCTAGTAATTGGTCCAGTATGTATAGCAGCAGGGGCTGTGGGTGTAACAATGGTATTGATGTCCTCATCATTCTCCCCTTCTTGAAATGAAGTCGTCCTCGACGGAAACTCATCTTGCTCACCCAAATAAGGCTTCAAATCTGCAATGTTAAAAGTGGGACTAACCCCAAAATCTGCAGGCAGCTCAAGTTTATATGCATTATCATTTATTTTCTCTAACACCTTAAATGGACCATCAGCACGTGGCATTAGCTTTGATTTGCAAATTAGGAAACCTATCCTTACGCAAATGTAACCAAACAAGATCTCCAGTGCAAAGACAACATGTTTTCTACCCTTATCTCCAAAGCAAGTTTATATTTAGCATTCATACGCTCAATGTTTTCCTTAGTTAACTCATGCATTTTTAGAATCAATTCAGCACGTTCTTTAGCATCAAAATTAACCTTCTCCGAAGATGGAAGAGGCAACAAATCAATAGGTGCACGAGGTAGGAAGCCATACACAATTTCAAAAGGGCACATCTTAGTAGTAGAATGCAATGAACGATTATAAGCAAATTCAATATGAGGCAAGCATTCTTCCCACATTTTCTTATTATTCTTCAAAACATCCCTAAGCATAGTAGACAATGTTCTATTGACTACTTCAGTTTGTCCATCAGTTAGGGGGTGACAAGTAGTACTAAAAGCAGTTTAGTCCCCAACTTAGCCCATAAACATCTCCAAAAGTGGCTAAGAAATTTAGTATCACGATCTGAAACAATAGTATTTGGCACACCATGCAAGTTTAATAATTTCACGAAAGAACAAAGCGGCAACATTAACAAAGATCATCGCTTTTATGACATGGTATAAAGTGTGCCATTTTAGAATCTATCCACGACAACAAATATGCTATCCTCCCTTCTTTGTTCGAGGTAAACCTAAAACAAAGTCCATAGATATATCTTCCCAAGGAACACTAGGTACAGGCAAAGGCATATATAAACCATGAGGATTGAGTCGTGACTTAGCTTTTTGACATGTAGTGCAACGAGCAACAAAACGCTCAACATCCCGTCTCATCTTTGGCCAAAAGAAATGTGTAGCAAGTATATCCTCCGTCTTCTTCACGCCAAAGTGTCCCATTAATCCTCCTCCATGCGCCTCCTGCAACAACAAAAGACGAACAGAGCTAGCAGGAATGCATAGCTTGTTAGCACGGAACACAAAACCATCCTTAATAACGAACTTGTTCCATGTTCTTCCTTCTTTACAATTCTGCATTACATCTTTAAAATCAGCATCATGCACATATTGATCTTTGATGGTCTCCAAACCAAATATTTTGAAGTCAAGTTGTGAAAGCATAGTATAGCTGACGAGACAAAGCATTAGCAATAACATTTTCTTTACCCTTCTTGTGTTTAATGACATAAGGGAAAGTCTCAATGAATTCAACCCATTTAGCATGTCTATGATTCAGTTTAGCTTGACTTTTAATATGTTTCAAAGATTCATGATCAGAATGTATAACAAATTCTTTGGGCCATAAATAATGTTGCCATGTCTCTAAAGTCCTAACAAGAGCATATAATTCTTTGTCATAAGTAGAATAGTTCAGACTAGGCCCACTCAATTTTTTCGTAAAAGTATGCAACAGGTTTGCCATCTTGTAATAACACACCTCCTAATCCAATTCCACTAGCATCACATTCAAGCTCAAAAGTCTTATTAAAGTCGGGAAGTTGGAGTAAAGGAGCATGTGTCAACTTATCTTTCAATACCGTGAAGGCTTCTTCCTGTGCGGTACCCCAAACAAAAGGCACATCCTTCTTTGTAAGTTCATTGAGAGGTGCAGCAATGGTGCTAAAGTCTCTCACAAAACGCCTATAGAAACCAGCGAGTCCAAGAAAACTCCTCACTTGTGTGACCGTTTTGGGCTGCGGCCAACTCTCAATAGCTTCAATCTTGGCTTTATCAACTTCAATTCCTGTGGTGTAACAACATAGCCAAGAAAAGATACTCGGTCGGTGCAAAAGGTGCACTTCCCAAGGTTACCAAACAAGCGTGCATCACGTAGAGCATTAAAAACAACACGTAAATGTTCCAAATGTTCTTCCAAAGATTTGCTATAAATCAGTATATCATCAAAATAGACTACCACAAATCGTCCAATGAAAGCACGTAAAACTTCGCTCATTAGTCTCATGAAAGTACTAGGTGCATTAGTTAACCCAAAAGGCATGACTAACCACTCATATAAACCAAACTTAGTTTTAAATGTTGTTTTCCATTCATCTCCCAATTTCATACGAATTTGATGGTATCCACTACGCAAATCAACTTTGGAGGATATTGTAGAGCCACTCAATTCATCAAGCATATCATCTAGCCTAGGAATAGGATGACGATAACGAATAGTAATATTATTAATGCCTCTACAATCAACACACATACGCCGACGTACCATCCTTTTTAGGCACTAGTATAATAGGAACAGCACAAGGACTAAGAGATTCGCAGATATAACCTTTGTCGAGCAGCTCACATACTTGACGCATAATCTCCTTCGTCTCCTCCGGATTGGTACGGTATGGTGCACGGTTGGGTAGCGATGCACCGGGAATTAAGTCAATTTGATGCTCAATCCCTCGAATAGGTGGTAATCCCGGTGGTACGCCTTGTGGGAAGACGTCGTGAACTCTGCAAAATGTTAGTGACAAAGAGGGGCAAAGAGGAAGGCACGCCCTCGAATGAAAATAATGCCTCTTTGCACACAAAAGCATAGCAAACAGATTTGCTAGAATCTAGCTCCTCAATATCAGATTTGGTGGCAAGTAAACATGCACTTTTCAGTTTAATTTCAGAAGCAACATTAGATGGTTTATTATTAGGCTTCATTTGTTGCTCAAATTCTTTTGCCACAATCTGATTTTCACTCTTAGTTTTCTCCTGTTTTGCTTTCTCCTGTTTTGCTTTATTAGCTCTATTAATATCATCTTTCAAAATTGAATCAGGAGTCATAGGAAGCAAAGTAATATTTTTATCCTTGTGTACAAGAGTATACTGATTGTTTCTACCTTGGTGTACAGAATTTTTATCAAATTGCCATGGCCTACCAAGTAATAAGGAACATGCTTGCATAGGTACCACATCACAATCAACATAATCAGCATATGTAGAGATACTAAAATACACACGAACAAAGACGTGTTACCTTAACCTTGCCGCTGTTGTTGAACCATTGGATGTAGTAAGGATGTGGATGTGGTCTTGTGGTGAGAGAAAGCTTCTCCACCATATCCATGCTAGCCAAGTTGTTGCAGCTCCCTCCATCTATGATGACGCTTGAATAGAACGTTCCTTCACAACTCCCTTTGTATGGAACAAGTTATGCCTCTGATTTTGCTCGACTTGTGTAACCTGCACACTCAAAACACGTTGAGCAACTAAACATTCATACTGTCTGCATCTTCGGTAGCCATGTATTGCGCCTCATGATCGTAATCATCTCCACCATGTTCTTCATGTGTAATAAGAGCCAAAGTCTCTTCATCATAGTCACTAAGCGGACTCATACCCACCATCCTCGTGAGCAATCATCACACGCCGAGATTGGCATTCTACGGCAAAATGTCCTCTTCCCTTACAACGACGACAAATAATATCACTTGTGTGCCCTGTTGACGCCATGGAAGAAGAAGAGCTACTGTAGGCCCAGCAGTGCGCTCTTGGCGGATAGTGGTGGTTGTGCTCGCTTTCTTGTATCACGGTTGGAGGTGGCAGCCGGCGGAGGTGCCGTGTAGTAGAACGTGTGGAAGTAGATGATGCACGTGGTGTCCATGATGAAGGTCGACCTGCGAGAAAAGTTAGTCCGCGCCAACGCTTCCGATCCTGCACTTCACGCTCAGCTTTACAAGCAAGATGGAATAATCGAGTGATATTAGTATAATCCTTGTAGTCTAGAATGGTCTGAATATCTCTATTTAATCCACCCGTAAAACGTGCAAGCATAGCTTCATTCTCCTCAACAATACCACATCTAATCAAGCCAGTTTGTAATTCACGATAATATTCTTCTACCGAATTTTTCCTTGTCTTAAGCGCTGCAATTTTTGAAGTAATTCACGTTGATAATATGGTGGAACCCAACGAGCACGCATAGCAGTTTTCAAAGCAGCCCAAGTAATGGAACAGGATATAATCTACAATGTTCGGACCACCAAACACATGCAAAGCTAGTGAAAGCACAAACAGCAATGGGAACACGTCTCTCCTCGTGGATATTGTAAACATGTAAATCGTTGTTCAGCTTTCTAACTCCCAAGTAAGATATATATCAGAACATATCTACCCTCAAATGGTGGAATATTCAACTTCAGTTTAGGGAGATGGTCATGATCTCGCACTGAGGGGGAGCCCTAACATTGCCATTATTTGCATGTGGACGACCGGGTGGTTGTGGTCTTTGGTGGTTGTGGTGCTGGTGGTTGCACGTAGTTCTGATGTTGATCAACCTCATCCTCGTACTCTCTCACATAATCATCCTCCCCCACATCAGCAGCAGGAGCCACAGAAGTATCAACAGCAGCACCAGCAGCTTGGCCAGGCTGAAGAGGGACACGGCTCGCTCGGCGGAGGGCTGCTTCGCGATGTGGAGGTAGTCGTTGTTGTTGTTGTAGAGGTGCATTAGGTGCGATCGGTGGTGGTGGTGGTAGACGCCACGAGCAATTCATTAAACTTGTTATCGAGCTTTGTTTGAACGCCTTCTCAATGCCATCTATCTTCTCCATGGCCTCTTCAAATCTATTTAGAACATCTTCCACCTGCCCACTCATCATTTGTTGAAACTTATCATGTAGCGCTTTGTTTGTCATGTTCTCCCGATCGGTCTAAATCGGCTTGTGATCCTGCCATGGTTCGCAGCAATAGAAACACACAAGAATATGATTGACGGACTACTAGGAAGTGGTGGTGGTGGTGTGGTGGGCGATCACAAATCCGTCAAGCAAATCTCAAATTCTTACCAGTTCTTACCCAAGAAAGGCGGTGATCGGCAACCGATGTAGTCAAAACTCTCAAAGCTTGGATAGAGCGATTACCAGGGAGAGTCAAACACACGATGTAGATGTATGTGGAGCTGGGAAGGCTTATAATATATGGTAGCAAAAAGGGTCAGCAATAATCAATTCAGAGATGCAAAGTTGAATAAACGCTCAACGACGATCTTGTCTTTGGTCCTAGGCTAGACCGTGCTAGAGACGCAAGCCTAGAACACTAACAAAATCACGGCGCTGCACGGAAACAACGGAAAAGCACACTCTGGAAAAACAAAATTCGCTCTCTTTTTTTGCGCTGCTTTTTTTTTGCGAAAAATCACTATAATGGCGAGTGTCTCAAAACTCTTCCCAGGTCAAACTGACAGGATGGGCACGAAATTTTTTCGACCAATTTTTTTTTTTTTTTTTGGACTGGCCGGGCCCCAAAAATGGAAACGGGGCAAAAAACTTTCTATAATGGCGACTGTCTCAATACGCTTAGAAACACCTAAAAATAGGATAGCCAGAAAATTTTTCGACAAGTGCGTTTTCGAAAAATTTTGGGCCTAAACGGAGGGTGGTTTCCGGACTCTTTTTTTTCCGAAACCTACTCCGGCAAGGAAACACGAATCGGAAACTAGATGGTGGCGGTGGTGGTATATGGATACGGATTCAGAGCGGTGGCGAATAAGAAGGGTGGTAGATGGCAAGGCGATGATGATGGTGCGGCGGCGGCGTGACAACTTATGACCAGAACTCGAAACTCTAAAAGACTAGACTCTAAGACCAAAGAACTAGACACGATGATGCAACCGCAAATTCAACAAAGCAAAAACTCTAAAAAGATTATGCAAAGGCCCAGATTGGTTCGGATATGATGAACTAACCCTAATTTTTTTGTGGCTTTTTCGTCGACTGTAGGTATGAAGAACAGACTCAATCTAAACTATGAAAACCTGTAAAATCTCACCGAGCAACCTGAAACTCTGATACCACTTGATAGAGGCAAAGGTGTCCCGATGTTTCGATGAGATGGTGGCTATCGTTTCGTGGGAGTCGACCTTGACGATCGACTACGTGCGGCGAGACGTCGCGCCTTAGCAATCGCTAAACCAACTTCCGAGGGTTATTGACCACGCCGGAGCACGATCAACCTGACCACGAGGGCCTGTTTCCTGCGAGCAAACGAAGAACAAGCAAGAAACTAAGATTGCAATCTGGATATTGCGAATACAAGAGGAAAGCTTTATTAATGAAGGTGGGGTTCTGAGACGCCTTGGTGCAGTGCGTTGAACACAAACGAAATCTGTGAAGTTGCAGCTATGGCGAACTTTTGATCTAAACAAAACCCAAAGTCTAAACGACGCCCTAAGGGCTGTATATATGGAGAAAGAGGAGGGAATTTCGTGGCCCTTGAGGGAGGGGTCCGAAACCAACCCTAACTCTTGTTTCCCCACACATACGGACTCTAAAAACAGCCTACACTTAAGTATTTCGAAATTACATGGGCCTGGCCCAATATTAAGGTGACGCAGCACCTAGAATAGCCTATGGACGAATATTATGAAGTGGCATCTTGTATATTTCGTCCAAGGCCTCATGCTCTCATTAGGGTGGCTTCAAAGTCCTGGAATCATCACTTGTAACTCCGTTCTTGTTCCCCTTAGCATGCCAACATCTCCATGCTTGAACTTGCTCCAAGGTTCATCTTTCTTGTCCATGGTAGGCCCTTCATTTGTAAGCAAAACAAATGTATCCAATTTAGGCAGCATCATATTCTCATGAACATTGGAATCGTTACCAAGAAATGAAAGTACCTGATAATTTAAAATGCGTGCGCGAGCTCTAGTAATTGGTCCAGTATGTATAGCAGCAGGGGCTGTGGGTGTAACAATGGTATTGATGTCCTCATCAGAAAGGGTTTGCCATCATCAGCAGACGGCAAAGAAACCCTGCCGTCTGCGAAAAAAACACAGACGACAAAGAGCTCACTTTGTCGTCTGCAAGCAGAAACACATACGGTAAAATTCTTTGCCGTCTTCTTTTTCTCTACAGACGGCAAAATAAGCTCTTTGCCGTATGCTACAAAAAATACAAACGGCAAAATACTATGTCGTCTTGCTTTTTCTCCTACAGACGGCAAAATGAGAAAGCACACCACACGGATCAACCTCATGGATTGATAACATGGCAGCGATCCACGACCGCCCGATGCTCTTGTGCACGATCCACACCACCCACCACCCCACTTGCCCACCACGCACTCCCCACCAGCCCGCATAACCACCCACTGCCCACCTGCCTCCCTTATCTCAATCCTCCAGCCACCGCACCACCACCTACCTGCTGCCTCGCCAGATCCCCCCCCCCCCCGCCGCCGCCCGCCGACGGCCTCCACCCCCCTCCCGTGGCTCATGAGCCTCCCACCGCCTCGCCAGATCCCCCGCCGCCGCCGGCGGCCTCCGCCCCCCTCCGCGCGGCTCCACGAGCCTCTTGCTGCCTCGCCGGATCTGACCGGCACCGGCCACCGCCCGCCGCCAGCCACCGCCCGCCTTCGCACGGCTCCATGCACCGCCGACCTCCGCCCTGCTCCACACGCCGCCGGCCTCGACCTCCTCTGCTCTCCTCTTGCTCCCACTTCCCAAAATCGAGTCGGCGGATTCGGCCTCCGCTACTCTCCTCCGCCACCCGCGTCCGCGCGCCGCGGGTCTCCGCTGCTCTCCTCTGCCGGCGGCACGGCTTGGCGCTGACGGAGTTGGCAGGTCCCAATGGATCCGCGGTCCGCAACTGTCTCCAGCGCCAGGATGAGGGTGGCGAGCTCCAGCGCGGTGGCGGATGGCTGGAGCTTCTCGGGCGTCCATGGTGGCGTCAGTGTGCTCATGTCCATGGAGAAAGGAAGGAGAAGGCAGAGAGGCACGGCTGCTGGTTGCTGCTGCTCCAACGAGCACGGGCACAAGGGATGGTTACAGTGAGGCGCCGGTATCCAGATCGAACTATGTACTGTAGTGTAATATGTTCATGTGTATTCCGTTCGCTTAGTGGAATATGATAATATTGTTTTAGATGAGCGAGTGATGATCGATACTGTGTAAATAGAGTAGTTTTGGCTTGGGAAATCTGTTCCTTCCGCGTTGATTCTTGGAACAATAGGTGTTGATGCATACTGTGGTGTTTATTGTCTGAAATTGGAATGATTGTTTAGTTTTTTTATTAAATCAAAATTCGTTGCCGTATGTGATTTTTGAGCCAGACGGCAAAGATGGACCGTGGCAGACGGCAAAGACACTTTTCTTTGCCCTCTGTGATTATATAGCTTGACGGCAAATACGGTTTTGCTGACGGCATAGACTTTGCTGTCTGTCCGATGAAAAGCTGACGGCAAAGTAGCCTTTGCCGCCATTCTCTTTGCCATCTATGTTTGCCGTCAGCCGGCTGATGGCAAACTCTTTGCCGTCTATATTTCGCTCTTTGCCGTCTGTACTCGCCAGACGGCAAACTAGCTGATTCCTGTAGTGTCTTCAATATCGGAACCGACGTTCCTTTCTTCTTCCTCAAAGCGAAATATTCTCCTGCCTCTGCTCGCCGCCACCATTGCTCTTGATTCTTCGCCCCCTTCCAGCTGCCATGGCGCCCAAAACCACCCGGGGCAAGGGAACGGCCAAGGATGTCGGGGAGAAGGGGGCGCCGGAGAGCGAGCTGGCGGCGCTTCGGACGCAGCACGCCTACTTCCCCTCTACGGTCGATGTCGTCCATCTCAGGGACTACTTCAAGCCCCTGTGGGGGGCGAAGACGACTGGGCATCTGGCCACGCACATCATCCCCGCCGATTTTGTTGAGGCCGGCACGAATCGGTACCCTTTCTTTGTTGACTACTTCTCTTGCGGGCTCTGCCCCCCTTTCTGTGATTTCTTCAATGACGTCATGCACACCTACGGCTTCCACCTTCTTGATTTCACCCCAAATGCGGTGGCGTGCATGGCCATTTTTGCCCATCTCTGTGAGGGCTTCGCCGGAGTGCATCCCAGCAAGGCGCTCTTCCACTACTACTTTTATCCTTGTATCCAGAAAGGAGGCGCCATCTCTGGCTGCATCGCCTGGATCCCAAGGAGCTAGGAGAAGGGTACGTATCCGGAGGGCGCCCAGAAGGAGAGGTGCAAAGAGTGGCGGGGCCGGTGGTGCTGGATTAAAGAAGAAGATCCACAGGAGTTCTGTCGGGTCCGTCAGGTGCCGCCGGTCCGTAGAGATGATGATACGTCTCCAACGTATCTATAATTTTTGATTGCTCCATGCTATATTATCTACTGTTTTGGACTATATTGGGCTTTATTTTCCAATTTTATATTATTTTTGGGACTAACCTATTAACCGGAGGCCCAGCCCAGAATTGCTGTTTTTTGCCTATTTCAATGTTTCGAAAAAACGGAATATCAAACGGAGTCCAAATGGAATGAAACCTTCGGGAACGTGATTTTCTCACCGAACGTGATCCAGGAGACTTGGACCCTACTCCATGGAAGCAAAGAGGCGGTCACGAGGGTGTGGGGCGCCCCCCCTAGGGAGGGCCCCCTGCCTCGTAGGCCCCTCGGAGCTCCACCGACGTACTCCTTCCTCCTATATATATCTACGTACCCCCAAACGATCAGAAACGGAGCCAAAAACCAAATTCCACCTCCGCAACTTTCTGTATCCGCGAGATCCCATCTTGGGGCCTGTTCCGGAGCTCCGCCGGAGAGGGTCGTCATCACGGAGGGCTTCTACATCATCATAGCCTCTCCGATGAAGTGTGAGTAGTTTACCTCAGACCTTCGGGTCCATAGTTATTAGCTAGATGGCTTCTTCTCTCTTTTGGATCTCAATACAATGTTCTCCCCTCTCTCGTGGAGATCTATTCGATGTAATCATCTTTTTGCGGTGTGTTTGTTGGAGACCGATTTAATTGTGGGTTTATGATCAAGTCTATCTATGAATAATATTTGAATCTTCTCTGTATTCTTTTATATGATTGGTTATCTTTGCAAGTCTCTTCGAATTATCAGTTTGGTTTGGCCTACTAAATTGGTTTTTCTTGCCATGGGAGAAGTGCTTAGCTTTGGGTTCAATCTTGCGATGTCCTTTCCCAGTGACAGAAGGAGCAGCAAGGCACGTATTGTATTGTTGCCATCGAGGATAACTAGATGGTTTTTTTATCATATTGCATGAATTTATCCCTCTACATCATGTCATCTTGCTTAAGGCGTTACTCTGTTTTTAACTTAATACTCTAGATGCATGCTGGATAGCGGTCGATGAGTGGAGTAATAGTAGTAGATGCAGAGGAGTCGGTCTACTTGTCTCGGACGTGATGCCTATATACATGATCATACCTAGATATTCTCATAACTATGCTCAATTCTGTCAATTGCTCAACAGTAAGTTGTTCACCCACCGTACAAATACTTATGCTCTTGAGAGAAACCACTAGCGAAACCTATGGCCCCCGGGTCTATTCTCATCATATCAATCTCCATCACTTTATTATTGCTTTGCTTTTTTACTTTGCCTTTTACTTTTCACTTTGCATCTCTATACCAAAAATATTATCTATCATCTTTATCAGATCTCACTCCCGTAAGTGACCGTGAAGGGATTGACAACCCCTAATCGCGTTGGTTGCGTTGAGCTATTGTTTTGTGTAGGTACGAGGGACTTGCGTGTAGCCTCCTACTGGATTGATACCTTAGTTCTCAAAAACTGAGGGAAATACTTACGCTACTTTGCTGCATCGTCCTCTCCTCTTCGGGGAAATCCAACGCAGTGCTCAAGAGGTAGCAAGAAGAATTTCTGGCGCCGTTGCGGTGGAGTCTGCGCAAAAGTCAACATACCAAGTACCCATCACAATCCCTATCTCTCGCATTACATTAGTTGCCATTTGCCTCTCGTTTTCCTCTCCCCCACTTCACCCTTTCCGTTTTATTCGCCCTCTCTTTTTCGTTCACCGTATGTATCTTTGTTTGTGTTTCCTCGTGCCTTCTATTTGCTTGCATCTTCGCTTGCTGAAAATCTATTGATATGGATCCACTTAAAGTGTTCTACTTGGATCATCTTCGATCCTTATGCGCTCGTGCTAAAACCCCAACTAGCCTAGTTGATGGGAAATCTTTAGATGAGCATGCTCATTTTGTGCGTCATCGTTTGTCTGAAAAACGGAAGCTCTTATGGTATCATATAAATAGTTTGCTATGCTATGCTTGGAATCTTTGCGAAATGCGTGATTTTACTTGTTGCTCTAAGAACCCTAAAAAACACCTTCCCTACCTATGTGAGTTCAATGATAATGAAATCTTATCTTCTTATGCAAAGGGTGTTTATAGTTACTATGATATCGAACAAATTGAAGAATTTGTCGTTTTTAAGGGTGCTCACGAAGTTGCGTCTTTGATTGAAAAGTATGATTTTACTCTCAACAAATCTGAAAATTCCGTCATACTTAAATATTGCAATGAAAACCTTGCTCATAATGTCTATGTCCAAGAATTTATTAAAAGAATGACCGTTGCTTTCGAAGAAAATAATGATATGCATGAATCTATAGATAATGATGATTCCGATGATTTGGTTGAAATATCCCTTGACGAACATGATGATTGCTATTCTTGTGGCCATGATGCCAATATTTATGAAGACGAATTTGCTATAGTTCCTTATGTTAAAAATGAAATCGTTGCTATTGCACCCATGCTTGGTAGTTCCCTCGATGAAAAGCATGATTTCAATGATTTTACTATAAATTCTCTTGATGTCAATTGTGCTAATAATATGCAAAACCCTAAGCTTGGGGATGCTAGTTTTGCTATGTCTACTACTTGTTGCAATGATCATGATTGGGGTGATTCTTCCTATGATCTTGAAAATGTATTTAATCCCCATGATGAATATGAGATTGATAATATTGTTTGCAATAATATAGAAAGTGAGTTTGGAATAGTGTCAACTTTAGATCCCACATATTTGGAGAATATTCAATCTTATGAAATTTTTGATAAAAGTGGGTTTGGAGAGGCTTTAGTTAATGTTAATCCCACTATTTCGGAAGAATGTCAACTTTGCATGCATGTGGATCGTATTGAAAATATTTGATGTGATAGCTATTTTGTTGAATTTGATTATAATCCCACATGTAATTATTATGAGAGAGGATAATATGGTCGTAGAAATTTTCATGATAATAAATTACCTCTCGTTATGTTGAGATTGCTATTGTTTCTTTCCGCTTCTTTGCATATGCTAGTTTTTGCTTGCTACGATAATTTGTTTGCCTATAATATGCCTATGCATAGGAAGTATGTTAGACTTAAGTGTGTTTGTCACATGTTTTATGATGCTCTCTTTGTGCCTCAATTCTTGTCTTTCTTGTGAGCATCATTGAAATCTCAATGCCTAGCTAAAAAGGCTTTAAAGAAAAGCGCTTGTTGGGAGATAACCCAATTTTTTCCCTTGCTGATTAGTAATAAATAATCCATCTACCTTCTGTTTAGATGTGGTTTTGTGTTTTAATTAGTGTTTGTGCCAAGTTAAACCTATAGGATCTTCTTGGATGATAGTTATTTGATCTTGCTGTAATTTCCAGAAACTTTGTGCTCAGTGCCCGAATTGTTAAAAATCACCAGAACGTGATAAAATACTGATTCCAATTGCTGCTGATCAATAAATAAATTGTCTAGGTCGTCCTATTTTGTTAGATGTTTTGGAGTTCCATAAGTTTGCGTTAGTTACAGATTACTACAGACTATTCTATTTTTGACAGATTCTGCTTTTCGTGTGTTGTTTGCTTATTTTGATGAATCTATGGCTAGTAAAATAGTTTATAATCCATAGAGAAGTTGGAATACATTAGGTTTAACACCAATATAAATAAAGAATGAGTTCATTACAGTACCTTGAAGTGGTCTTTTGTTTTCTTTCGCTAACGGAGCTCACGAGATTTCTATTGAGTTTTGTGTTGTGAAGTTTTCAAGTTTTGGGTGAATTCTTTTGATGGATTATGGAACAAGGAGTGGCAAGAGCCTAAGCTTGGGGATTCCCATGGCACCCCCAAGATAATCTAAGGACACCAAAAAGTCAAAGCTTGGGGATGCCCCGGAAGGCATCATCTCTTTCGTCTACTTCCATTGGTAATTCTACTTGGAGCTATATTTTTGTTCACCACATTATATGTGTTTTGCTTGGAGCGTCTTGTATGATTTGAGTCTTTGTTTGTTGGTGTGCCACAATCATCCTTGCTGTACACACCTTTTGAGAGAGCGATACATGAATTGGAATTTGATAGAATACTCTATGTGCTTCACTTATATCTTTTGAGCTTTATAGTTTTGCTCTATGTGCTTCACTTATATCTTTTGAGCTTTATAATTTTGCTCTATGTGCTTCACTTAGATCTTTTAGAGCACGGTGGTGGATTTGTTTTATAGAAACTATTGATCTCTCATGCTTCACTTAGATTATTTTGAGAGTCTTTAATAGCATGGTAATTTGCTTAATAATAATAATATGCTTGGTATTCAAGATTTGTAAAACTTTCTTTTGAGTGCATTGAATACTAAGAAAAGTTTGATGCTTGATAATCGTTTTGAGATATGGAGGTGATAATATCAAAGTCGTGCTAGTTGAGTAGTTGTGAATTTGAGAAATGCTTGTGTTGAAGTTTGCAAGTCCCGTAGCATGCACGTATGGTAAACGTTAGGTAACAAATTTGAAACATGAGGTGTTATTTGATTGTCCTCCTTATGAGTGGCGGTCGGGGATGAGCGATGGTCTTTTCCTACAATATATCCCCCTAGGAGCATGCACGTAGTACTTTGGTTTTTGATGGCTTGTAGATTTTTGCAATAAGTATATGAGTTCTTTATGACTAATGTTGAGTCCATGGATTATACGCACTCTCACCCTTCCATCATTGCTAGCCTCTTGATGCCGTGCATTGCCCTTTCTCACATTGAGAGTTGGTGCAAACTTCGGTGCATCCAAACCCCGTGATATGATACGCTCTTTCACACATATACCTCCTTATATCTTCCTCAAAACAGCCACCATACCTACCTATTATGGCATTTCCATAGCCATTCCGAGATATATTGCCATGAAACTTTCCACCATACCGTTCTTCATGACACATTCATCATTGTCATATTGCTTAGCATGATCATGCAGTTGACATAGTATTTGTGGCAAAGCCACCATTCATAATTCTTTCATACATGTAACTCTTGATTCATTGCATATCCCGGTACACCACCGGAGGCATTCATATAGAGTCATACTTTGTTCTAGTATCGAGTTGTAATCATTGAGTTGTAAATAAGTAGGAGTGTGATGATCATCATTTTCTAGAGCATTGTCCCAAGTGAGGTAAAAAAGAAAAGAGCCATAAAAAAAGAAAAGGCCCAAATAAAAAATGAGAGAAAAAGAGAGAAGGGACAATGTTACTATCCTTTGCCACACTTGTGCTTCAAAGTAGCACCATAATCTTCATGATAGAGAGTCTCTTGTTTTGTCATTTTCATATACTAGTGGGAATTTTCATTATAGAACTTGGCTTGTATATTCCAACAATGGGCCTCCTCAAGTGCCCTAGGTCTTCGTGAGCAAGCAAGTTGGATGCACACCCACTTAGTCTCTTTTGTTGAGCTTTCATACATTTATAGCTCTAGTGCATCCGTTGCATGGCAATCCCTACTCCTTGCATTAACATCAATTGATGGGCATCTCCATAGCCCATTGATTAGCCTCGTTGATGTGAGATCTTCTCCTATTTTGTCTTCTCCACATAACCCCCATCATCATATTCTATTCCACCCATAGTGCTATATCCATGGCTCACGCTCATGTATTGCGTGAAGGTTTATAAGTTTGAGATTACTGAAGTATGAAACAATTGCTTGGCTTGTCATCGGGGTTGTGCATGATGAGAGTATTCTTGTGTGACAAAAATGGAGCATGACTAAACTATATGATTTTGTACGGATGAGATTTCTTTGGCCATGTTATTTTGAGAGGACATAATTGCTTAGTTAGTATGCTTGAAGTATTATTATTTTTATGTCAATATGAACTTTTGTCTTGAATCTTTCGGATCTGAATATTCATACCACAGTTAAGAAGATTTACATTGAAATTATGCCAAGTAGCACTCCGCATCAAAAATTATCTTTTTATCATTTACCTACTCGAGGACGAGCAGGAATTAAGCATGGGGTTGCCTGATACGTCTCCAACGTATCTATAATTTTTGATTGCTCCATGCTATAATATCTACTGTTTTGGACTATATTGGGCTTTATTTTCCACTTCTATATTATTTTTGGGACTAACCTATTAATCGGAGGCCCAGCCAAGAATTCTTTGTTTTTGCCTATTTGGTGTTTGAAGAAAGCGGAATATCAAACGGAGTCCAAACGGAATGAAACCTTCGGAAGCGTGATTTTCTCACGAGCGTGATCCAGGAGACTTGGACCCTACTCCAAGGAAGCAAAGAGGCGGTCACGAGGGTGGGGGCGCGCCCCCTGCCTCGTGGGCCCCTCGGAGCTCACCGACGTACTCCTTCCTCCTATATATATCTACGTACCCCCAAACGATCAGAAACGGAGCCAAAAACCTAATTCTACCGCCGCAACTTTCTGTATCCACAAGATCCCATCTTGGGGCCTGTTCCGGAGCTCCGCCGGAGAGGGCCGTCATCACAGAGGGCTTCTACATCATCAAAGCCTCTCCGATGAAGTGTGAGTAGTTTACCTCAGACCTTCGGGTCCATAGTTATTAGCTAGATGGCTTCTTCTCTCTTTTTGGATCTCAATACAATGTTCTCCCCTCTCTCATGGAGATCTATTCGATGTAATCTTCTTTTTGCGGTGTGTTTGTTGAGACCGATGAATTGTGGGTTTATGATCAAGTCTATCTATGAATAATATTTGAACCTTCTCTGAATTCTTTTATGTATGATTGGTTATCTTTGCAAGTCTCTTCGAATTATCAGTTTGGTTTGGCCTACTAAATTGGTTTTTCTTGCCATGGGAGAAGTGCTTAGCTTTGGGTTCAATCTAGCGGTGTCCTTTCCCAGTGACAGAAGGGGTGATACGTCTCCAACGTATCTATAATTTATGAAGCATTCATGCTATATTACTATGTGTTTTGAATGATCATGGGCTTTATTATTCACTTTTAATTACTTTTGGGACTAACCTATTAACCGGGGGCCTAGCCCATATTGCTGTTTTATTGCCTGTTTCAGTATTTCGAGGAAAATGAATATCAAACGGAGTCCAAACGGAATGAAACCTTCGGTAGCATGATTTTTTGGAAGAATATGATCCTGGAGACTTGGAGTTCACGTCAGAAGATCCTCGAGGCAGCCACGAGATAGGAGAGCGCACTCCCCTTACAGAGCGCGCCCCCTGTCTCTCGGCCCCTCGAGCACCTCCCGACCGACTTCTTTTGCCTATATAAGCCTACGTACCCTAAAACAATCGAATATCAAGATAGATCAGGAGTTCCGCCGCCGCAAGCCTCTGTAGCCACCAAAAACCTCTCGGGAGTCCGTTCCGGCACCGTGCCGGAGGGGGGAACGCTCATCGGTGGCCATCTTCATCATCCCAGCGCTCTCCATGACGAGGAGGGAGTAGTTCACCCTCGGGGCTGAGGGTATGTACCAGTAGCTATGTGTTTGATCTCTCTCTCGTGTTCTCTCTCGTGTTCCCTCTATGGCACGATCTTGATGTATCGCGAGCTTTGCTATTATAGTTGGATCTTATGCTGTTTCTCCCCCTCTACTCTCTTGTGATGAATTGAGTTTCCCCTTTGAAGTTATCTTATCGGATTGAGTCTTTGATTTGAGAACACTTGATGTATGTCTTGCCGTTCTTATCTGTGGTGACAATGGGATATCACGTGCCACTTGATGTATGTTTTGGTGACCAACATGCGGGTTCCGTCCATGAACCTATGCATAGGGGTTGGCACACGTTTTCTTGACTCTCCGGTAGAAACTTTGGGGCACTCTTTGAAGTACTTTGTGTTGGTTGGATGAATCTGAGATTGTGTGATGCATATCGTATAATCATGCCCACGGATACTTGAGGTGACAATGGAGTATCTAGGTGACATTAGGGTTTTGGTTAATTTGTGTCTTAAGGTGTTATTCTAGTACGAACTCTTTAATAGATCGATCCGAAAGAATAACTTTGAGGTGGTTTTGTACCCTACCATAATCTCTATGTTTGTTCTCCGCTGTTAGTGGCTTTGGAGTGACTCTTTGTTGCATGTTGAGGGCTTGTTATATGATCTATCTATGTTATTATTGTTGAGAGAACTTGCACTAGTGAAAGTATGAACCCTAGGCCTTGTTTCCTATCATTGCAATACCGTTTACGCCACGTTTATCACTTGTTACCTTGCTGTTTTTATTATTTCAGATTACAAATACCTTTATCTACCATCCATATTGCACTTGTGTCACCATCTCTTCATGAACTAGTGCACCTATACTATTTACCATTGTATTGGGTGTGTTGGGGACACAAGAGACTCTTTGTTATTTGGTTGCAGGGTTGCTTGAGAGAGACCATCTTCATCCTATGCCTCCTACGGATTGATAAACCTTAGGTCATCCACTTGAGGGAAATTTGCTACTTTCCTACAAACCTGCGCACTTGCAGGCCCAACAACGTCTACAAGAAGAAGGTTGCGTAGTAGACATCAAGGGGCGGCAAGGCACGCATTGTATTTTTGCCATCGAGGATAACAAGATGGGGTTTTTATCATATTGCATGAATTTATCCCTCTACATCATGTCATCTTGCTTAAGGCGTTACTCTGTTTTTAACTTAATACTCTAGATGCATGTTGGATAGCAGTCGATGAGTGGAGTAATAGTAGTAGATGCAGGCAGGAGTCGGTCTACTTGTCTCGGACGTGATGCCTATATATATGATCATACCTAGATATTCTCATAACTATGCTCAATTCTGTCAATTTCTCAACAGTAATTTGCTCACCCACCGTAGAAATAGTTATGCTCTTGAGAGAAGCCACTAGTGAAACCTATGGCCCCGGGTCTATTCTCATCATATCAATCTCCATCACTTTATTATTGCTTTGCTTTTTTACTTTGCCTTTTACTTTTCACTTTGCATCTCTATACCAAAAATACCAAAAATATTATCTATCATCTTTATCAGATCTCACTCCCGTAAGTGACCGTGAAGGTATTGACAAACCCTAATCGCGTTGGTTGCGTGGAGCTATTGTTTTGTGTAGGTACGAGGGACTTGCGTGTAGCCTCCTACTGGATTGATACCTTGGTTCTCAAAAACTGTGGGAAATACTTACGCTACTTTGCTGCATAATCCTTTCCTCTTCGGGGAAATCCAATGCAGTGCTGAAGAGGTAGCAGATGACTGGGGCGACGTCGATGCCAATGATAAGAAGCTCATGGTCGACACCACCAGGATCCATCGCCTAACCGTGGCCGGACTCACCCTTGAAATGATTGGGGCTGATTTCATCCACCGCCCGATCGCCCCATTGCACAACAAGGGGAGGCTGGCCTGGGATTACAGGAACGCGGCCGACATCATGAGGCTCCGCCCTAGCTTGAACCACAACTTCACGGTGATGGGGCATGCCCACTTTTGCCAGAGGCTCTTTCAGCTCGACGTGGACCGCGACGGCAGGGCTGAGAGGACCGGCAAGGCCGCGAAGGCCGTCAAGGGGCCCTACTTTGGGTTGCCGGCGGGAGTGGTCCTGCTGAGCAACAATTCTAGCCAGACCGACATCATTGCTATGATGCTGGACTTCAATGCACACAGCCTTGACCCGAGCTGGGTCGAGCCGGAAGCATAGCAGGTGCAGGATTTTTTGATAGCTTGTCGGAGAAGTACGTCCGTGATGAGCCATGGCTTATCCGGAATACCACCAAGGAGGAGCTGGACTATATTGCCGCCAGGGCGGCGGAGGCAAAGCTTGTCCGGGAGGCCGACAGTGTTGGCGCCGTGGAGGACGAGGCCGGCGCGGCTGCGGAATACAAGGAGCTCGCCGGATGGGTGGAGTCTGCTGGGGAGGCCAGCAGTGCCGGTGTCGGGGCTCCTCTTGTCGAAGACGTGGTCGAAGAGTCGACCGAGGGGGAGGCCGAGGCCAACGAACATCCGGCCCCAGGGAGGAGATGTCTCCTGTGCCGAGCTGGCTTTGGCGAACCAGTTCGGCCCGGCAGGGCCGTGCCATGGCAACAGGTTCAGGTGCAGTCCGTGCGCCAGACAAGGGCCGCGACAGCGAAGAAGGTGGTGAAGGCCGTGGTGGCGAAGAAGAAAGCGACCGCCTCTTCTTCGTCCAAGCATCGCCGGACTCCATCCCTTTCCCCTCCTCCCGCTGATGTCAACACGGAGGTCTTCTTCGATTTTGGGTCTCTCAGCCCAAGGAGGAAGAGGAAGCTAGTGGAGGAGGAGGTGGAGGAAGAGTAAGTATCTCACCCCCCCCCCCCCCACATTATCTCCTGACTTTTATCCCGCGTCATCTTTCGTTGACTTGATGTTGCCTTCACACGGACATGAAGACGCTGGTGCAGAGGGTCCTAAAGAGGGCCAGGGCCTCGACGGGAGAAAAGCCCCCGGCGGGTACTTCGAGTACGCCGCTGGTGGTAGAGAGCAGCCCGGACAGCAGCCCCCAACGCAGCCCCCGCTTCAGCCCCCAGCGTGAGTCCATCACTCACTCCTCCATTGATGAACTTTGGGGTGTGAGTCCTTGATGCTGATCTTGCCGGGTTTGCAGGAGAATAACGGCAGCATGAGGAGCCGCCGAGGGCCACTCCCAACACGCCGCCCATCTCGAGTACGCCACCCCGAGGGGCGTCCCCAGCAAGGGCATCCACCGCCGAGCCCACGCCTATGGAGGAGGTGGAGACGAACTTGGGTGCCAGTGGTTCCATCCTGGCAACAAACATTGGCGGGGAGGGTGCCACTTCTTCTCAGCCCGGTGCTGGTAAGTTTGCTTGCTTTCCGTCCATGTTCTTTCTTCTTCTCTTTTTTTGAGCTTTGATCTTGGCTTTGCCTCATTCTCCTTCTTGGTATCTAGGCGCTTCCTTGGCGGACCAGGAGGACATCTACACCGTCATCGAGGAGGTCAACAGGGACACCGTGGCTGAGGCCGATAAGATTGCCGCTGAGGAGGCCACCGAGACCGCCGATGAGGACGCCGCCAAGGGGCCTGCCGAGGAGGCCGGCAAGGCTGCTGCCGAGGAGGCCGGCAAGGGCGCCGCCGAGGCGGGGGCGGTCAATGACCAACCTTCCACCTATGCGGCCTCCGGCTTGGGCAAATACCTGAAGGTGAGCAATGACCCGTTCTTCCACCTCCCAGGGACGGCGAGCACCAGGGCGCCCACCGAGGGGGAGGTGTTTGACGACAAGGTGCTCGCCGCGGCCGGGCTCGAGGTTGTTGACGAACCGAGCGCCGGTGGTGGCGGTTCCTAGGAGGAGCAGCTCCTTCGGGACATGAGCGCCAACTTCCAGAAGCTCCAGGCGCTCCACCGTGCCCGCCTGGACAAGGCAAAGTCCAGGATGGTGGTGGTGGACAATGCGGAGGCGGATCTCGCGGGGTGCATTGCCGAGATGCAGGCCTGGTTCCGCCAGGCCCACGTGGAACTGAAGGTTGCCCAGGATCTGCTGTCTGGGCGCAAGCAGGAGCTTAGCCTGCTGAAGGCCGATGACGAGAAAGCCCAGGAGGCGGCGAAGAATCAGGCCGCCAAGGTCGAGGCCACTCGGCACCAGCACCAAGACGAGCTGAACTCCTAGGACCCTGACCGGGCCCTCGACCCCGGACTCGAAGAAGATCCGGACACATTTGTGGAGCTCATCGACAGGATGTTCTATCAGTTAAGCTACGACGGTGCCTTGGTGGCCATCATAGCCGATTATCCTGGACTGCTCCCTGCATCGTATGTAAGTAAAACCATAGTCCCAACTTCCGAGAAGGATCCCTTTTTTTGCACTTCACCCACCGCACACATATGGTGTCTTACAGGAAAGGCCCTCGAGACGCCATGCCGAACCCGCAGTGACTCACCAACAAGGGGCACCGAAACCGGGTAGGCTTAAAAGGAAGGTGGTCAGGACTGAGACGCCATCGCAGAGGTATGAAAAAGAACCCTGCTCCGTGGTTATCGTCTTTAAAATACAATAATGTCCATGGTTCCTGGTAGCAAAAACGCTCGCCGAACTGTATCCGGAGAGCCTGCCGGCCACGCCTCCACCAGCCGGGCTCCAAAGCCGGACTCAGAGGCAGATGCTAACGTGGGGACAATGCCGGATGTTACTCCTACAGAGGATGCGGATAGGTTGTCCGCTACGAATTCCGAAGTGGAGAGTGCCATGAATCACAGGCGTCGCCGGGCCGTACTCCGCGACCCTGGTTTCTCTGAAGAGGCGTTCGATGCCTTCAACTCAGAGGACGCATACATCCGAGCTGCTCAAAATGGTCTTGCCAGAGCCGTGGACCAGTATGTAAAGGATATACGGGTAAGAAATCTGATAATTATGTATATCAGTAGCCCCTGAGACTTGAAACAGTTGGCACAACTAATTTAAGGATCATTATTTGCGTAGGTTCTTACGGAGAAGAATACCTAGTTGTCTCAAGAGCTGGAGGAGTGCAAAGCCCAGCTACAGGCCGCAGTTGCCATAATGAAGGAGTCCAAGAAGGCCCCATTTGGTAACACTTGTTCCTATCGAAAAGAACGACATATACCAGTTAGTATTCAGCATGCATGCAAATCTAACAATAGATTTTGCAGATGATCCCCGAGTGAATCTGGAGGTCGTGCGAGGGGATGAGAAACATGCTCAACGACAGCTAAAGGCTGGCGAGCGCGTGCTTATGCAGGTTAGGCAGGAGAAAAACAATCTCCAAGATGCCAATACCCGGTTGAGTGTTGAACTGAAAGATGTTCGGGCCCAGCTTGCTGGCTCCGTAAAGGAGAATAAGAGGCTTCGACGCGGCATTTTTAGTAAGTGCTTGAACGAACTTTTATAGAGTTAATGAAGAAACCGACTAACAGAGTTATATCTGTAGATATCTTGTGGGTCGTCCGCAGAGGAGATGCCCGGGTGCGGGTGATCTTCTGCGAGCTCTCACAACTGCACAAACAAGTTCGGCAGGTGATGCAGGGCATTGCCCAAGCCTTGTGGCCATCCGCCTCCCTGCCAGGAGGTATGGGGGAGCTTGTAGAGATGCTCAAGGGATCGCGGCGGCGCTTCCGATTATGGAAGATATCTGCCTGCCGACAAGGCGCAAGGGAGGCCTGGTCCATGGTGAGGACTCGATATACCAAGGCTGACCCGAACCTTATGGCCGAGGTCGGACCTGTGGGGTCTGATGGGAAAGAGATCCCCATCAGTTTGGTGTATGACCAGGTGAAATTAGCCGCAAAGTATTCCCAACAGGATTGTAGGCTAGACAGCCTGTTGGATGGTATAGAAGAAGAATTTAGTCGGTCTAAGTGACTGTGTACTTCAAGTGACATATATTGTCCCTAGCCGGATTGTAAATCATTTGTCATGGCGGACCTTTTCGCTTCGTCCTCCGAACCCGACAGTCCGGAGTGTATCCGAATACCCGCTCAGTTATATAAAAACCGGGGTACGTGTGGAAACCAGGCGTAGGGGTCATAAGTGATGAGGACATCAATACCATTGTTACACCCACAGCCCCTGCTGCTATACATACTGGACCAATTACTAGAGCTCGCGCACGCCAATTGAATTATCAGGTACTTTCGTTTCTTGGTAACGATTCCAATGTTCATGAGAATATGATGCTGCCTAAATTGGATACATTTGTTTTGCTTACAAATGAAGGGCCTACCATGGACAAGAAAGATGAACCTTGGAGCAAGTTCAAGCATGGAGATGTTGGCATGCGCAAAGGGAAACAAGAACGGAGTTACAAGTGATGATTCCAGGACTTTGAAGCCACCCTAATGAGAGCATGAGGCCTTGGACGAAATATACAAGATGCCACTTCATAATATTCGTCCATAGGCTATTCTAGGTGCTGCGTCACCTTATTATTGGGCCAGGCCCATGTAATTTCGAAATACTTAAGTGTAGGCTGTTTTAGAGTCCGTATGTGTGGGGAAACAAGAGTTAGGGTTGGTTTCGGGACCCCTCCCTCAAGGGCCACGAAATTCCCTCCTCTTTCTCCATATATACAGCCCTTAGGCGTCGTTTAGACTTTGGGTTTTGTTTAGATCAAAAGTTCGCCATAGCTGCAACCGCGTGCCGTTTGTGTTCAACGACCAGACCAAGGCGTCTCGTAACCCCACCTTCATTAATAAAGCTTTCCTCTTATATTCGCAATATCCAGATTGCAATCTTAGTTTCTTGCTTGTTCTTACGTTTGCTCGCAGGAAACAGGCCCTCGTGGTCAGTTGATCGTGCTCGGCGTGGTCAATAACCCTCGGAAGTTGGTTTAGCGATTGCTAAGGCGCGACGTCTCGCACGTACGTAGTCGGATCGTCAAGGTCGACTCCCACAGAAACGATAGCCACCATCTCATCGAAACATCGGGACACCTTTGCCTCTATCAATAAGTGCTTGAACAGACAAGTACCCAACTAGCTATGTTATATTACATGGATAGTAAGAAACATCTTCCAGGGAGAATAGTTCCGTTAAGGGTTCCTTTCCCTGGGTACGCATGCATTAATGTGCATGTCCGAACTGCGAAAAGAGACACATGATATAAACATCTGGGGGCATGTATTACAAAAAGTAAAAGTCATCTTTTGTTCACCAACCGAATATTCCCTTAAGAACGCTAGCTTTCGGCTTCACCCAGTCTGAGGTACACATCCGGCTGACCCGGCAGTAACAATCGCAGAGGTGCTCCCCTTATGCCCTAGCCGAATTAACGGGAACATAGGGCATAAACACAAGAGCCAGGCAACCCAGCTTGGCCAAAACTTAAGTCATATCGATGCATATAATGGCGAAGAAAAGGTACATGTGGAAAAGTAACACATGTGCGGGGGGGCATAGAGCCCGGAACATAGTTATATTAAGCTTCTGTATGAGAAGCCCCCAGGTATAGTAAGCACGCCTAGCGCGTCAAGATTGCGTAGTCAAGACACATTTTAACCTTTTAAGGTCGTGAAGAAAAAGGGAAGAAAAAAAGAAAGAAAAGACAGATAACAGATATATATATATAATTGACGGAGGTAAGGAGACGAACACAGAGTCCGGCACTAGGTGTAGAACCTTCGAGTCTGGCTGCGTTCCATGGGTTTGGCTCGAGTCGATTGTCCGATGCATCCCACAGACGGTACGCTCCACCGGTCAGAACTTTGTCAATAACGAAGGGACCTTCCCATTTGGGCTTGAGCTTGTCCTTTTTCTTCTCTGGTAGGCGTAGAACGAGTTTGCCAACGTTAAAAGTTTTGGCTCGTACTTCTCTGCTTCGATACCGTCGAGCCTGTTGCTGATAGAATGCGGAGCGGGCTTTTGCCACGTCACGCTCCTCCTCCAGGGTGTCCAAACTGTCCTGCCGATCAAGCTTGACTTCTTTATCTTTGTACATGCGCACTCGAGGTGAGTCCTGAATGATGTCGCAGGGCAGTACCGCCTCTGCGCCGTACACCATAAAAATGGTGTGTATCCGGTAGTACGATTTGGCGTGGTCTGCAGCCCCCATAGTACGGAGTCAAGCTCCTCGACCCAATGCATATCTGATTCCTTCAAGGATCGCACTAATATGGGTTTAATGCCGCTCATGATAAGATCATTTGCTCGCTCGACTTGACCGTTAGTTTGAGGGTGATAGACATAGGCATAATCTAGCTTAATGCCTATGTTGCTGCACCAAGTTTTTACCTCGTCGGCTGTAAAGTTCGAGCCGTTATCGGTGATGATGCTGTGGGGGACACTGTAACGTGTACAACCCCGGATATGAAGTCTATTACTGGTCCGGACTCGGCCGTTTTAACTGGTTTGGCTTCTATCCATTTGGTGAACTTATCCACCATGACCAATAGGTATTTTTTCTTATGGCTTCCTCCTTTAAGGGGTCCGACCATATCAAGCCCCCAGACCGCAAAGGGCCAAGTGATGGGGATTGTTTGGAGAGCGGTAGGTGGCATATGGCTTTGGTTTGCAAAAAGCTGGCAACCGATGCAACGTTGAACGAGGTCCTGTGCGTTTGCTCGGGCCGTCAGTGAGTAAAAACCTGCAAGGAAGGCCTTGCTTACAAGGGCCCGAGCTGCGGCGTGGTGGCCGCCGAGCCCATCATGAATTTCTACCAAAAGTTGCCATCCTTCCTCTTCGGAGATGCACCTTTGAAGTACCCCGGTAGCGCTTTTTTTATAAAGCTCTCCCTCGTGGACCTTGTAGGCTTTAGACCGACGCACAATGCAATGTGCCTTGTTTGGGTCCTCGGGGAGTTCTTGCCTAGTTAGGTAAGCCAAGAAGGGTTCTGTCCATGGGGCGATGACAGCCATAATCACGTGGGCCGAAGGTGTTATTTCGGTGGCGGAGCCTCCGATTATGTCGGAGTGTTCGGGGTCTGGTGTTGTGGCCGGATCCAGACTGTTTTTGCCGGTCTCCCCTTCCCACACCACGGATGGCTTAAACAGCCTTTCCAAGAAGATATTATGTGGGATAGGGTCGCGCTTAGCGCCGATGCGGGCGAGGATATCCGCCGCTTGATTGTTTTCTCGGACCACATGGTGGAATTCGAGCCCCTCGAACCGAGCTGACATTTTGAGGACGGCGTTGCGGTAAGCCGCCATTTTTGGATCCTTGGTGTCAAAGTCTCCATTTATTTGATATATTGCGAGGTTTGAATCCCCACGCACCTCTAGGCGTTGAATGCCCATGGAGACTGCCATCCGGAGACCATGTAACAGGGCCTCATATTCTGCTGCATTGTTGGAGTCTGTGTATAATATTTGTAGTACGTATTGGACGGTGTCTCCGGTGGGGGATGTTAGGACGACGCCTGCCCCCAGACCAGCCAGCATCTTAGAGCCGTCAAAGTGCATGATCCAATTGGAGTACGCGCCGTACTCTTTTGGGAGTTCGGCTTCTGTCCATTCGGCGACGATATCAGCCAGTACTTGTGACTTAATGGCTCGCCGTGGTTTGTATGTTATGTCAAACGGGAGGAGCTCAATAGCCCATTTAGCAATCCGGCCCGTGGCATCGCGGTTATTTATTATGTCGTTGAGTGATACTTCAGAGGCCACCGTAATTGAACACTCTTGAAATTAGTGTCGCAGTTTCCGGGATGCCATGAAGACCGCGTACGCTATCTTTTGATAATGTGGGTACCGTGATTTGCATGGAGTGAGGACAGTGGATACATAGTATACCGGCTTTTGATGCGGGAACTTATGTCCGTCCGTCTCTCGTTCGATGACGAGCACTGCGCTTACAACTTGGTGCGTTGCCGCTATATATAACAGCATTGGTTGGCCGATATTTGGCGTGACCAAGACTGGGTTGCTGGCCAAGACGGCTTTTATTTCTTCCAATCCGGCCGTGGCTGCATCCGTCCACTCGAAGTGTTTGGTACATCGAAGAAGGCGATAAAGGGCTAGTGCCTTTTCTCCCAATCGGGAGATAAAGCGGCTTAAGGCAGACACGCATCCAGTTAATTTCTGGATTTGCTTGAGGTCTGTTGGGATAGCCAACTGTGACAGAGCTCGGATTTTGGCCAGATTTGCTTCAATCCCTCTATTGGAAACGATGAAGCTCAAGAGCTTACCGGCGGGCACGCCGAAAACGCATTTTTCCAGGTTGAGCTTGATGTCATATGTTCGGAGATTGTCGAACGTGATCCTGAAGTTGTCTATTAAGGATTCAACGTGACTGGTTTTAATGACCACATTGTCTACATATGCCTCCACTGTTTTGCCGATTTGTGTCTCCAGGCATGTTTGGATCATGCGTTGATAGGTTGCACTGGTGTTTTTGAGCCCGAAAGGCATGGTGTTAAAATAGAAGGGGCCGTATGGAGTTATGAATGTTGTTGCGGCTTGATCGGACTCTGCCATTTTAATTTGATGGTATCCGGAGTATGCGTCGAGGAAACACAATGAGTCATGACCTGCGGTAGCGTCGATAATTTGATCGATGCGGGGGAGGGGAAAGGGATCCTTGGGGCAAGCCTTGTTAAGGTCCTTGAAATCGACACATAGGCGCCAGGATTTGTCCTTCTTTGGTACCATTACCAGGTTTGCTAGCCAGTCCGGATGTTTTATTTCTCTAATGAATCCGGCCTCGAGTAACTTCGCTAGCTCCTCTCCCATGGCTTGTCGCTTAGGCTCTGAGAAACGGCAAAGAGTCTGCTTGACCGGCTGGTATCCCTTTAGAATGTTTAGGCTATGCTCGGCCAGCCTGCGTGGGATTCTTGGCATGTCTGAAGGATGCCAGGCGAAGATGTCCCAATTCTCGCAAGAAGAACTCCGCAGCGGCGTCTATTGTGGGGTTCAATTTGTGCCCGATGGATGCTGTTTTGTAGGGTCCGTTGGGTGGACACGAATTTGACTATTACGTCCGCTGGTTTAAAAGAGGTGGACTTGGGCCTTTTGTCGAGTATCACGTCGTCCATCCCTTTGTGGAAGCATAGCGATTAGTTCTTCGGCCGCAAGGGCTTGAGATAACGCCTCGAGGGCGGTCTTGGCGGTTTTATTTTTGGCGCGGAGTGTTATGTCCGGATCACTAGCTAGAGTGATGATTCCATTGGGCCCGGGCATTTTGAGCTTCATGTACCCGTAATGGGGTATAGCTTGGAAGATCGTGAATGCCTCCCACCCTAAAAGGGCGTGGTATCCACTACTGAACGGGGCCACTTGGAATGTGATTTCTTCGGACCTATAATTCTCTGGCGTGCCGAATACCACATCTAGTGTGATTTTTCCCGCACATCGTGCCTCCCGACTAGGGATGATTCCTCTGAAGGTCGTGCTGCTTTGCTCAATGCGGCTCTTGTCTATTTCCATTTTGTTAAGAGTCTCCTCGTAGATGAGGTTTAATCCGCTGCCACCGTCCATGAGCACTTTAGTAAGCCGGAAGCCGTCCACAATTGGACTAAGGACCAAAGCGGCTGGTGCTCGGGCTGTTCGAATTGAGGTTAAATCGCGGCATTGAAGGTTATAGCCGTGTCGTTCCATGGATTTATTGCTGCAACGTGGCAGACTTCAGCAAGGCTGCGGAGTGCTCGCTTGTGCCTATTGTTTGAGGCGAAGGTCTCAAAGACTGTCAATACTGTATTGTTATTTTCCATGTGATGGTGCTCTATGGTATTGTTGATGAGGAGATCCTCACCGCTCTTGGCCACCTGCCGGAGTATCCAACATGCTCTAAGGCTGTGTGTTGGCATGGTATCCGGTGTACTGTGAATTTTGCATGGCCCATTGAGCCATCCCTCCAATCTAGTTCCACGCCCTGTAGTGGGCTTTGGTTTCTTTGTAATTGGATCGGGTGACTTACGAGAGTACACCCTTTTAGTTCGGACGGGGGGTCTAGTGAGAGCCGGAGGATCCCAGAATTTTGTTTGGGTTTTTCAGGCACTTTCCATCGACAAGATGCTTACGTACTATGGCCACCAAGTCAGCGAAGTGTGCTATGTCACGGCGACTTATGGCGTTGAGGATTCCCTTGTCCATGCATTTTTTGCAAAATAATGAAATTGCGTCTTCCTTGCGACAGTCCTTGACCTTGCTCATTACAAGGAGGAATCTGGCCCAATAGTGATGTACTATCTCTTGGGGCTCTTGTCTAATGTGGGAAAGATCACTTATGTCTGGGTGGGTGGGTAGATTTAGGTCCAAACCCTGACCCGATCTGAGACCCAGGGGCAGAGGAGTTTCCGAGCTTGGTAGTTCGGACTCCGGGATGTTGCCCAATAGTTCTGGCCCAATGTATGATTCTAGGTTCGATGCTTGGGCCATGTCCTCCTGTAGACAGGTATCCGTCTCGGAGAGCTCGGGAATCCGGACATAGTTTGTCCTCAAAATAGAGGGAGAATCGCTACATTGCTCCTTCATCACCGCTATCTGATGGGTCACCGGCGGAGAGTTAATCTCCCTTTGGTCGGGTTTAAGCCCAATCCGATCATAGTCCGTAGCGACTCCCAGGGTGGCGATGCGATCCAAAGCTCGTTCAAGGAAGAGAGCTCCATTGGATCCATCTGCTCGGCGAATCCCGAGCCGGTGTGGAGGCTGTTTTTGATGACCCGATGATGCGGAGCATCCCACGCTCATCCCCATGTACACTCCATCTACTCTCCAAGCCCCAAGGATACATAAGATGAGACCTCGACTATGCGCCATTGGACCTAAGGTGAACTCGCTCCTTTCCGAATCGTCCCTTTCCGCATGTAAGACATGGATGCTACTTCAAGCGCGGACATTGTGCATCCTCAGGTACACCCGAGGAGATCATGGAGAGCCCAAGGACCAAGGCCAAGCGTGCGCGGGAGCGAGGGAAGGAGAAGGACGATCGGGACCAGGACAGCCGGACATCCGCCCTTCCAAAGAAGCCCGGACATCCGCCCCAGCCGGACATCCGGCCCCCATCACAGCAGCCAAAGCTACAGGGGCCGGACATCCGGCCCAGCCCGGACATCCGGCTCTTCCGAAGCCGGATATCCGCCCCCTCGCCCGGAAATCCGCCCCCATCACCGATTGCGTTTGGAAGACCCGCCAGCCGGACATCCGGCCCTAGCCCGGACATCCGGCGTCTCGGGAAAGCCGGACATCCGCCCGACGCCGGACATCCGGCCTCCTCGCCTCTGTGATGCATCCGGGACTTGTCCCTTGTACCCCTTCGCCCCAAGACTATATATACTTCATCCCTTCCTCTTTTAGGGTTAGCGTTGATTTAGCTCATAGATAGAGCTTGGCATCATCCATACCGGATCTACTCCATGAGAGAGACCGCGCCCCTCTTCGGAGACGCATCCACCTTGGATTCAAGACCTCCCTTTGCGGAGAAGACCATCATCAAGACCTCCTCACGGAGAAGAACGGCTACCGTTTGTATCGTCCTTTGTTGACCTTGAATCATGTATCTCCCTTTGTGTTCTTTGATCTAGCATTTGTGTGACCGATTCCTTGTTGGTTGAGTGTTTTCCCTCGTTCCTCCCTGTGATTTCCTCGTGTTCTTCCGCTTGTTCTTCGTAATCCACCGTAGGATCCGCTCCAACGTGAAAGATCGTCCACGTAGGGTTCCGCCCTACATCATCTATGGATCAGAGCTTAGGTTGATCACGTTTTTGGAGCCCCTACCCTCTTTTTCTAGCTTGATTTTGTTGATTTCGTCCTAAATCCGAAAATCCCCACCAAAAATAGCCCCAAATTTTTTTGTGATTTGTTAGTTTTGATGATGTTTTGTTGATTTTGATCCATGGATTTGCTTGGTTTCAAGTGGATCTAGCATTTCCCCAAGTTTCCCCACTTTCCATCCACGAAATCTCTCCAATTTTGACCTTGAAATCATCAATTTCCGCCCCCAATTCGAAAATTTCCGCCCCAAACGAGATCGGGATCCGTCGGGCCGGACATCCGGGCCCCAAGCCGGACATCCGGGCCCTGGAGCGCCAAATCAGCTCGGTTCTGGACCTTCACCCCCGGACATCCGGCCCCGAGCCCCGGATATCCGGCCCTGACATTTCAGCTTTCCCATTTCACCGTTTTGTCCATAACTAATTCATCCGAGTCCGATTTTGACGTTCTTTAGCTCGTTTTGAAGCTATTGACATCCCCTTCCCACAAAAATACCACCAACACAATTTGACTTCATTAAATTTTGTGAATTTTGGCATCTTTGCCTAGGGCTTCCGCCACATCCTCCGCATAACCACCACCGACTTCCGCAACCTAACCCATTTTGTTCCCCATAGCATTAGTGGTTGCTTGAGTAGTGATTCGAGTCTCCTAAGGTGTTTCGGCTACTTAGGGACGATTGCTTCTTCATCAACCACCAACACCACTTCCACATAACCTTGCCCACCATACACTTCCGACACCCCAACTTAACCCAATAGTTGTTTGAGCTTGTTTGAGTTGTGGCTTGTCTCTCCTAAGGTGTTTGACTACTTAGGGACGACAACTTCAACTCCGACACGTGTATAGCCCACCATTCCACTTCCGCATTGCCAAGTGCAAATCACCACCGCTTTCCGCTACCACCATTTGACATTTGTCATTTGAGATTTTGAGTTTGCGGTTTTTCCGTTTCCTAGGGTGTTTCGGCTAACTAGGAACGGCTATACATCAAGAACACCGCCACCGCCACTCATCATCGCCAAGGACGGTAACCTCGACGACACTATTATATTTTCCCATTGCAAATTGCATTGATAACCCCTAGCCCATTTTGCGTTACTTGCCTATCGAGACTAGCCATTTGAGTATTCTTTGTAGCGTTACTTGTGCACATTAGTGATCATACCTTCCATTACATACCATACCATATCATATTGGTATCATATCATCCATTGTGTCTCAAGTTTGTTCCCGCATATACACAATTGCTATCTTGGTTTGTGCATTGTGCAAAGTGGCCATACAAAAAAAAAGAAATAAAGCTTTCAACCAAAAGAAAGAGAGCAAAGAAGCTTGTAAGCAAGTGCCATAGCATCATACCATATTGCATATAAGATTGTCATATCCGATCATCTTGGATCATCTTGAGAGAAACACCGGGAACCATACATACATAGCATACTTGGGATAGAAGTTTATCCATTTTGCATCAAATAGGTTGTGCACAAGTGTCGTATCCGCCTATTGAGCAATCGTGCTAGCGTCTCTCTCGAGTTGTGCAACACGAGCGTTTTCCGTGGATTCCACATTTTGTGCTCATTCCTTGGTTGCACGACCCCATTTATCTATCTGTGTGTGTGTTTCCGTGTGCCATTCTTTGCTATTGGTCCATTTGTTTCACTTGCGAATTTTTGAATCTCTTTTAACATTATTGACTCTTGCTAACATTTTGCATTAAATTTTTGTGCCACTATCCTCACCGAGCTCCTCCATAAGCTTTACTTGTGTAGGTGTGAGAACCGACAAGGATTGGTACCAATAGTGCTATTTCATTGTCCGCATTTGAGTGAACTTGATTCATTGTCAACATCGGTCAAGGTACATTGGTATAAGTTCTTCTCTTTCTCCCACTCATATTTGCTCGAGTCTTGTGATGGATAGGCAAGGCATTTCATCTCCGGTCTACAACAACAATGACGGCATGAACAACTACATCACCAAAGCGTCTATCTTCGATCTACAACGACAAGTGCAAGGCACACAATCAAGATTGCGAGAGCGCATCGAGAACATCTCCATCGACATTCATCACTCCGAAGCAAGGAGAAGGGCCTACATCGACAAGAAGCTTGCCGCACATAAAGAGGAGCAAGATGCAAGGATGGAGGAGATTAGAGCCTTGATCAAGTCTACTTCCCCTTCGTCATCTTCAAGGCGGCGACATTCAAGCCACAAGTCTTCGGAGCGCGGAAACGATGCAAGTGCACATCGTCCTCGTCCACATCTACATGGCGACCACCATCACGTTCGTGATCAACATCGTCATGAAGGGCAAGTCAACTCCAAGCATCATGTGCACGACGACGACGAACGCCAAGGAGCTCAAGCACGACAACGACATCATCATCATGAAGATGCTCCACAAGCGCAAATGCACAAGTCCCAACACGCCAAGTCGAAGCTTCATAAGCACAAGAGAAGACCGCGAGACGACCACCACCAAGACGGCATTACGGCTACATCAACCACTTTGGCATCTTCGCCAAGTGTTCTCAAGGCATCTTCGCCTTTGGACGTACGGCATCTTCGCCTACTTCCCACGTGTACGCCTACATCGACTTCATCAAGTCCAAGGCGACCACCTATAAGCGAGGGCGACACTTCCATCTTCGGAAGTCCCTTAAGGAAGATGGCCGAGCATGGGAAACTCCCTTCGGTCATGGAGACGAGCTTTGAGGTGCCACATCATACGGGCCTCCAACACCAAGACGGCGACAAGACGGTCGAGCAAGGGCCATCCCCTTCGACCACGGCGACGAGGGCGAACCTCTTCAACAACATGAAGACGACGCCCACATTGGACTCATACTCCGAGTCAAGCTACACGACCGCGCATGGAGACATTTGCACCTACATCTCTCCGACACCCATATATGTCGAGATGCCCCAATCGCCATGTGAGGAGAGCCACCACCCGGTGAGTGACATGAGTGACTCCACCATACGTGACATTGAGAGCATTTCCTATGAGAGGATGAGTGTGACCACCACTAGCCCCACACATGAGAGCATGCCACACATCCTATGTGAGGTTGAGCGCCATTTGAATGACTCCACCCACCATAATGAAAGTGAGAGCATCCTTGAGGGAGTGAGTGAGCCACAACACTTAGTGAGTGAGGTAGTTGACACGGCACATGAGGCTACTATGATTTCTAACGACTTAATCTCTACTCCTAGTGTGTTTTCTTCGTTGGTGCTAGGTCTCCTACATGACGACATGCCTATCCTCGTGAGTCCATCCCTACACTGGAGACGATGATGGCCATGGTGGACGATGATGCACCCCCACATGGTTCCATCAAGATGAAGATGACAACGAGACGATCTTCAACACCTCACCTACAACTCATGAGCGACCTTCCAAAGGTAACATAGGTGATGGTGCTTCTCTTGTCCCACTAGTGGACTCTCTTGCCATCGATTGCTCCCATGATGTTGACCCACCTATTACCATGCTTCACGCTAGTGAAACTTCTTCATGCCTTGACTTACCTATTTATGATGAATATGATGATGAGCATGTTGAGTTGCCTAGTTGTGATGCTATGCTCCATAGGACATCTTGTGAAAATTCTATTGGTCACTTCATGTTTGACAATCCATTGAACTTGTCATACGCTATGAGTGAGATCTCCCATATTGCATCATTACAATCTCAACATAGTAACTACTGCATGCCCCATTAAAATAAATCCCATTTGCACTTATGGCATAGATGACGAGATGATGGTCATTGGCTTTTGCTTCTCTTGTGATGATATTGCCATGCTTCCTTTACATGATTTGCACAATTCGTCTACTATTCCATGCCATGATCACATTATTCCAAATATGCATTGTTTTGGATGTTGTCAATATTCTCCACGTGATGTTTCTACTCTTGCTCATGAGGAGACCCCATAGTTTCCTCATACATGTTTGGAGATTTTGATTCATCCCATCCTTTGCATAATTCCCATAATTATGCGTGCACCATATGCATTCCATGAATAACAATGCTCTAGATATTTCCCATGATGCATTACACAATTTCAGTCTCCATTATGCTATTCATAACAACAAACCTATCATGATGGATGACATGTTTCTATATCACGCATCTCATTTATTTGAACATTGGATATTTTGTGCTAACAAACACGCGCACGTGCGCATCATGATGGATGATGTGTACATCTACCACACACACACAATTTTCTCTTTGTCTTTGTTTTGTGTAGGTACCCACATACACTCGTCAACATCTCAATCCCATGAGTTGTGAAACGAGCTCTTGAGAGCAATGATGCTTTGGGATCCCGTGGACTATCCTTACCACCGTTCCCTTTGCGCAAGGACTACGCGTATCTCTTCTACTTGGCTCTCACACGGCTATGGGCTATTTACCACTTGTCACCTTATGCTCATTTTCCCGTGTTCACTTTGCATGTTATGCTTGCTCCTATGCCTTTGCCATGCAATTGTGACCCTTGCTTGCATATACCCATGATTAACCATTATGCTACTTCTATGTGTATTTGCATGCTTGGTGGAGATCCTTGTTGCTTTTGCCATGTTTATCATGTGCCCCATGCTATTGATGCTATTTTGCTCATATCTTGCTTTCATGCTTGTGCTATGCCATGTGAATTATTCATGCCCACTATTTGCACATATGACATGCTTGCCATGATTCCTTCTAGTATGTTGCATCTTCGCACTACTAGCTTGCTTGACTTGATCGCTATGATTGCTTGCTATGTTGCATCACCCATGTTCCACTATCACTTGCTTTCTTGGGTTGATGACATATATGCTCATGCCTCTCACATGATATATCTTGATCATTGTCTCTTGTGTCCATTAGTTGCCTCTCTCATATCCACTTGTATTGAGTGCAACCATACTATGATTATTGATCTTGGAGACTTTGACATATTACTTGTGATGCATGCTTGTTTGATTGCGCCTATTGCATTTGGTTGTTCTTGCATCATATGCCTCCATACTATGAAACGCTCCCTTGTACTTTCTTATGATATGAATGATGAGAACACTTGTTGGGTATCTTACCACTCGAATGATAGGTTTTGCATTTCCGCTAACCTCATTAGTTTTTCAGTGTTTGTCATGTTCTTTCATTTTGGAGGTGACACAAGGCGATGCCGTTATCGACAACTTGGTCATGCGAAGGCATACACGATGCACAACACCAACATTTGCGAGAACATTCATAAGGTGAACTCCTTCTCTTTGAGCCATCCTCAAATACGCATATTGGATGGGTCACTCTTTCATTGTTGTTTCCTTCTTGTTGTGTACATGTTACATCTATTGGACGGAGGAGCGACATGGGAGATTGGCTCTATGGACCTTTACATTGAGGAGCGCTTGGACTTATGGGATGCACCTTCGAACCTCCACTCATGCCACAACATCGAGCATTGGTACATCAACACTCCTTTGACACATTGTACCCACACATCCATATTTGTTGCTTGTGCTCATACATGTCATGCTCGATGGACATATCATACTCACCACAAGTTTGCACCCCATGCATGGATTGACACACATTATGGTTGCCTTGTTGCATCTTGTATTCCCATGTCATCCATGATATATGAGCTTGTGCATTTTCTTAGCAAATTTGTTGTGATCTTCCTTGATGGCATATTCATACATCATGATCATATTGCCAATCATCAATTGCATGATAACATACACATGTTGAGCATCCATTGCCATATTCATGCTATTGATAAACCGTCTCACTATGACATCATTTTGCACCGTGGTTGCATTCATCATATTCACAACACAATTGTGTGCACAATGATTGCATTTGTTCCCATGAATGCTTTACATCTCATTTCATATTATCTTGCTAAGCTTCATGTGCTTTGTCATGAACAATCTTGCCTCACGGACTCATTCTTACATGATGGACACTTTGTGTGCGCTAACCATTGTATTTCCGAGTGTTGCTTGTGTTTGCTCTTTTGCATGTCTATCACTCCGGCGACACCGTGGACTACTTGGATTGCGCCATGTCTTCAACTTCGTCCAACTACAAGTCCGTCTCGACAACCGCTTTCCATGGTGATGAGGATCACGATCCGAGGTTGGATCTTTCCCAAGGGAGGGGAGATGATGCGGAGCATCCCACGCTCATCCCCATGTACACTCCATCTACTATCCAAGCCCCAAGGATACATAAGATGAGACCTCGAGTATGCGCCATTGGACCTAAGGTGAACTCGCTCCTTTCCGAATCGTCCCTTTCCGCATGTAAGGCATGGATGCTACTTCAAGCGCGGACATTGTGCATACTCAGGTACACCCGAGGAGATCATGGAGAGCCCAAGGACCAAGGCCAAGCGTGCTGGAGGCGAGGAAGGAGAAGGAAGAAAGGGACAGGACAGCCGGACATCCGCCCTTCCAAGCAAGCCCGGACATCCGGCCCCCATCACAAAGCCGCAAAGCTTGTGGCGGACATCCGGCCCGGGCCCCGGACATCCGGCTCTTCCGGAAGCCGGATATCCGCCCCTCGCCCGAAATCCGGCCCCATCACCGATTGCGTTTGAAGACCCGCTTGGCCCGGACATCCGGCCCCTAGCCGGACATCCGGCGTCTCGAGAAAGCCCGCACATCCGGCCCGACGCCTTGGACATCCGGCCTCCCCGCCACTGCCGGTGCATCCGGGACTTGTCCCTTGTACCCTTCGCCCCCAAGACTATATATACTTCATCCCTTCCTCTTTTTAGGGTTAGCGTTGATTTAGCTCATAGATAGAGCTTCGCTCATCCATACCGGATCTACTCCATGAGAGAGACCGCGGCCCCTCTTCGGAGACGATCCACCTTGGATTCAAGACCTCCCTTTGCGGAGAAGACCATCATCAAGACCTCCTCACGGAGAAGAACGGCTACCGTTTGTATCGTCCTTTGTTGACCTTGAATCATGTATCTCCCTTTGTGTTCTTTGATCTAGCATTTGTGTGACCGATTCCTTGTTGGTTGAGTGTTCTCCCTCGTTCCTCCCCGTGATTTCCTCGTGTTCTTCCGCTCGTTCTTCGTAATCCACCGTAGGATCCGCTCCAACGTGAAAGATCGTCCACGTAGGGTTCCGCCCTACATCACCCGAGAAGTCATCGTCGGCGCGACGGCCGGACGAGCGGTCATGATGAAGCCGCCTAGTCGGAGAGTTTGGCCTACAGTCAGGGCTCCCCCAGAGGTAATGTTGTCTTTGACAACAAGACGAGCCATCAAGCCTTATCGTGACGTCATAGTGGAACTCTCAATGAAAGCACCAATGTCGGTGTCAAAACCGGCGGATCTCGGGTAGGGGGTCCGAACTGTGCGTCTAAGGTGGATGGTAACAGGAGGCGGGGGACACAATGTTTACCTGTGTTCGAGCCCTCTCGATGGAGGTAATACCCCACTTCCTGCTTTATTGATCTTGATGATATGAGTATTACAAGAGTTGATCTACCACGAGATCGTAGAGGTTAAACCCTAGAAGCTAGCCTATGATTATGATTGTTGTTGTCCTATGGACTAACCCCTCCAGTTTATATAGACACCGGAGGGGGCTAGGGTTACACAGAGTCGGTTACAAGGGAGGAGATCTACATATCCGAATTGCCAAGCTTGCCTTCCACGCAAAGGAGAGTCCCACCCGGACACGGGATGAAGTCTTCAATCATATATCTTCATAGTCCAACAGTCCGACCAAGGTATATAGTCCGACTATCCGAGGACCCCCTAATCCAGGACTCCCTCACTTGCCGCTCGTGAGGAGGCGCTTGCCTCCACCCTCCGCGACAAGGATGAGGAGGTCAATAAGCTTGCCCCCCAGCAGACTCAGGAGCTAGAGCAGTGGCACAATGAGGCACTCAATGCTCAGGCCCAGGTCCATGCCTGCAAGGTGAAGGAGCTGGAGGTGGACCATGATGGGCTGAAGAAACAGGTCCTGGGGCTGGCGAAGGAGGAGGACATGCTCAACGGCGCTTTGGCGGAGGCACATGCCACAGTCCTCGGCAAGGCCGAGCTGCTCTCCAAGGCCAACGATTCTGTCAAAGACCTGAAGCTGAAGCTGGAGGGTCTTGAGTGGACGCTTTCGGAGGTCAGGGCCCGGGAAGAGACCCTGACCAAGGCCCTGGAGGACGAGAAGCAGCTGCGGAGGAACGACGTCTCCAACCACGAGGATTTTGTGGCGGATGAGAACCTCTGGATCAACCGCCTCGCCGACATCGCCGGCAGGATCACCATGTAGCTAGCTACCATGGGGATGCCGAACATGAGGTACGCCCCCGAGCCGAACGTGAGTCCCAACGCCAAACTGACCCTGTTCTTTGAGGGCATTCTTGGAGCCCCGGAGCAGTTCCGCTCTAACAAAGCGTCCTCTCTGGCAAATGAGGTCCGGAAGCTTTGCCGGGGTGCCTTGACCAAGGTCCTCACCAAGGTGGCGTATTGGAATCCCAACCTCGACTTCGACGCCACGCTGGAGAGCCTGCCGGAGGATGTGGACCTCGCAACGCTCGAGGAGCGTATCAATCCCATCATCAGCCGCGTCGACGGAGTTCGGAGGATAGAGGGCCAGCGCCGGGACTAGGCACCCCGTTTCTCATCGCCGCTACAGGTTCATGACCAAGACAATTTTTATCTTTAGTTAGAACCGCAGCAATAATTGGTGTAATATAACTCTGCAATACTTTGAAATGATGCATGTTATTCCCCTATTCAATTTCTCTTTGTATGTCCACCCTACATTTAATTAGATAGGCTTGTCGGCGCGTAAGCCCAAGCCGCGACGCCTTGGGGACGGATCCTCAACAGCCTGCCGGGCGTGCTTGCTGCCAGGCAAACCACCTTACCGCTCTCAGCGCGGCCGCTTGAACTGTTGAGCAGACTCGAAATAGGGCAAGAGCGTTGCCAGTAGCGGAAAGGCCACCCTGCCGATCTCGACACGGCCGTTCGAACTGTTGAGCGGACTCGAAACTGAACAAAGGCGTTTCCAATAGCGGAAGGGCCCCATTGCGTACAGGTTTCCCATACGAAGAGCAAGATCTCAGAGGAAAATAGCCTTATACATAAAGAAATTATTCAAAGTTTCGCATGAGTTAGCTTCTCTGTCGCCATATGGGTGGTTGCTGTGTCTGTAGATGATGTCGCTCGCTTGGTCATCTTCTTCCTGGGAACCCATGGTGATGAAGAACTGCTAGACCGGATTTTCACAACTGCGCCCCCTACCTGGCGCGCCAAAGATGTCGGGGGGAAACGACACCTATGGGATCACTGGAATCCCTTCTACGGTTGGCGGGCGCGAAGTTGTGCAAAGAGCGGGTCTAGAAGCCAGCACAAAGATCATTTACCCAGGTTCGGGCCGCAAGAATGCGTAATACCCTAGTCCTGCTTTGGTGTATATTTGAGTGTTCTTGAGCTTTTGAACTAGCTATGGTGCGTGCGTCGTCCGAAAGATCCGAATCCTCTCCCAGTATGCCGCGGGCCTCCTTTTATGGACAAAGGGGCTGCCACAGTGGCACACAGGAGGTGGAAAGGTATACAGCGTACAAGCTTATCGCTTGTCATTACAGGACGAAGTGCATTAAATGTGCTACTTAGGTGTCCACTTGCTTTATCGGGGGCAGTAACGAGGCCCGTCCCGTCCGTCGCCGCTCCGTCTTGCTCTGGCACGTGTCCAGGCCAACGAGGCATGCAGCGCCATGTAGGCTGGCAGGCTACTGAGTTGGCGTGGTGGTAGGGTCTTCATGAAGATCTGCATGCCACCACGCAGGTGCTTGCTGAGTTGGCCTAGGGGACGCACGTCGCCACACAGGTGCTCGCCTAGTTGATGGGCTAGCAGCTATATGGGAACGTCGGTGGAGCCTTGCAGATGTGGGCCTGGCTGCGGCCCCGCGGATGTTTTTGGCAAGAGTCTTGTCGGGGCCCCTGCAAGGGTCTTGCCATGGCCCCGGCAAGGGTCTTGCCATGGCGTCGTGGTTGTCCCCGGCAAGGATCTTGCCGGGGGTCTCGTGGGTATTCTCGGCAAGGATCTTGCCGAGGATCGTCGTCTTCTGATTCTCACCTGATCTTGTATGCTTCTGGTCTTCACAAAGATCTGCATGCCACCATGGAGGTGCCTCCCGAGCCTTGGTTCCAATGTGGTTGAGGGCGTCAGAACTCTCAGGCTCGAGGGGGCAGCCCCGCTGGTGTTGGGCAAGTTGCCCCGCCAAGGCTCTTGCCGGGGCTGTGGGGGCCGCCCCGGCAAGGGCCTTGCCGGGTAGTCCACCTCTCCCTCCTGCTCTTTGTGTTTCTTTCTTGGCGTTGCTCTAGTCGTCTTGTGACTTTGCTTCCTCTGCCCTGCCAAGCATGGCCAGGAGCGTGGGGTTGCGACTGCCCGCACATAAGTAAAGGGGTGCAAAAAGGGACCCCTACTTTTGTACACCGACAGTGGTTGTCATTCAAATTGGCTTGCTGGAAACATATGATGCCCATGTAATCTTGTGGCTAATTTCAGATTTAAAAAGAGAAACCATAGCCTAGCATTAAGTGAAACTATGAAAGCTAAAACAAACAGTTCGACACACAACCGTGCTAAAGTTACCTTGTACGACAAGTGTAGAAAACAGAGAATGGCAGTACTATGAAACAAACACAAAGGAAAGGAACAACAAAGAGACTAATTGCCTTAGCGCTTCCCACCTCCCAATGCGATAAATAGTTTGAGAGGTAACATAGGCACTATGCCAATTTCATTAAGAAGGAAAATGGAAAACAATTTATCAGGGTGATGCACTCCAGTCATTATCCTGTCTCTTAGACTGCTTGTGTTAGTAATGTCTTTTTGCATGGATTCCAAGACGATTGCCTGATTGCCCTATCTCCCTATTATCTGAACATGAGCAACGTGCATACCAAGCCTATTGCCTCTTACAGTATATATTGCATCTTGCCTCTAATGGCACTAATACTTGTGGGGTGCCAATTACTATGATCTGTTTTTCAACATTTTTAGTTTTCTTTCATGTCTAAAAATCCCTAGTTTTTCAACATTTATTTAGATTACTATGCACTGTCTTTTAACATTTTCAGTTTTCTTTTATGTTTAAAAAATCCCTAGTTTTGAAGGGTGCCAATTGCCATTGCCAACTAACCTACGAAATTAATTAAGTGTTGTTGATGTTGTTGAGCACAAGTGCATTGCTTTATTTTCTCAGTTTTCTTTCATGTCTAAAACTTGGCTCTGTTCCAACTATTGCCAACTAACCTACCAAATTAACTAATTGTAGTTGATTATCTTCTGCTCAAAACTTCTGCTGCTGTAATGTTATATGATAATGTTGTAAGGGTAGTAATTGGTCTCTTCTGCTGCTTATCAGAGATGGGGGAGGCCGCCACCTCAGGCTACGCTCTGCCACACCGGAGTACATCTTGGAAGGTTTCGAGTTCTTCACGATCATACTTGATAATTCCTCCAAGAGGAAGGTATATAAAGGAGAAATCTCCCCTTCACCCATTTATTTATCATAACTCTGTTGTTTGCTACATCACTCCTTGACCCACATTGCAGAGGCTACCTTCACCCATGTATATAAAGAATGTGAAGCTGCGACAGGCCGGCAGCGGGCTTCACATGCTTTGGGACGTGGAGGTGGTGATCAGGAACGACCACATGTACTGTAGCCGTGGTGGGAAGCGATTCGTCGTGCCTCACGACACGAGGCACGGGTACTTCCTTGTCGTCAGGTACGACGGCGATGCCATGCTCACCATGAAGGTGCTCAACACGACTATGTGCCGCATGCGCTACCAGGACGATGATGATGCCAGTACGCTCTGCCTCTTCTTCCTCTCCATTTGGCTTTGTCTCACACTGATTGTTAAAAAAACTTTGTTGCATTTGGACAGGCAATCGGAGCAGCGGCAGCAACTCTGGCTACAACCAAAGCAGCAGCAAGTCTAGCAACAGCAAAAGCAGCAACGAGGATGATCCGAAATGGAGTGGGGAAGAAGAGGAGCAGAGTGGGGATGAGGAGGTGCAGCCTATTCTATCTGACGATGACCTTGCGATGGTGGTGGCTGACGATGGCCAAGCGATGGTGGTGGCTAACGATGGGAAAGATATGGTGGTGGCTGAGGATGACCTAGCGATGGTGCTGCTTGAAGATGGCCTTGCGATGGTGGTGGTGCCTGACAATGACCTCGTGATGGTGGTGGCGTCAGTGATCCCACAGCCGGGTGACATGACCATGCCAATTGTGGTAGAAGAGTACATCCCACTGCCTCGCCACTCTAAGCGCATCAGGATGATGAAGGAGAAGGAGAAGAAGGAGGAGTGAACTATTTCAGGTATGTCAGATCTCCAAGATGATCTATACTTAGCTTTGTTTCCTCTGAAATGACCTAAGTTAGCTCTAATATGCTAAGTTATCTCTAATATGCTTAGTTACCTAGGTTTGCTCAATAATACACTTGGCTTACTTATGTAAAAAATGGCATAATTACCTTACTTAGGTTTGAAATGGCATAACAATCTTGGTAACCTCATATATGTCATATAGTTAGCTTATTTTCCTCAAAAATGACATAATAAGCCTAAGTAGCTCCAAAATGATAAATTTTGCCTAAGTTGGCTCCAAAATGACCTAAGTTAGCTCTAAAATGCTAAATTCGCTCTAATATGCTTAGTTACCTGGGTTAGCTCAAGAAAGACCTATACTTAGCTTACTTCTGTCAAAATGGCATAATATGCTTAGTTAACTCAAAAATGGCATAAGTTTACCTAGGTTAGCTCCCAAATGACCAAGTTTACCTAGGTTAGCTCCAATATGATCCATTTTACCTAGGTTAGCTCCAAAATGACCTATTTACCTAGCTTAGCTCTAAAATGACCTACACACTTCACATTTTTACCTAGCTTACTTAGAAGAAGAAGAAGATAAAGAAGAGGAGAGGAGAAAAAGAAAGAGAATATAAATTCTTCTTCTTCTTTTGCTTCTTACTTTTATTCTTTTTCTTCTAGCTAGTCTTCTTGTTGTTCTTCTTCTTCTTCTTGTTGTTCTTCTTCTTCTAACTTTCATCTTTCCCAATTTGCATATTTGCTTTAGATGAGGAAGCTAGCATTGATGGAGTGTGCTCTTCTCCTTGTTCTTCCTTTTTGTTTATGGAAACTTCTTTTGGATATGTATGTATATATGTATATGTTGTTGGAAACTTCTTTTGGATATGTATGTATACATGGATATGTTGCTGGAAACTTCTTGTTGGAAATTATTGTATGTTGGATATGTTGTTGGAAAATTATTGTTGGTATGCTTGTTGAAATTCTTTTGAAATGTGTATATACAGGCACATTGTTGTTGGAAACTTATTGTCAAAAGAATTTCAACAAGCATACCAACAGGCCCTTGTCAAATTGAATGAATTTAAGAAAAAACAAGGGCTATACAGGCACTTTGCCGTCAGCTGGCAGACGGCAGAGAGCTTTGCCATCAGCCAGCTGACGGCAAAGCTGCCATGTGGCAGCTACCTGTGCAACCTGGGGGGCCTATATGGTTTCTTTGCCATCTGCCGCCAGACAGCAAAGAACTTTGCCTCTTTGCCGTCTCCCAGCAGACAGCAAAGCGCACCGTTAACCCCCTAACGGCCATAAGCTTCCACTTGTGCCATCCAGGTCCTTTGCCATCTGCTGGCAGATGGCAAAGACCATTTCATCTTTGCCGTCCGCCAGCAGACGACAAAGAGCCCTTCGTCGTAGCCTATTCAGCCGGACCTGTTATCGTCTGCTGGCTGACGGCATAGGCCTTTGATGTCCGCCAGGCGTGCCTTTTCCGTCAGCCATGGCGGACGGCGCCTGATTCCTATAGTGCAGGTAGTTTTGATGCATGATATAGCCTCTAGACACTTGTAGGAGTAGTTGCTATCAATTTTGTTGAGTTTGGTTCACTTTTATTTTGAGTCACTAAAAATTTCAGAAATTTTTCAAAGGAAGGAAAATGTTTAGGAAAATGTACCAAGGTGGTTATTCGAGAAAGCAAGCACCGAGGCTCGTGATACATGAGCCAGACCTTGAACCACCAAGGGAAGCTCCAGTACGGCCTTGCGAATGGCCGTCGGATCAATTCATTGTTCATGCAGGTTTCGAAGAGGAATTTGATGCGTATGTACGGAATGCTGATCTTGAGGACTTCGTATCAGATAAGTGTCCTCAGTACTATCAACTCACTGATTCATTCGTGTGAAGGTTTAAGTTTACATCTCAGCGCAATACCCACACTGTTTTATTTGATTTTTATGATGAATCATATACCATGGACCTTGAAGATTTTAGCACTGCATGCAAAATTCCACACTAGGACACTCATAGTGAACCTCGCAAAAATGAGTATAATGATTTCCATGCTAGCATTATTGTGGGAGAAACTAGAAGTATTACATAAGCTTCCATGGGGAGCATTCATTTTCCCGCCATACATTATTTTGCTCTCTTTATAGGAAGATGCATTAATGGTTAACATGATCATAGCCACCTTTGTGCATCAGATCTTAGTGTCCTCAAGTGTGCGGTGTTGGGTGATAAACGATATAATTTGGGGGCTAATATTGCTAGGAGGTTACATCTTAATGCTAAAGACGGAGATCTTTTTGGTGGGATTTATGCAACCCGTTTAGCTAATTTTCTTGGAGTATCCATAAGGGGGAATGACATTGAGTTACCACCTGCTTTTCTTGATTATAATGCTTTGGTGTGCTGCCAATTTCTTGAGAGGAACGAACAGTCCCTCCAGTACAGACTAATCTTTCACCGATAACATGTTGTCCATATTATCCTTCCTGCTCCATCCTTCTTTAACTTTCAGGTTAGAGGGAGATATTTTATAACCAGAGAGGAGGCGAACGAGTATGAGAGAGAGAGGTGGAGGTCGCTCGCTTCCATGCTGCAGCCCTTCAGGCAGTAGCTGCCACATCCCAGTACAACCCCGACTACAACTTTGGATATCCGCCAGGCTAGCCGTGGCCATAGATCAACTTAGGCCAAAAACCTAAGCTTGGGGGAGTGCTATTTCTCACCGACATTACATTCATCTTGACAGACTCATTCCAGTTGTCGGTGTTCATACTTTTTCACTACATTATCCATGCTAGTTCATTTTCTTTTCCCCGCTTTCTTCTTGTGTGTTTGAAAAACTTTGAGAAAAATCAAAAAATTTAGCTGTAGCTTCTGTTTAGTTTACTTTCCATGTTCACTTAGTAGTAGTAGTAAAATATAACCAAAAAATATTTCTCTTTCTTCTTTCGCTTGTTGGGAGCTTTCCTGTGTAAATAGTTTTTCTCGTTCTTGTTTTACCTTCTTCAGAAAAACAAAAACTCCAAAAACATTTCAGTGTGTTTCTTTGAGTTTCTTTTCCTTTCTTTGGGTCGAGAGGATAAGACCACAATGAAAATGTTGAGTGGATCTCATATAAATTATTGTTGACCTTTGGGTCGAGAGGGTAAGACCACAATGAAAATGTTGAGTGGCTCTCATATGCATTATTGTTGACTTAACAAAGAGCCCATATTTGATATGGGCACGACAACTTCTATTATTGATACTATTGAAGCTAAGCAAGTTAAATAATTAAGCCAAGAAAATAGAAAAGTTGTAGAAAATAATATTATACATGCAACCATATTTCATCAAGGAAATGATGGTTGTGTGCGTCGATTAATAATGGACCAAGATTTAGTTCTGTAATTGCCACCCCAAAGATCAATTGTGTGATGCATGCATTAGAATCAAGGGATGTGATTGCCACATTGGTGGATGGTCTGCATTTATGAAATCTAGAATTATACGACCAAGAGAAGAAGGACCAGCATGGCGCAAGGCAAGGGATCAGGCATGTTTTGATTATAAACATCAGTTAAAATCATACCAGCTAAGAGATGTGCATCAGAGTAGGAAACATGAGATAAAAAAAGATCATATATGTGACAAGGTGCTACCAAATTTTAGGACACCTCCTAGACATGTCATGTTGGAAACTGTTCCTTCCAAGTAGTTCTTTTATTCATTTTATTTGTGTCCACCAGTTTGTTACGTAGGTGAGTTTGGCTTCTGTTGGGATTTAGTCATTAATTAGTTTAACCTTTTTAGGAGTCCAGATATTTTCTTAGCTTTAGACATACGTGAGTTAAGCCATATAAACGGCTGGCTTCGGCAATTGTAAGGGGAGATCAGTTTTGAGTTTATTCGTGAGTTATGAACAACACAGTAAAACGTCCAGGTTTTGGGCGACTATATCTTGTGTATTATCTGTGATTTTCCCATCGTGGAAATTTACTAGCGACGGAGGGTTGATCATCACATCGACGCCTACGTGCTGATCCGAGGGGGTCATTATTTTCGTTTGTGTATTTTCGTACACAGGTGAAAATTATCTTGAAGGTTGCGAGGAGGAACAAGGGTCAAACTGTTGATCAAGCATCGCCGTGAAAGATCGGGCCATCTACACGCGCGATTTAGCATCTCGCTAGTTTGTGCCTCATCAAGTGGTATTCAGAGCAAAGGTTAGTCACGGCGATTCAGTTTCCAATGTCGTCTGCGGAGGCGAGCATCAACATGCTGAGCAAAAACATATTGATGGAGGAGGAAGGCATCGGCGAGGTCGTTCTTTTTCACTCCCGTTGCATTGTGAAAGAGAGATGTGTCAATTTGATGATTGATGAAGGTTCTGCGATCAACATGGTGAGCATCGAGGTGGTGAAAAAGTTGGGGCTGAAAATGGCGCCTCTTGAAAGACCGTACACGCTGAAGTGGTTCAAAGGTGCAATCAAAATTACGCATCAGATTTTGCTAATTTTTGATCTGGGGAAATATTGTTGTGCGGAATTTTATCATGTTTGTCCTGTGCCCATGGTATCGTGCCATCTGCTACTTGGGGACCCATGGTGCAAGCGTGTTGGGGCTGTTCGGGATGTCAAGAAAAATAATTATTCTTTATCACGGAAGGGCAAACAAATTTGTTTTATTCCCATGCCAACGGATGTGTTCGCTGCTGATTGGAAAGGTCGTTTGTGAAAAAGAAGAGAAGAGGTAGAAGAAATAAAAGAAGAAGTTGATGCACCGATGAAGGGTCTAAATCTTTTAGTGAAGAAGGTGTAGGAGGATGGTGATCCTAAAGGGCGGCGTTGGATTGTTTTTAAAACGCAGTGCAAGATCAAGGACCGGGCATGTAAGGTGATAATTGATGGCGACAGCTTTACTAACGCCATTAGCAAAGATCTCGTGCAAGAATTGGGTTTATCCATGTGGCGGCACCCGCAACCACACCATGTGGAGTGGTTATACAACTCTGGAAAATAAAAGATTATGCATAAGGTACGTGTGCCATTTGCTATTGGAGGGTATATTGACAAGGTGGATTGTGATGTCTTGCCAATGAACGCTTGTAAATTGCTATTAGGAAGACCATGGCAGTTTGATCATGACGCAATGCATGCTGGAAGATCGAACACATACACATTCATGAATGATGGTAGGAAGCACGTGCAAAGCCGATGGTGGACAATGTGATCACTAAAGAGCAGCAAGTTCCAGAGAGGAAGGTCGTGTTAAAAATAGACTCGAAACCGAGGACGATTTCTCTTGAAGGGAGGGAGAATGATATGGGCACGACAACTTCTATTATTGATACTATTGAAGCTAAGCAAGTTAAAGAATTAAGCCAAGAAAATAGAAAAGTTGTAGAAAATAATATTATACATGCAACCATATTTCATCAAGGAAATGATGGTTGTGTGCGTCAGTTGTGTGGACCAAGATTTAGTTCTGTAATTGCCACCCCAAAGATCAATTGTGTGATGCACGCATTAGAATCAAGGGATGTGATTGCCACATTGGTGGATGGTCCTGTACGCATGAAATCGAGAATTATACGACCAAGAGAAGAAGGACCAGCATGGCGCAAGGCAAGGGATCAAGCATGCTTTGATTATAAACATCAGTTAAAATCATGCTAGCTAAGAGATGTGCATCAGATAAGGAAACACGAGATAAAAAAAAGATCATATACGTGACAAGATGCTACCAAATTTTAGGACACCTCCTAGACATGTCATGTTGGAAACCGTTCCTTCCAAGTAGTTTTTTATTCCTTTTATTTGTGTCCACCAGTTTGTTACGTAGGTGAGTTTGGCTTCTGTTGGGATTTAGTCATTAATTAGTTTAACCTTTTTAGGAGTCCAGATATTTTCTTAGCTTTAGACGTACGTGAGTTAAGCCATATAAAAAGGCTGGCTTCGGCCATTGTAAGGGGAGATCAGTTTTGAGTTTATTCATGAGTTATGAACAACACAGTAAAACGTCCAGGTTTTGGGCGACTATATCTTGTGTATTATCTATGATTTTCCCATCGTGGAAATTTACTAGCGACGAAGGGTTGATCATCACATCGACGCCTACATGTTGATCCGAGGGGGTCATTATTTTCGTTTGTGTATTTTCGTACACAGGTGAAAATTATCTTGAAGGTTGCGAGGAGGAACAAGGGGACGAACTGTTGATCAAGCATCGCCGTGAAAGATCGGGCCATCTACACGCGCGAATTAGCATCTCGCTAGTTTGTGCCTCATCAATGTTACTCTGTCTTCTGCTTTAAATAAATACTTGCAGATTCCAACTTGGTCCAATGCACGTGCACTATTATTATTATCCACACCATTAAGTCGTGCAAGTGAGAGGTAATAATGATGATATACGATGAAATGGTATGAACTCGACCTATCGTGTTTTTGTAAATATGATTAGTTCATCGTTCTTGATTCAGCCTCTTATGAATGGAACATGTTTGCAATGACAATTATAGATTATAGTTATTCATGCCATGCTTAACTAGCTAGGAGTTTATAATAGTTTACCTTGTGTGCCAACATGCTTTTTAAATGGTTGTGATGTAGTATGATAGGATGGTATCCTCCTTTGAATGATTCGAGTGGCTTGACTTGGCACATGTTCACGCATGTAGTTGAAACAAAATCAACATAGCCTCCCTGATATTTATGTTCATGGTGATTTATATCCTACTCATGCTTTCTCTCAATGTTGGTTAATCTCAATGCATGTTTATGACTGTTGTCGCTCTCTAGTTTGGTCGCTCCTCAATCTCTTGCTAGCCTTCACTTGTACTAAGCGGGAATACTGCATGTGCATCCACTTCCATAAACCCAAAGTTGTTCCATATGAGTCCACCATACCTACCTATAGGTGGTATTTACCTGCCATTACAAGTAAATTTGCACGTGCCAAACTCTAAACCTTCAAATAATAATTTGTTTTGTATGCCGGAATCACTCATGTAGCGACTGGGGCTGTCAGTATCTTCCATGCTAGGTGGGTTATTCTCACGATGAGTGGACTCCGCTCATCATTCACGAGAAAATGTCTGGTAACCGGGATGCCAAGTTCCATGATCAAATCAAATCAAAATATAATTGGAAACAAAACTTCCCCAGGATTGTTGTTAGTTGGACGGTACCCATTGTTTCGGACTAGCCGTGGAATGTGCTTGTTGGTGGTGGGGGAGTAAAAACCTTACCATTCTGTCTGGGAACCGCCTATAATGTATCTAGTATGGAAGATACCAAGATCTCTTGGTTGTTATGTTGACAATGAAAGCATACCGCTCAAAATATTATGTATCTTTGTTTCAAAAAGCTCGAGCTCTAGCACCTCTGCAAATCCCTGCTTCCCTCTGCGAAGGACCTATCTATTTACCTTCATGTTGAGCCATCGTCCTCTTATAAAAAGCACTAGTTGGAGAGCACCATCATCATTTGTATGCGTTGTTATTAATTGATATTGAGTATGACTGTGACTGGATCTCTTTTACCATGAATTACAATGTCTAGTTAGTCCTTGATCTTCAGGGGTGTGTGCATTTATGTTTTGCGGTCTCAGAAAGGGCTAGCAACATACCATCTTGTTATATCATATCATGATTGTTTTGAAAAAGTGTTGTCATCCGAGATTCATTATTATTGCTCGCTAATTGATTATGCGATTGATATGAGTAAATGCGAGACCTATATGTTATTTTGAATATGGTTAGTTCATAATCTTTACTGAAAACCTGAATGCTGGCTTTACATATTTGCAACAACAAGACCAAACGGAGTTTGTAAAAGTTTTTCTTTATCAGTTTTAGTTTGTGAACTGAATTTCTTGAGGACAAGTAATTGGTTAAGCTTGGGGAAGTTGATACATCTCCATCGTATCTACTTTTCCAAACTCTTTTGCCCTTGTTTTGGACTCTAATTTGCATGATTTGAATGGAACTAACCCAGACTGACGTTGTTTCAGCAGAATTGCCTTGGTGTTATTTTTGTGCAAAAATAACAGTTCTCAGAATGACCTGAAACTTCACGGAGAATATTTTTTGAATATATAAAAAATATTGGCAAAAGAATCAACAGAGGGGGGCCCACCTGTTGTCCACAAGGGTGGAGGGCGCGCCCCCCTAAGTTGTGGGTCCCCTGGACCTCCACCGACCTCAACTCCAACTCCATATATTCACGTTCGGGGAGAAAAAAATCAGAGAGAAGGATTCATTGCGTTTTACGATACGGAGCCGCCACCACCTGATGGTCTTCCTCGAGAGGGCAGATCTAGATTCCGTTGTGGGCTCCAGAGAGGGGAAACCGTCACCATCATCATCATCATCAACCATCCTCCATCACCAATTTCATGATGCTCACTGCCGTGCATGAGTAATTCCATTGTAGGCTTGTTGGTCAGTGATGGGTTGGATGAGATTTATCATGTAATCGAGTTAGTTTTGTTAGGGTTTGATCCCTAGTATCCACTATGTTCTAAGATTGATGTTGCTATGACTTTGCTATGCTTAATGCTTGTCACTAGGGCCCGAGTGCCATGATTTCAGATCTGAACCTATTATGTTTTCATGAATATATTTGTGTTCTTGATCCTACCTTGCAAGTTGTAGACACCTATTATGAGTTATGATCCGCATACCCCAAGGTGACAATAATTGGGATTCTTTCCGTTGATTACCGTAGTTTGAGGAGTTCGTGTATTCACTAAGTGCTAATGCTTTTGTCCGATTCTCTGTTAAAAGGATGCCTTAATATCCCTTAGTTTCCATTAGGACCTCGCTGCCACTGTAGCGACCCGACCCGAATGGATCAAGTCTCTGTGCTCAGGTGTCATCCCTGGATCGAATGTCTGACACCACGATTACTTGAAGGATTTATAACAGAGTAGCAATCACACACTTATTACATCGTTGTCCAAAGAGGACTTATTACAATAAATATGGCTTAAGGCCATCTAATAACGATAACAACAGAAGACTTGGAAGATAAGTGAGTCCATCAACTCCGGTGACATCACCTGAGTATAGAACCACGACCTAAAGCACCTTACTGTCGTTGCGAAAAGTACGCAACATGAAAGTTGCAGCCAAAAACGGGTCAAAGACATGGAATATCTGGCAATGTAACACATAGAGAGTAATGAAGGAATAAGCCTGTACTACATGCATATATGGCTGGTGGAAAAGCTCTCTGATTCTGATTACGAATAAAGCCAGTTTTCCCTCACGCAAAGGAATAAATTTGTTTAACTATCATGGTGGTTGTTAAACATTGAGAATGGTTGACAGCATCCTCAATCCCAATTAAAAGTACTCATTAAAACCCAAACAATTTTTTTTATTAAGTAACATGATGAGATTCACATGATATTCAAGTACTAGATACTCAAGATGTCCATAACCGGGGACACGGCTAATCATGATTAGTTTATACACTCTGCAGAGGTTTGCACTTTTCCCCACAAGACTTCGATCGCCTCCGTTTGATTTCTCGTCTTTGCAGGGTGTTTGAGAAAAGCGGATGACCGAGACATAGTCTTCGTAAGCGCTAGCACCTTACGACGGGTAGACCGGTACACCTACATCCCCTACATACGCTAGTCCACCACTATAAGAGTTATACGACTTAATCAACTATGCGAGCCCATAATGGCTTGTGGCTGCACACGGAAGTTACTAGTATGAATGATCTTATGATCCCTTTGAGCCTGGGTGGCGGTCCATAAAAAAAACAGGCAATCACTGGATACCCCAGGTGCCTCAATCCACCCAGATGTGTGTTTAAGTTGCCACCTTAAATAAACCATTAATTTAACAATCTCACATCTGTCATGGATACACTCACCCAATCCACGTCTACTAGCATAGCATGGCAAATAAGCAACGTAGAAGTAACTCCCAAGGTTTCATAAGTAAAACAGGTAATAGGTACTACCTCAACTACTTCCCATCCCACAATTTAATTAGATCCTAATCATGCAAGTGTTTGAGGATTGATCTAATGCATAAAACTGGGTAGTAGAAAAAGGTATGATCAAGTGTTACTTGCCTTGCTGATGATCCGTGAAACCTAGAGATTCGAAGTAACAAGCGGCGCACTCCGGGTGTTCTATCGCAGACAAACAACAAGCATACAATAAGTACTCATCTAATGCACGGGTAAATCTCGAATAAAAGATCGACCAGAAATTTCAACTTAAGAACCACAGTTTGCAAAAGAAAACGAATCAAACAAAACAATGGAAAAACAACCGCGGAAGAAAACAGCTCGGTTCTAGCAAGTTGAAACTAGGTCAAATTTTACAGTAGCAAAACTTTGTTTAAGTTGATTAGTCGAACGGCGGTTTCAAACGAAACTCCAGCGCTTGAATCACCTGATTCCGATAAACGAGCGAGAAGATAAACTAGAGCGAAGATCGGATCTGAAATCGTGATCGAGAAAAATAGCGGATTAAATCCGATTAAAAGAAAAAGCGACGAACGGTTAAGCGTAATGGACGTTCGTTAACCGGGAATAACCGGTGATCACGTTCGTTAAGACGAATGGTCTGGCGAACGCTCGCTAAACAACAAAACCGGAAATAAAACCGATCTAGGGTTTCGGAAAAAACCCGAAACGACAGAAAAAGAAAACCGGAACGATTTTTATTAAAAAAACCGAACCGAGGGGGAGGGTGGCGCGGCGCGGCTACCTCGACAAGGTGGGGCTCCGGCGGGGCGACGGCGACACGGCGGCGGCGGCGGCGCAAGTGGCGGCAGGCCGTGATGGCGCGGTTGCTCCTCTGCTTTGCTTGGGCGGCGGCATGGTTGGGAGGAGGGGGAAGGTAGCTTGGGGAGGGGCAAGCAAGGAGGAGGAGGAGGAATCCTCCTCGGTTTGGCCAGCGGCGGCCTTCTTGTGCGAGGTTGTGAGGGGACTCTTGGGCGGTGGGCCCTTGGCCGTGGGCGCCATGCGTGTTTTTTAAATATCACGCAGAGAAAAGCGAATAAAATAAAATCTAAACGAACTCCAAAATTTACAAAGTAAATTTTCCCGACTCCTAAAAATGAGTCGAACAAAATGAACTTTAACACGGGGCCTAAAATGCAATTTTTAAAAACACCCATTTTTCCCTAAGGCAAATAAAAAGCGAAAAACTCCAAAATAAAAATCTTATTTGATTTTTTTATAAATCTTCATTATTTCTTTATTTTGGGAAAGTCATTTTATTCCCTCTCTCATATTCTGATAGTAGAAATAATTGAAGATAAAATAAATAAAATCAAATGATCCTATTTTCAAAATTTGAGAAAACTCAAATTTGAAAATAACAAAATCTCCAACTCTCTCCGAGGGTCCTTGAGTTGCGTGAAATTTCTAGAATCGACAAAATGCAAGAAAATATGTAATGCATGATGATTTAATGTATAACATTCCAAATTGAAAATTTGGGATGTTACAAACCTACCCCCCTTAAGATGAATCTAAGCCCTCGAGATTCGGGTTGGCTAGAAAATAGGTGAGGTGGTCCTTGAGCAAATCTTCTTCTCTTTCCCGGTGGCTTCATCCTCAGTGTGGTGGCTCCACTGAACTTTGCAAAACTTGATAACCTTGCTGCGAGTAACTCTGCTAGCATAATCGAGAATCTTGACTGGTTTCTCCTCATATGTCAAATCATCCTTCAACTGAATTGCTTCAAGTGGCACTGTATCTCTTAACGGTACCTCTTCCGTCTCGGAGTGACATTTCTTCAGCTGAGAAACATGGAATACATCATGAACTCCTGACAGTCCCTCTGGCAATTCCAGCTTATAAGCAACTTCTCCCATGCGTTGCAAGATCCTATACGGTCCAACGAAACGTGGTGCTAATTTTCCTTTAACTCCAAAACGCTGAACTCCTCGAAGTGGGGATACTCTAAGATAAACTATGTCTCCAACTTCATATTCTATCGCCTTGCGTTTTGAATCCGCATAGCTTTTACATGCAGGACTGGGCTACCTTGAGCCTATCGCGAATCAACTTAACCTTCTGTTGAGACTCCTTAATAAAATCTGGTCCAAACAAGCGGCAGTCTCGGCTTCGTCCCATGATAACGGTGTCCTGCACCTCCTTCCGTACAAAGCCTCGAAAGGTGCCATCTTCAAGCTGGTTTGGTAGCTGTTGTTATAAGAAAACTCTGCATACGGCAAGTTATCATCCCAACTAGATCCATAATCTAGTGCACAAGCTCTCGACATATCCTCCAAAATCTGATTGACTCTCTCGATCATCCATCGATGCAATGGGTGGAAAGTCATCTTGAATTCAACTGGTTCCCAATGTTTCGTGCAACCGATTCCTAAATTTTGAGGTAAATTGGGTTCCTCTATCTGTCTGATACTCCTCGGAACTCCGTGTAAACACACAATTCTGGTCATGTATATCTTTGCCAACTTAGCACTGCTATAGGTAGTCTTGATCGGAATGAAATGAGCTACCTTCGTCAAGCGGTCGACTATAACCCAAATCGAGTCATAGCGAGCGAGTCTTTGGCAAACCTGTGATGAAATCCATGCCTAGTTTATCCCACTTCCATTCGGTATCGGCAATGGTTGCAACAATCCTGCTTGACCCGATGTTACGCCTTCACCCTTTGACATACATCACAAAGCGCTACATACTCTGCAATATCTTTCTTCATTACGGTCCACCGGAAAGTATTCTTCAAATCCAAATACATCTTGGTATTTCGGGGTGAATCGAATATGGTGAATCATGTGCCTCTTGCAGAATCAACTTCCTGATCTCCGGGTCATTTGGCACATACACACGGTCCTCAAACCATAGGGTATCGTGCTCATCCTCATGAAATCCCTTAGCTTTTCCTTCGCTCATTTTCTCCTTTATAGAGGCAACTTCCTTATCGCCTTTTGAGCTTCTACGATTTTGTCCATCAACGTGTTGAATCTCCAATGTTGCTACATAGCCTCTCGGAACTATTTCCAAACATAGCTCTCGAAGGTCCTCGGCTAACTCCTTGGGTATTCCTCCCATCATTAGTGTATTGACGTGGCTCTTACGGCACAATGTGTCTGCTACAACGTTAGCCTTCCCGGGGTGATAATGCAATCTCATATCATAATCCTTAATAAGCTCCAACCATCTCCTCTGTCTGAGATTTAATTCCTTCTGCGTGAAGATGTACTTCAAACTCTTGTGATCCGTGTACACCTCACAATGATTTCCAATGAGAAAATGTCTCCATGTCTTCAATGCATGGACAACAGCTGCTAACTCCAAATCATGTGTGGCATAATTCAACTCATGAGGCTTAAGCTGTCGTGAAGCATACGACACAACTCTCCCTTCCTGCATAAGCACTGCTCCAAGTCCTCGGCGTGAAGCGTCGCAATACACCTCATAATCCTTGGTCCGATCTCGCAAAATTAACACCGGTGAGGTAACCAATCTTTTCTTCAACTCCTGAAAACTTGCCTCACAATCCTCGGTCCATATGAACTTGGTATCCTTTTTCAGCAATTCCGTCATAGGCTTTGCAATCCTTGAGAAATTCTCAATGAATCTTGGTAGTATCCTGCGAGGCCAAGGAAACTCGGATCTCTCCAACTGTCGTTGGTGCTTCCCATTTGGTTACGGTCTCAACCTTTGTGGGGTCAACTGCTATCCCTTCTCCGGATATAACATGTCCAAGAAATCCAACTTCCTTTAGCCAAAACTCACATTTGCTAAACTTGGCATATAACTGGTGTTCCCTTAGTTACTCCAAAACCAATCGCAAATGTTCCTTATGTTCCTCTTCATTCTTCGAGAAAACCAAAATATCATCTATGAACACCACGACGAACTTATCCAAAAACTCCATAAACACTTTGTTCATCAGGTTCATGAAATAGGCGGTAGCGTTAGTCAGTCCAAATGATATAACGGTATATTCATACAGTCCATATCTCGTGGTAAATGCTGTCTTAGGTATGTCCTGCTCTCGAATCTTCAACTGATGGTACCCTGATCGCAAATCGATCTTGGAAAACACTTTAGCTCCTTGCAAACGATCAAACAGATCATTTATCATTGGTAGTGGGTACTTGTTCTTGATTGTTACTTCATTTAAACCATGATAGTCAACAACCATCCTTAAGATCCGTCCTTCTTCTCTACTAAAAGTACGGGTGATCCCCAAGGCGAAGAACTTGGGCGTATATAACCTTTATCCAATAGCTCCTTAATACGCTTCTTGATTTCCGCCAAATCACATGCGGGCATCACTGTATGGTCGCCGATATTGGGCACATGCACAGCAAAAGCTCAATCAAAAACTCAATGTCTCTATCCGGTGGCATTCTGGCAATTCCTCGTGAAATACATCGGGAAATCCTTCACCACCGGCACCTCTTCTGCACAACTCGATAAGGAATTTACTTAATTCCTATTTGGTCCATGTCGCGATACATACTTAATCCTTCTTCCTTACGGTGTTGTGAGCAAAATCGTCTTACTTGCGCAATCGATGTTTCCCCATACATCGACGTACCAATCCATACCGAGAATCACATCCAATCCTTGGGATTCCAAAATGACCAAATCCGTCGGAACACATGCCTTCCTATACTTAATGGCACTTGAAAACATCCTTATGCGGCCATATACTCCGCTCTGGTGAGCTTACTAGCATAGGGGTTTTAAGAATCTGAGTAGGCAGGCTATACTTTTCTACAAATCCCTTGATATGTATGAATGCGTTGCACCGGTATCGAAAAGAACTAGTGCAGTAAATGACTTAACCAAAAACTTACCGATTCTTTGCATCGGGCTGATCTTCAACCTCCTCCACATCAATGTGGTTCACCCGTCTCCCCTGTTGAAAGGGTTTGGCTTCTTTCGAGCTTCCATTTCCACCTTGGCCTTGGACGATCATTTGCATAATGTCGATCTTGGAACACTTGTAACAGGTGACATGGCTCAGGTCTTTCTTGGTTGGGGTTGATGGTGTGGTCCGGTTCGGCCGTTGCTTCCTCCATTCCCATTACCATTTTTGTGGCCATTATGGTTGTGCGAACTACCTCCTCCATGGGTATGCTGAAACCCGAACTCCCTGTTTAGGAGTATAACAGGGGCTTCTGCTTTGGGCTCGAGTTATACTTCCCCTGCCCATACTTCCTCTTGCGATTCTCAATTTCTTTCTGCTTTCCTTCAATCATGAGGGCACGGTCTACCAACTCCTGGTAGTTATTGAAACTTGCTACCATCAACTGCATGCTTAACTCATCATTCAGTCCTTCCGAAACTTCTCACCGCTTAGCTGCATCCGTAGCAACGTCATATCCGGGGCATAACGTGCTAACTTACTAAAATCATCCACATACTGGCCAACAGTCCTTCCTCCTTGGCATAAATTGCGAAACTCACGCTTCTTCATGGCCATAGCTCCTGCTGAGACATGGGCAGTGCGGAAAGCTTGCTTGCCCGATCCCATGTGGCGGTGTCTACAGGTAAGTGGCTGTAAAATTTTCCCACCATGCTGCTCCGGGTCCTTCAAGCTGATGTGCAGCAAACTTCACCTTCTCTCCATCTGTACATCCTGCAGTGGTCAACTCCCTTCCTATTCTGCGGAGCCAATCATCTGCTACAATCGGCTCGGTGCTCTTTGGAATACACCGGCGGTTTCAGCCTAAGGAAACGAGTCAAGTGATCCGCAGGTGGTGGTGGTGGGTTGTTGTTGTTGTTGCCTTGGTTCTGTACCAGTGTTTGGATCAAAGTGTTCTGCTGCCGAATCAACTGGGTGATCTCTGGCGGAAAAACAAACCCGGGGTCGCGTCTCGGAGGCATCTGATGGGTTTAGAAAAGGCGAAATTAAGAATAGAGTGAGGTCTATGGAGAAACACTACCCAAATGTATATGGCAAATGCACACAAAATCACTTCATTTAATTCAAACAAAGAGCTTACAACGGTCTAACTATCGCAAAAGTGCGTGTACTATGATGTTACATGGAGGTAATATTACTAGTATGTGGGGGTCATCTATTAATTTGAACCGGTGGAAGACTCCATGATGTCTGCTCCAGCTTCGTCTTCAAAGTCGGGTTCACTTGGATCCGAATCGGTGTCGTCGATGATGATGTAGTTGCTCGGACAGTCGACGTACTTGTCTTCATTCTTGAGTGCTAATTTCTTCTTGAGTTCTTCAATCTCATACTTAAGATCGCTATTGTGCCTTGCTACAGCTACGATCTCGTCCATGTAGTCCTTACGTGTAGACTTTAGTTCTTCTTCAAGTTCGATGATCCTTCCCTTCGCATCCTTCAATTCGATCATATCATTGCATATCTGGTTCTCCTGGCGTCGAATGTGCTGGTTTAACTCCTGGATGAAAGCTGCAATGGATCTATCCTTCTTGGTCTTGACTATCTCCCATTGTTCATCTCGGCGTCCGCAAATCTGGTAGATGGTGTCCTTGAGGTCTTCTTGGTAAACTTCTCCAATGCATCCCATGGTGATATGAGCTGCCATGCTCTTTCCCAGACTCCAGGTTGGTGCACTGAAAACACTATCTATAGGCTTGGTGATTGGGGCGAATGTCCTTCCCGGAATGTGAGCTTGAATCTTCCAACGCTCTTCTTCACGCAGAGTGGCGTTGAAAGTCCCGGTGAAGCTTGGTAGTCCAATGTTCAGGTACTTGGTGACTTCCTTCAAGTGATATCCAAAAGGTGTGCCTTTATCTGGTTGGGCGTACTTGATCTTCGCGTCCGTCATCCTAAAAGAGTAGAAAGAGAAGAGGAGTTAGAAATGTGAAGAGAGTAGTGATCTATGGCTTTAACTTAGTGGTCGTGTCCTACAGTCAGCGTGTGCTCTGATACCATCTCTGTAGCGACCCGACCCGAATGGATCAAGTCTCTGTGCTCAGGTGTCATCCCTGGATCAGTAATCCTGACACCACACAGTACTTCGAAGGATTTATAACAGAGTAGCAATCACACACTTATTACATCGTTGTCCAAAGGAGGACTTATTACAATAAATATGGCTTAAGGCCATCTAATAACGATAACAGCGGAAGACTTGGAAGATCAGTGAGTCCATCAACTCCAAATGCATCATCGAGTATAGAACCACGACCTAAAGCACCTTACTCGTAAATGCGAAAAGTCTGCAACATGAAAGTTGCAGCCCGAAAATGGGTCAGCACATGGAATATGCTGGCAATGTAACACATAGAGAGTAATGAAGGAATAAGCCTATACTACATGCATATATGGCTGGTGGAAAAGCTCCACGGTTATAGTTTTGCATAAAGCCAGTTTTTCCCTACTGCAAAGGAATAAATTTGTTTAACTATCATGGTGGTTGTTAAACATTGAGAATGGTTGACAGCATCCTCAATCCCAATTAAAAGTACTCATTAAAACCCAATTTTTTTTTATTAAGTAACATGATGAGATTCACATGATATTCAAGTACTAGATACTCAAGATGTCCATAACCGGGGACACAGCTAATCATGATTAGTTTATACACTCTGCAGAGGTTTGCGCACTTTTCCCCACAAGACTCGATCGCCTCCGTTTGATTTCTCGTACTGCAGGGTGTGTGAGAAAATGGTTGACCGAGACATAGTCTTTCAGAAGCGCTAGCACCTTACGACGGGTAACCGGTACACCTACATCCCCTACATCTGCTAGTCCACCACTATAAGAGTTCGCACGACTTAATCCACTATGCCAGAGCCCATAATGGCTTGTGGCTGCACACGAAAGTTACTAGTATGAATGATCTTATGATCCCTTTGAGCACGGGTGGCGGTCCATAAAAAACAGGCAATCATTTGGATACCCCAGGTGCCTCAATCCACCCAGATGTGTGTTTAAGTTGCCACCTTAAATAAACCATTAATTTAACAATCTCACATCTGTCATGGATACACTCACCCAATCCACGTCTACTAGCATAACATGGCAAATAAGCAACGTAGAAGTAACTCCCAAGGTTTCATAAGTAAAATAGGTAATAGGTACTACCTCAACTACTTCCCATCCCACAATTTAATTAGATCCTAATCATGCAAGTGTTTGAGGATTGATCTAATGCATAAAACTGGGTAGTAGAAAAAGGTATGATCAAGTGTTACTTGCCTTGCTGATGATCCATGAAACCTAGAGATTCAAGTAACAAGCGGCGCACTCCGGTGTTCTATCGCAGACAAACAACAAGCATACAATAAGTACTCATCTAATGCGGGTAAATCTCGAATAAAAGATCGACCAGAAATTTCAACTTAAGAACCACAGTTGCAAAAGAAAACGAATCAAACAAAACAACGGAAAACCTCCGGCGGAAGAAAACAGCTCGGTTCTAGCAAGTTGAAACTAGGTCAAATTTTACAGTAGCAAAACTTTGTTCAAGTTGATTAGTCGGAACGGCGGTTTGGAAACGAAACTCCAGGCGCTTTAATCACCTGATTCCGATAAACGAGCGAGAAGATAAACTAGAACGAAGATCGGATCTGAAATCGTGATCAGAAAAATAGCGGATTAAATCCGATTAAAAGAAAACCGACGAACGGTTAAACGAATGGACGTTCGTTAACCGGGAATAACCGGTGATAACGTTCGTTAAGACGAACGGTCCGGCGAACACTCGCTAAACAACAAAACCGGAAATAAAACCGATCTAGGGTTTCGAAAAAAAACCCGAAACGACGGAAAAAGAAAATCGGAACGGTTTTTATAAAAAAAAGCGAACCGAGGGGAGGTGGCGCGCTGCTACCTCGACGAGGTGGGGCTCAAGGGCGGTAGCTAGGCGGCGGGCGACGGCGACATCGGCGGCGGCGCGACACTGGCGGCGCTGGCGGCGGCGGGCGTGGTGGTTGCTGGCCGCTGCTTGGGGCGGCTGCGGGTTGGGAGGAGGGGGTCTTGGGTATTTAAAGGGGGAGGTTAGCTTGGGGAGGGGCAAGCAAGGAGGAGGAGGAGGAATCCTCCTCGGATTCGGCCGGAGGCGGCTGGCAGCGTCTTGGTAGCGAGGGAGGGGGCGGTGGGCAGTGGGAGCTTGGCCCAGGCGGGGCGCCGCGTGTTTTTTTTTAAATATCACGCGCAGAAAAACGAATAAAATAAAATCTAAACGAACTCCAAAATTTACAAAGTAAATTTTCCCCGACTCCTAAAAATGAGTCGAACAAAATGAACTTTTACTCGGGGCCTAAAATGCAATTTCTGAAAACACGCATTTTTTTCCTAAGGCAACTAAAAAGCGAAAAACTCCAAAATAAAAATCTTATTTGATTTTTTTTATAAATCTTCATTATTTCTTTATTTTGGGAAAGTCATTTTATTCCCTCTCTCATATTTTGATAGTAGAAATAATTGAAGATAAAATAAATCAAATCAAATGATCCTATTTTCAAAATTTCAGAAAACTCAAATATGAAAATAACGAAATCTCCAACTCTCTCCGAGGGTCCTTGAGTTGCGTGAAATTTCTAGAATCGGCAAAATGCAAGAAAATATGTAATGCATGATGATTTAATGTATAACATTCCAAATTGAAAATTTGGGATGTTACAGCCACGGGAGAGTAGGACAAAAGATGTCATGCAAGTTCTTTTCCATAAGCACATATCTTATATTTACTAACTGGAAGCATCATACGAGACTCCACGTTAATCCTAAAAATTAAGAAATTACATCCATCAGATTAAAATATAATATATTAGTAGCCGTTGATGAAGCATATTGATGTAGGGCGGAACCCTATAGCGTCGATCTTTCACGTTTGGAGTGGATCCTACGGGGAATCACGAAGAACACGCGGAAGAACAAAGGGAAACACAGAGGAAACGAGAGAGAAATCACTCAACCAACAAGGAATCAATCACACAAGTGCTAGATCACCGAACACAAAGAGATACATATGATCCACAATCAACAAAGGTAAGGATACACGAGTAGCCGTTCTTCTCCGAGAGGAGGTCTTGATGGGGTCCACCCTAGAAGGGGGTCTTGAATCCTCTTGGGGGATCTTCTCCGTAGAGGTCCTGAGCTCCGAGGAGAAGTAACCAAGTGGATGAGCAAGGCTCTCACACAAACATGAGCTAAACCAAAGCTAAACCTAATACGAAGCTAGCAGAAGAGTATATATAGTGCTAAGCCACGAAGGGGTAAGTGAGGGCGAATTACACGGCTCGGCCTAATACACCGTGGTGCAGACAGGCGGTTGTCTTGGTCATGGGCGGTTGTACCGAGAGCTCTGAGGCGGTAGTTCCGGCCGAGGAAGGCGGTACTACCACTGGGAGGTTGGCACTGGCTTCTGGAGGTGGGCGTCGAAGGAGCCAGCGGTTGTACCGGCTGTCGGAGCGGTTGTTCCGGTCTCTGGGCATAAACCGGTAGAACCGGTGCTGTACCGGCCTTGCACCGCTTGATCACAGAATGGTGGCCGGTTGTTGGGCGGTGGCTGGCCGGTTGTTCCGCCCGGGCGGTGGTTGGGCGGTTGTACCGGTCCTTCCAGGCTGGGAGGAATGCCTTCTTGATCTTGATGTCCATCGCCATCTTGTCCAATGCTCGTAGCTGTTCCATGGCCTTCCTCTTGGTTCCTGGACATGCATAGCATACACGATTGAGGTAGTAGCCATGTCTCACATGTGGAAAGTGAAGGTTCGGAGAGAGGCGAGTTCACCTTGTGTCCAAAGGTGTATCTTCGAGGTCTCATCATATGTCCTCTTGGGGCTTGGAGAGTAGTCGGAGTGTACATGGGGATGAACGTGGGATGCTCCGCATCACATATAATACCGAAAAAAGTGACCCTCCGTTCTACCACGTATGGGAGTTGTCCTGTCCTGGGTCTCTGTCTCCCAATCCCACGCATGGGAGTTTTACTGTCCTGAGTCTATATCTCCCAATGATTCTTCAAAAAGAAACAAACTGAAGTCTATTGCCTCTGTAGAAATACATGCACGGCAAGAAGCATCAATTGGTGCATGCCCCGGTACAGGGATCCTCCCGATTCAAGTCACCAAGGACTTTCCGATGAGCGTCATGGCAGCGCCAAAGCTAGCCCCGGTTTGTGCTGCTGACCGGTGTTTTTGCCCCTCACAAAATAAGTAGATGAAACTAGCATGAAGTAGGAGAGGCAAATTCCTGCGGCTGGATGCGTACATATAAGATGCACGCGCACACTGATTAATCCTAGAGTGATGCATGTCACCGACCACACTGATTAATCATGTGCATATTCTTCCGCCTTTCCAGATAGACGCATCATACCTCTTTGCTTGATTTTATAATCTTTCCGATGTTTGCGGCTCGCCGGAAGATCACGTTCCGTCCCCTTGACCGTTACCAGAAGCTTGCTTGCTCGTGGAGGCAACAATCAAGAGGTGGCACAACTTTCACACAAGAAATCTACTTTGTTCTTCTGGTAAGCCATTGTGTTATTGTCAATCAAAAGAACATGATCTCCATATTTGCCATGACTGCAAGATTTTAGGACAACAATGCAAATATTCTGAAAATAAAAACAATGTAAAAATAAATTTACAAGTTGATCTGAAAGGTTTGTTTCTTTGACGAGGTGTTCAATGAATCTCTCAATATTAGAATAGAGTGGTGTACATTCATCTGTATGATTTGATAGACATGGGTATATGTGCGAAGCTTAGTGAGCTTCCGTTGCAAGCACGAACATGCATACACCTACACTGCAATGATAGCCAGAAAAGTAGCATCATGCATCGACCTCCATTAATTCTACATCATGATAAAGTAACTTGGGCGAAATAATTTTTTATTATATAAATATTTACATGTTTGTGAAACATATATAGACATGCATCTGTATGATTTGATAGACATGGGTATATGTGCGTAGCTTAGTTGAGCCTCCGTTGCAAGCACGGACATGCATACACCTACACTGCAATGATAGCCAGAAAAGTAGCATCATGCATCGACCTCCATTAATTCTACATCATGATAAAGTAACTTGGGCGAAATATTTTTTTATTATAAAAATTTACATGTTTGTGAAACATATATAGACATGCAACGGGAACATACTGTGAAAAATGTATTTAAATTACAATAAGTACATATTTTTGCTAAGTTGAATATAATTATCGAATTGAAACATGCTAGATTTACTGTTTAAAATGACCATATAGTAAAATGAAATATTAATATTTTCTCAAGATAGTTCAAGTTTCAGGATATGATTGTTCTGTTTCATATTCATCATTCATTTAATAGTTAACACACATCAAATGTATTTTTCTAATGGATGCAAAAAAAGAAGTTGTTATGAAAAGTATTATAAGGAATCATTTAAAAAACTAGCCTGTGCAGATGCACGGGTTGATGACTAGTGACTATAACCAGAATACATGCCTACATTACATTGATGAATTGGAGCTAGTTCTGTGTCACCCTAGGGTATAACTGTTGCATGATGAATGTCATCCGACATAATTATCCATCATTGATCCATTGCCTACGAGTTCGTTTCATATTGATCTTTGCTACTTTACTTTTCCGTTGCTACTGTCACAATTTCTATAAAACTGCTACTATTATTTTTGCCACCATTACCGTTACTTCCATACTACTCTGCTACTGAATACTTTGCTGCAGATATTAAGTCTTTCAGGTGTGGTTGAATTGACAACTCAGTTGCTAATACTTGAGAATATTCTTTGGCTCCCCTTGTGTCGAATCGATAAATTTGGGTTGAATACTCTACCCTCGAAAACTGTTGTGATCCCCTATACTTGTGGGTTCTGTGGTGTGGGTACAGTGTACTAACCTCTGTAGAGTGTATAATCTATCGGTAGTCATGCCCGCAGATATGGGCCCAGTTCATAGTAGGTCACACTATGGGTCAACAACCCTGGTTCGATGAGAAGAGAAGTTGGTTGATCTTTATGTGACCATGAGAGGATCACCATGGTATCATTTGTACCGAAGTTGGTTGATCTTTATGGTATCATGTGATGACTGCAGGTAAAAATCGAGCTCCTTGTGGTCATCACTATGGCATTGTAAATACTAAGCTTGATTGATCCTGAGGTGATCGTGTGATGTCCATGATGGTAAGTCGATATATGTGATGGTTATGAGGTAACCTCCGAACAGTGTAAGTTGGCCCTTGACGTTCTAAACATGTTGCATGCTAGCATCATCATTGTTTACATCATGAGTAACATGTTCATGCCATGCTCATCTTGTATTGTCATGCTCGTCATTAATTAACATGTAAATCGCATGTTGTTGTTTATCTTGGTTGTTTTTGGTTGTTGTGAGCTTACGAGTACATTCAAAGTACTCACCTGGCGTGTTATGCCAGATTGCAGGTCATGCCAGGATTGATTGCTTATTGAGGAGTCCGAGTTTTGCGCTAGTATCACGTCCCAGACAAAGTCCATTCATAGTGGAGTCCATCACTGTCGTTGTTGTTCCACTGCTAGAAGTTATTCCGCTGCTTTGAGTTGTTGCTGCTAGCATAGAGCTACCTTCACAGGCATAGTGTCGCTGTGCTGAGATATTCCATTGTAATACTCGAACCCTTGTACCCCCGAGTATTTGTAATAAAGAGCTGATTTGTTCTATGCCAAGTAGTGTCATATTCCTGAAGACTTGATCTCTGGGCTGGAATACGGGGTGTTCCGGTTCCTCTGAGCCAGGGTGCCACATGAGTGGCTATCCTGAACTATAACTACGAGTAATTCCTTTGGGTTGAGAGAGCAGACAGGAGTCCACATATTCACCACATCAATACACCAATATTGATCATGTCACGTCTCCCTACGAGAAGGCCATCCATAGCACTCACACTTATCTTGCGCATTTTAGACTATCAGTTTCAACTTGTCTATGAACAATGTAAGCTCTCCAAGTAGTCCATATCCGAGGGCGAGACTATTCGATTAGATCATTAACCTTGTAGGAGTGTACTTCTTCACACACACTCTCACCACTTACCACCATGTACACATCATGTATCTCAGCGACCTTCAAGAAGAACCCTGGCGAGGGTGTGGGCAACAACCTAACTAACCATACAAGACTCTAGACCAAGTTTATCGACTATTTGAGGTTGCATTCGCAACGGAAGTCCGGCCGAGGTTTCTATCACAGCCCAAACGATGAGAATAGGGTTCTCAAGAGCACCATTCGGGTGTCACTTGGTACACCATTCCTCGGTGTCTCTACCACATCATAGCCCCCCTAGGGTCTGTGCTACACATGGCCTCTAACACATTTCCTACAAACACCAGAAACTAGTTGCAATTCATCGACAGATACCAAGGCGATTAATAAGTCGAGAGGGTCAATTAAGTATCCCAATGTGTGGTAGTAGTTATCTTGGATCACAAACACGGAACTCGGTTCCAGAGGACGGTCCCAGTGAGACAACCTACCATGTACTCCGACATGGGCTCTCATCTCTACCTTTACCAAATTGTGTTCACACACTTAGCTCTCAGACAGTAGGACATGAACACAAGCATTCCAATTCATGGCCCAGATGGATCAGACCCAACACAACTCTAAGCATAGCAAGTGTCGTGGTTTTGTCACGGCAGATGTCCTCGTGAAAGGACTTAGTCGTGGAGCCATCGCTACGGGTTAACTTGAAGGGGTTAAAGCGGACGCAAAGGCACGAGAGTTATACTAGTTCGGCCCCTTCGATGAAGGTAAAAGCCTACGTCTAGTTGTGATGGGATTGATGTGGTTTCGATGACTAGGGAGCAAATAAGCTTCGCCTAGGCCTCGAGTTGTTGTTGTCTGTCCTTGAACCGCCCCGGGTCGTCCCCTTATATACAAGGGTGACGCCCGTCGGTTCAGAGAATCCCAATCTCCGGTTCATACTCGTATCCGGGTTGGTCTCTCTCTATTCCTAACTTACAATACAAGTTTACATACCAGGACGGTTTACGGCTCTGTGTTCTAAACCGACTACAGGCCTTGGGCCCTTACCTTCATGCTTGGGATTTTACACCGTTGAACCATCGATGAAGTTAACCCGGCCCGAATAGGCGGTTTACGCCCGATAGTAATATCCCCAACATTAGGCCCCATTGATTTGAGCAGGTTCATGTCAATCCTTGATAAAAACCTTCATCTTCAACATCTTCTTGTAGTTGTTGAACCGCCATGATGTCACCTTCTCCAGTTCTTTGTAAACCGGCATGACGTCCCCATAAAGATAGCATTCATGATACCTTCTTTGTTTAACAGATCCGCAATAACCGAGGCGACAGCTCTGCTTCCCAAATTTATGGTTCCTTGATTCACGCGCCTGACACGGGTCTCTTGCCTTATAAATAGGACCGAAGGGTCATTCCTTTTCTCCCCTCCGTCCCCTTTCTCTTCGTCTTCCTCGCGTCGCTAGCCTCGGAGCTCCGCCGCCGCCATCGACCTCTGCACCGTCTTGGGCCGCTGCATCAACATGAACGCACCAGAAAAACGCAGCGATTTTCCGCATCTCCTCAACTCTGGTAGGTCCTCAGTTTCCCTTGACCTAGATTCGTTCTAGGGTTTCTTGTTCTTGCAGTGCTCCATTAACTGTTCATGCTCATACCAGACTCCTGGATAGATCTGTGACACCTTGCTCGATTAGTAGTAGCTTTTAGCATCCGCTTTGTAGTTTCATGCTCACGTCCATGGATCTCGCATATTATTTCCTGCTCATTGCATCAATAACGCTTTCTGCTTTATTCTTTTTGGATATTTTTCTTCTTTTACGATCGGGCTTGGATCCTTCGTTGTAGAGAAATCTTGTGAAACCTGTTTACGCACTTAGTCGCTCGCAACCTCAATTGCTTTCAATATTTAGATCAGCGGTTTAACTTAACATAGAAAGAATTAATAAACCGATATACACCATTAGTCCCCTTGTTGAACCGTAACTCCTTAACCGTATAATCGCCGCTTCATAGAACTCCGGTTTAGATGTAGTTGTCTCCGATTTAGCATTGTACACCGGTTCTCTCTTTGTCCCAACATATTTCTTGAACCGGATTTATATTTTTTGTAGATTTTATCATGGCCAAACAAGTATATGAGTGCAACTGAGCTCCTTCCCGTGTCACCGAAACTCAATTAAACAATCTGGTCCTGACCGGCGCTTTAAGCAGTAAAGATACTATCAGTTGGAGGGTTCCTGGCAAAGAATGTCCACCCACACCTCAAGAAGGAGAGGTTGTAGTTTTCGCAGATCACTTACCCCGGGGTTTTAACCTGCCCGGTTCAAAATTTTACCTGGATGTATTAGCCAATTTTCAACTCCGTCCGCAAGATACTGGCCCCAATTCTGTTACCAATATATGTCACTTCCAAGTGCTCTGTGAGGCATACGTTCAAGAAGAACCCACAGTTGAGCTGTTTAGAGACTGCTTCCATCTAAACCGCCGCACAGAATTCACTGATGGGTCCAACAGGGAATTGGGTGGTGTGGCGATTCAAAAAAGGAAGGAGGTCACTTATCCTCATGCCAAACTGCACAGCCACCCCAAGGAATGGAATCAATCATGGTTCTATTGCAGAGACACCTCTCCGCCAATGAAAATCCTTTGCACGGCTTTCGTCTCGAGCGACTCGATAATACACATCCCTTTCCGCAAAGATTAACCGCCAAGGAGAGAAGTAAATACGCTCCTCAACTCTCCAAGCTCGAGCCTTCATGGCCAATGGTTTAACAGAACTGATCTCGACGCTGTTGGATATCATGGAGCATACTGCCCCTCTCGGCGCTCCGGTTTAATGTGCAAGTACCTTTGGTAGCGTCAACAACCCCTCCGACATGTTAATATCCAGCTTACCAATGATGAGGTCACCGAGGCTGTGAAGAAAATGTTGAACGAACGGAACACCTCTGCGTTCGAACCGTCCGCTCCCCTTCATGCTACCAACAAACCACCATCTGTAAGACTCATCGTATTTTTTACTGAATATATTACTGCCATTTCCGGTATCTTTTTTAACATCAACTGCTGCTTAATCAGGGTGATGATCCATTCTGGAGCAAGAAACTTCCACAAGAGAAACCAGAGAAGCCAGACAAACCGGAAAGACCAATCCGGCCAAAGACCAAAGTTGTCAAGAGGTCTGCTCATAAGAGGAATACAACTGCATCTTCTGATCCGGCTGTGGATGACGATGTGGGTAATCCGGACCTTGAGGTAGAACTTGATTCACTTGGCTTACTTTTCATACGCCTAATTAATGATGATATTTGTCAGGATGATCTTTGAAGCGATAATCTTGATGTTGTAGAGGTAACTGTTCTCTCCTCGACTCAAATCCTTTGCCTTCACTAAAAATCCGTCAGCAAACCGGAAAATTAAATTTTCTCATCCCTTGCTTGCTTGGATCCCAAATTTCTTATGAAGACTCAACAACATGAAGTTCGCCGCACAACTCAAGACAATGACTGTGTAGTTACCTCCGCCGATTTAGCGAACAGTCCGGTTCGAAACGCTGCTCAGAGGTCTCTAATTTGCTTGTCGATGCTTGTCCTAAAGCGGGCTGTTTTCGTCAACCTCTTAATCCATCCGACTCCGATTATCGTGTCACGTCCCAGTCCTCATCTGGCGAGTCATCAGCTACTCAGCTGCCACCGCTTAAAATGGTGCTTGGGTAAGTTATACATATCATATTGTTTCTATTGCTTCACTGCGTAGTATATGCTATATTTGACTGTTATTATGCCTTTTCAGGGCCAAGCCTAGGCCGAGAAAAAAGGCTCGCCTGGATAAAGCGGCCGACGAAGAGATCGCCTCAACCGACAAATACGGCGCCCAAATCTTGAAGCGGCTATTTGTGAAGATATGCCCAATGATCCGCCATCGCAAGATGACGATTTTGTTGTCAAGAAAGGCCTGTTGACACCTCCGTCCCGCCGACCAGCCCGTAAGCCCAACCCGGATTGAAAAATCCACCACCCAATCCGCCCATCGACAAACCGACTGTCCCCGGTCAAACCGGTGATACCAAGGACGATGACGTTGTGATTATCGGCTTTGGCCACGATGAACCGAGTAATCCGGCCGCCTTTATCCAAACATTACGCCAAAGTAGAATTTGCCACTATGAGCAAGGGCAAGTGGAATGTTGATCTGGCAACTTACGCTGCTCTGAACCCCAAGATCTTCATTCTGGCTACTTGAACCGGCTGTATACCAGCCGTGATTATGAAGCTGACCTGGTGAATATGATGAAAGAAAAATTCGAGGTAACCTCCATGTTCTTTTTCCTGCTTGGATATTTCAATTTTTGTTAACTCTCCTAGCCCCCAAGGGCCTGTTTGTAATCTTCTTTCAAACCGGGACTTGATATAGAACTCAATACTTTCAGAATTCACTAGTTAAACCGGGACTTAACATAAAACTCAATGCTTCAGAATTCACTGATGTAGCCCCCAAGGTCCGGTTCAACTTAGTATAGTTAAACCGGGACTTTAATTTATATCACAACATCAGAACATGTTCGAGCAAATAGCCATTAGCCCCCAAGTGCCAAGTTGAATACCTGTATTGAGCTTGGGACTTTGTGATTTTATTGATGATGAAGATCAAATATGCATTAGCCCCCAAGTGCCAAGTGCATAACTTGTTATGTGGTTGGTACTTCAAATCTTGTACCGCTTTGTTAACTCGGATGATTATGCGTATGTAGGCTGAAATGAGTACTAAAGAAAGCCAACTCACCGATCTTCAAGAAAACTTGAAATCCCAACAAGCTGAAACCTCAAAGGCAAAAGAAGAATTGACCAGCGCTTTAGGCGTCATGGAACAGCTTAAGGAGGGCTTCAAAAAGGAGCGGGCGGATTGGGCCACTGAGAAGGCCGCTTTAACCAAAAAGGTTGAAAATGCTGAAGCTGCCCTTAAACCGGTGGTAGATGAGCTGACCAACGTGAAGCGGCAAGTGCATGCCATGACTGCTGCCATCTTTGGTAAGCTTCCTTTGGTTTCTATGATAACTTGGCCTTCTTATGATAAGTCCGGTTTGTGATTTTTCTTGTAATGCTCCAGGCACACGCATCGGTCACTTGGGGTCAGATGTTCGGATGAAATTGAAAGCTGCCTACACTTTAATCGAACAGCTGTACACTGGAGTGCAGCAGATCATCTCCACTGCATCACATAACAATCCGGCACCCTCTTTAATTCAAGATACTCTTAGGAGGTTGTCAATGCTTCCCGCCCGGGTTGAAGAGCTGAAGAAATCTGCTACTCGAACCGGTGCCATTAATGCCTTAATCCGGGCAAAAGCATGGGTGCCAGATTTCGATCCTGTTGAGGCAGCTCAGGGCTATCCTAGTCTGAAGGAAGACGGTTCAGAGTTCAACGAAGATGACCTGAGAGCGATAAACCGGGAGGTGCGCCCTCTGGCTTGCCAATTGGGCGAAGAGGCAGACTTGTCGCATTATCAAGCTCAATATAACGATCGTAATGCAGGCAGTAGCTACACCTATTCGAAGCGAAGAACCTGATCCCTCCGATCCGTAAGCATACTTACGCTCCGATATTGAACCATCTTCCACGATCCATGAGGAGGCTGTCTTTCAAGCTTTAATGGGAATCGATCGACCACATTGACTTCCAAATTACCGGGTAGGGATGAAGAAGCTGAAGCGGCGCAGGACGACCCACAACCGTCAGACCGGGGCGGCGAGCAAGCATGAACCGGAAGCCGGTTTAAATAGCTGCTTTATTGTACTCCGCCAAGAAAACAATGATCTTATTTGGGCACCATGTTGCCTTGTAATAGGATAGCCAACACTTTTGCTTTTAATATGCCTTCGTGCATAGGTGCTGATACTTTTGATTGAATGATCGAAACCTTCAATAAATATTGCCTACAGTCACAAAATCTTAAACTGCCACGGCGGTTTGTGCCGCCAGCCGGCTTGTGACGTTCATATATATATGCAATGAAATATTGAGGTATATGATCAAAAATTGTGATACAAAATACCTGCCATCGCTGGGCTTGAAGTTGGCTTAGCCAATCTTGAAGCGGAGGTTGTAGAAACCATTACCGTCAAAGGAGAAAACGGCTCCTGTGTTTATAATGCCGGTTTACCATGTAAACCGTGCCGGGTCATGACAAGCCCCCTGTTACTCCATAATGGGATGTTAACAGAAAAAGTCAAACCGGAAAAATTATCTTTGGATTAAAAATGGACCTAATTCCGTCAATTGACAGTTTGAACCGGTTTAAAAATGTTATCAGTTTAAAAAACGCAACAAAAATCAAATAACAGTTATGAAAAAATATGGAAGCAAAGGCAATGATAAAACCGTTTGCAAAAAGAGGCTTTACTGAGTCGATCAGATGGTTGGTCGGACACGACCAAGCTCCCAATAAGGTGTAGCTATGGTTCAAGTCAGCCAGGTCCCCAACTGAAACCGTGGCATTATGCCGATCAAGTGGCGTGGCAATGGTTCGGGTTCGACCAAGCCCCCAAGTGACTCTATGGCCTTAGGCCGATCAAGAGGCGTGATCGTTCGAGACTTGACCATGTCCCCAAGTGATCTGGTGGCTTCGCCTATCAAAAGGTGTTGCATTGGTTCGGACACGACCAAGCCCCAAGTGATATCATAAAGCTTTTGAAAAGCAAACTCAAGGGGTAAACCGGAGGCCGCTTTAAGACAGAACAACTCCATGTAAACACGCATGATGTAATGAGCAGATACCCGCTTTAGCCGAGGCTCCGTTTTATTACTTTATTCATAATATATACCTTTGTCATAATATGTACATGAGTAGAGCCGATGGCTCGGTATAATAAGGTCAAGATGAGCTATGTTCCACGGCCTGTTGGTCTCTTCCTCCGATGTACGTGAGTCTTTATGCTCTCGAATATCGATCGAGATAGTATGACCCGTTGTGCGATTCTTGCTGACCACGAAAGGTCCCTCCCAAGGTGGGGATAACTTGTGCATATCGATGCGGTCTTGGATGAGCGAAGCACCAAATCTCCTTCTTGAAAAGTTACGGTTACGACCCGGCGACTATGGTAACGACGAAGATCCTATTGGTAAATCGCCGAGCGGGCAGCTGCTATGTCACGCTCCTCATCCAACAGGTCCAAAGTGTCTTGCCGTGCCGTCTTGTTGTCCGCTTCAACAGAAGCTGCCACACGAGGTGAGTCATGACGGATGTCACTGGGGAGAACCGCCTCCGCTCCATAGACCATAAAGAACGGTGTGTATCATGTGGATCTGTTGGGCGTAGTGTTGATACTCCATAACACAGATGGTAGTTCTTCTACCCAACAACCCGGTGTCCTCTGCAAAGGGACCATAAGCCGGGGCTTGATGCCTCTCAAGATCTCTTGATTAGCCCTTTCCGCTTGACCATTGGACTGTGGGTGGGCTACTGAAGAAACGTCAAGCCGGATGCGTTCACGTTCGCAGAACTCTTTCATGGCACCTTTGGACAAATTGGTACCATTATGCGTGATGATACGTGTGGAAAGCCAAACCGGAAAATCACCTTTTGATGAACTGAACCGCCGTGGCGCGTCACACTTGCTAATGTGTTACGCCTCTACCCACTTTGTAAACTTGTCAACCGCCACCGGGAGGTGGGTCTTCTTGTCCTTGGACCTTTTGAAAGGTCCAACCATATCCAGCCCAGGTTGCAAACGGCCAAGTAATTGGAATCATCCTCAATTCTTGGGCGGTACATGAGCACGTCTGTAAAACTTTTGGCAACCATCACATCGTCGACCAGATATTCCGCATCGCGATGAGCAGTCAACCAATAGAAACCGTGGCGGAACGCTTTAGCCACCAAGGATTTTGAACCGGCGTGGTGACCACAATCTCCTTCGTGGATCTCACGCAATATTTCACAGCCTTCCTCAGGGGACACACAGCGTTGAAACGCCCCTGACACGCTGCAATGATGCAAGTCGCCATTAACAATGGTCATAGACTTGGATCGCCGGATTATCTGCCGGGCCAACGTCTCATCTTCTGGTAACTCGCCCCGGTTCATGTACGCAAGATAAGGAAGCATACAATCCGGAGTGACGTGAAGAGCTGCCACCAATTGAGCCTCCGGATCAGGAATAGCCAAATCCACTTCACGGGGAGCTTGACCGACGGGTTGTGCAAAGACGTCGAGAAAAACATTGGGCGGGACCGGTTTACGTTGAGAGCCCAACCGGCTTAAAGCGTTCGCCGCTTCATTCTTCCGACGGTCCACGTGGTCCACCTGATAGCCCTTGAAATGACCTGCAACAATATCCACCTCATGACGATATGCAGCCATGAGTGGGTCCTTTGAATCCCAAGTGCGGACACTGTTGAGCCACTAGGTCCGAGTCACGAAGCACTTAACCCGCTTAGATTCATCTCCTTAGCCATCCGGAGACCATGGAGCAAGGCTTCATACTCAGCTGCATTGTTAGTACAAGGGAACATTAAGCGGAGAACGTAACGGAACTTGTCACCTCGTGGGGAAGTTAATACGACTCCAACCCCTGAGCCCTCCAATTGCCTGGATCCGTCAAAATGGATGGTCTAATATGTGTGATCCGGCTTTTCTTCAGGTGCTTGCAACTTCGTCCAATCATCAATGAAATCCACAAGTGCTTGAGACTTCACCGCCCCTCGAGGCATCGCATTTCGCACTGCGGCGGCCCAAGCTCTATAGCCCACTTGGCAATCCGCCGATCGCTTCCGGTTACGTATGATATCGCCTAAGGGAGCGTAATCGACCACCGTGATGGGGTGCCCTTGGAAATATCGTCAGCTTCCGACTTGCCATGAAAACTCCATATACCAGCTTACGCCAATGCGGATACCTTTGCTTAGATTCAATAAGTACCTCGCTGATATAGTAAACCGGACGTTGAACCGGATGCTCCTTCCCTGCCTCCTTCCGCTCCACCACAATGGCCACACTGACCGCCCTGGCGTTAGCAGCAACATATAGTAGAAACGACTACTTGTCAATGGGAGCGGCGAGCACAGGCGGGTTGGCAAATTGCCGCTTTAAGTCCTCAAATGCCTTATCACCATGGGACTGCATTTAACCGATCCGTCTTCTTCAACATCTGATATAAAGGAATCGCCTTCTCACCAAGGCGGCTGATAAACCGGCTCAACGCGGTAATCCAGCCGGCCACACGTTGAACATCATTAATACACCTCGGTTTAGCCAGGGAGGTGATGGCTATGATCTTTTCCGGATTAGCCTCAATTCCTCTGTCTGACACCAGAAAACCCAATAATTTGCCTGCCTGTACACCAAAAACACACTTGGCCGGATTGAGCATCATCTTATACGTCCTCAGGTTATCAAAGGTTTCCTTCAAATCGTCAACCAGAGTCTCCTTCTTCCGTGACTTAACCACAATATCATCCATGTAAGCATGTACATTACGGCCAATCTGCTTGTGAAGGCAATTTTGCACACACCGTTGATAGGTTGCCTGGGCACTCTTGAGCCCAAAAGGCATAGACACATAGCAAAAGGCTCCAAAGGGAGTGATGAACGCCATCTTCTCCTGGTCCTTGATCGCCATTTTGATCTGATGATAGCCAGAATATGCATCCAAAAAACTCAAACGCTCGCAACCCGCTGTAGCATCAATGATTTGATCAATACGAGGGAGGGAAAAAGGATCTGCTGGACAAGCTTTATTAAGGTCTGTGTAATCCACACACATACGCCAGGTGCCGTTTTTCTTAAGGACCAAAGATCGGATTAGCCACCACTCGGGATGGAAAACTTCAACAATAAAGCCACCGCCAAGAGCTGGCTACTTCTTCACCAATAGCTTTGCGTCTTTCTTCGTTAAACCGGCGGAGGAACTGTTTCACCGGTTTGTACTTAGGATCCACATTAAGAGTGTGCTCAGCGAGTTTCCTCGGTACACCTGGCATGTCAGAAGGCTTCCATGCAAAAATGTCCCGATTCTCACGGATGAACTCGATGAGCGCGCTTTCCTATTTCGGATCCAAGTTGGCAATGATGTTGAACTGCTTGGACGAATCGCCAGGCATGAAGTCAACAAGCTTAGTCTCAGCTGCCGATTTGAATTTCAGGGCCGGATCATGCTCTGTAGTTGGCTTCTTCAATGGAGTCATGTCCGCCGGATCAACATTGTCCTTATAGTACTTCAGCTCCTCGGTGGCACAAACCGACTCTGCGTAAGCTGCATCTCCTTCCTCGCACTCCAAAGCAATCTTGCGGCTTCCATGAACCGTTATTGTCCCCTTGTGACCCGGCATCTTGAGCTGTAAATAGATATAACAAGGCCGTGCCATGAACTTGGCATAAGCCGGCCGCCCAAACAGGCGTGATATGGGCTCCGGATTTTCACCACCTCAAAGGTCGGTGTCTACGATCGGGAATCATGATCATCCCCAAAAGCCACTTCCAGAGCTATCTTGCCAACAGGGTATGCAGACTTACCAGGTACCACACCATGTAACACCGTATTAGACGTTTTTGATTTTTTGTCTGTTAGCCCCATACGGCGGAATGTCTCATAGTACAGGATATTAATACTGCTCCCTCCATCCATGAGCACTTTGGTGAACTTATAACCTCCCACCTGAGGGGCTACCACCAATGCCAGCTGGCCCGGATTGTCAACCCGAAGAGGGTGATCCTCCTGCTCCACACGATTGGCTGTTCCGACCAGCGTAAATAGAATAACGTGGTACGGCCGGTTCAATAGAATTCACCGCTCGCTTGTGAAGTTTCCGGTCTCGCTTATCCAAGCTAGTTGTGAAAACGTGATATTGGCCACTGTTCAACTGTTTCGGATGGCTCTGATAACCCGACTGCTGCTGCTGGTTGTAACCACCTTGGTTATTTTGACTATTTTGATTGTTCTGTCCGCCCTGATTGCCATTGAAGCCTGAACCGGAAGCTCCTCCATCGTGACCCGACCCATGAAAACCGGATCCTGTGCCACCACCGGACCCATGATCATAACGGAAAGCATTAGAGGTTTTGAACTCCTGCATAATGTAACAGTCCTTCCAAAGGTGGTTGGCTGGCATCTCCTTCGTCCCGTGTTTTGGACAGGGGTGATTTAATAAATAGTTTAAGCGATTCGGGTTAGGATTCGGAGCCCCACCACGATTCGCCGCTTTACCTCTGCGTCGCTGACCCTTGTCCTGCGCATTAGTATTAGCCACAAAGTCCATGCTGCCATCCGCTTACGTTTGCCTCCATTCCCGTGGCCTGCCGGATTGTGCTGATGCCCCTTGGAGTTGTTGTTCTTCTTTCCCTTCCCTGCCTTGTCATCCTCAGACTCGGGATCCTTGGTACTATCAGAATCAGCATACTTCACTAAAGCGCCCATGAGAGTTCCCATGTCATTACAAAATCGCTTCATGCGCCAACTTTAACTTCGTGGCAAATCGGCGATTGCCCTCCAGGGTTAAGATCACAGAGTCAGCGTTGATCCGGTCTGACGAGTGCAAGATTTCCGAAACGCGGCGTACCCAATAGGTTGTTGACTCCCCTTCCCCCTGGACACAAGCCGCCAAGTCCACTATGGACATGGGCTGCTTACAGGTATCTTTGAAATTCTGGATAAATCGGGTTCGCAACTGGGCCCATGAACTGATAGAATTGGGCGGCAAGCTCTTTAACCAAGTACGGGCCGTCCCTTCAAGCATCATGGTAAAATACTTTGCACACGCGGCCTCATCCACATCTAGCATCTCCATGGCCATCTCATAGCTCTCTATCCACGCTTCTGGAGATAAATCAGCAGTGTAATTTGGCACCTTGCGCGGACCCTTGAAGTCTTTGGGCAAGCGCACGTTGCGTAAAGCGGAGATCAAACAGGGCACCCCCAAGCTAGAAGCGACCCCTGGCTCGACTGAGGTGGTGGGGCGAACCGGCGTAAGCTGACGCGCCTCGTTATGTGCTGCTAACTCGGCCTCCCTTCGTGCCCGGGCCCGGTCCACCACTTCCTGAGCATCGCGAATACTGCCTGCCGGGTTATGGCCATGGGCCGCTTCACGATGCCGTGCGTTGCTCGATACAACCGGTTCATCCATACGCCTGCTGTAGCTCCTGCTCGGACGTGGGGGGAATGAATCTGGTCACGGCTGTACGAGTACGCTTCCTGTTGGATCAAAGCGGTTCGAAGAAGCTCCTTAACCCGGCGTGTCTCTACTGCCTGCGAAGAATCTCCTTCGATCGGGATGGCCTCCAATCGTGAAGCGGCAGCGACAAGATTGTCCATAGGATTAGAATAATGACCCGGAGGTGTGCGGGTGGCGGAGGCATCATATTGTTACGCCGAGGGGTTCCATGAGGCGGGTTGGATCGGCGCGCTGGTCTGGCGCCTCAGCCGGTTTACCTCTGGCGGATTCTTGGTTCCATACAGGGTGTGAAAGAGGTTTCTAGCATTGAAAATCGAAGGCAACGGGACTGTGTTTCCGCTTTAAGACCTCATGCGACGCGTTACGGTCCAACATAAGCTTATAGGCTGGGCATCCAAAGCGGCCCGCTCTGCGACCATCCTGTCGTTCTCGGCTGCCAGTCTGCTTTGGCTGCGCGATCTGCTCTCTCACCTTTGCAACTTCGTGTTGTGGGCATCTTGATCCGTCGGATTGGCCTCTCGCCATAAGCACAGCTAGTCGTCGAACAAGTCGAGATAAAACTTGAGCGGCGGGTGCAGGACCTCCTGCCCGGTTGCTACCGCCCGGCGATGGTCCGGAGAGCATCGCCGCGCGATCGCAGAGTGAAGCGCCGCTTGTGTACCGGCCATAAATATTCCAACCCGGTTGGGCTGATCGGAGGGGTCCGGAATACTATCGCCATCGGAACAGCCCCTGATCTGGTCGTCTTGCAACTGGTACAACGATTCGGTTTCTCCGGTCAAGGACTCGTCACCGGAATAGACGACGGTCTCGCTACCATATCCTGATTCGTCCTCATGGTTTCCTCCGTGGATGACTCCCACGAAGGCGCGCTTCACGGCCGGTTTAACCTGGGCAGATCTCGTACGTTGAGCCGTCTCGACGAGGTCGGTGCAGATGTCCGGCTCAGCCCCGCTCACCGATCTTGCCGATGAAAACGTGTATGCCACCAAAGGGGACCCGGTATCCGTACTCGATTGAGCTGGCCTCGGGGCCCCATCCTGCGTCGTCGATGTAGAGCTTGCCGCGACGACTCTTGGTCATCCGGCCCACAGCATAGCCTTCGAGTCCTTCGAACTTGCCCTCCAAGATCATCAAACCATCGTGCGATAGCCCCACGGTGGGCGCCAAGTGTCGTGGTTTTGTCACGGCAGATGTCCTCGTGAAAGGACTTAGTCGTGGAGCCATCGCTACGGGTTAACTTGAAGGGGTTAAAGCGGACGCAAAGGCACGAGAGTTATACTAGTTCGGCCCCTTCGATGAAGGTAAAAGCCTACGTCTAGTTGTGATGGGATTGATGTGGTTTCGATGACTAGGGAGCAAATACGCTTCGCCTAGGCCTCGAGTTGTTGTTGTCTGTCCTTGAACCGCCCCGAGTCGTCCCCTTATATACACGGGTGACGCCCGTCGGTTCACAGAGTCCCAATCTCCGGTTCATACTCGTATCCGGGTTGGTCTCTCTCTATTACTAACTTACAATACAAGTTTACATACCAGGCCGGTTTACGGCTACAGGTTCTAAACCGACTACAGGCCTTGGGCCCTTACCTTCATGCTTGGGCTTTTACACCGTTGAACTACTGATGAAGTTAACCCGGCCCAGATAGGCCGGTTTACGCCCAGTAGTAATATCCCCAACAGCAAGCTTAACAAGCAAGCATGGATGAGTAGTCACAACATGGCTCAAGCAATTCCTACTCATTCTAGAAGGTCTCAACTATTTTATGTGGCAAAGACAAGTCATGTAGAGGAATGGGTTCAACTCCCGCAACATCTAATAGTTGAATCATTGTTGTCCTAATGCAATAAAAGAGATCAAGAGCGAGTGAGCAGGAGTGTATCGGAATGCTCAAAGGGGGTTTGCTTGCCTGTCACTTTTGAAGATAGTAGCTCATCATCAGTGTCAATGACCACAATGTCGGAATCCTCTTCTACCGAGAAGGAACAACACCGGCAAACAAAGGAAGAACACAATCAATGCAATGCAACAATATGATGCATGATCATGACATGGTAATATACTGAGATTTGGGCTAGTGCAACTAGCAACAATTTAAATGAAGTTGGTTTGAACCAAAGGTTCAAATTCAAACTCCACATGTGGTTATTTAAATGTCGTCTATTTGATTTTACCTAAATAGTAGCCAAATTTTGTTCTAACAAGCATGAAAGCACCATAAACAGATTATTCATATTTTTCTAAATGTTTTTCATGTACAAATTATTTCAATTTGAGCTATGGTTGAATTTCCATGATTTTTAGAAGTTTAGAATATTTTTGAAATTCATAAACCATTTTCTGATTTAATTTAACTCCAGAAAACATTATTGCATCAGCAGGGCATCATTATGACGTCAGCAGGTCAACAGGGGCGGTCCAGGTCAAACTGACGAGTGGGACCCGTATCTCAAAGGCATAGATGCTAAATAACTTTAAATTTAAACTAACCTAGATTAGCAGTGGATGGGCCAACTTGGTATTGACCCAGGGGAGGTCAAAATTGGGTCAGACTCACCGGCGTTTAGCCGCCAGCAGGTGCTACTTCTTGAGCTTGCGTTGGTTTTTCCCTTGAAGAGGAAAGGGTGATGCGGCAAAGTAGAGATAAATATTTCCCTCTGTTTGAGAACCAAGGTATCAATCCAGTAGGAGACAACACACAACTCACCAAATAACTGCACAAAAAATCGACCAACTTGCACCCAACGCGATAAAGGGGTTGTCAATCCCTTCACGGTTACTTGGAAAAGTGAGATCTGATAGAGATAGATAAACGGTAAAGTAAATATTTTTGGTATTTTTGGTTTATAGATCGGAAAGTAAAAGATTGCAAAAAGAGTAAATCGGAACTAATATTATAGATCAGAAACTTGTATGATGCAAAATAGACCCGGGGGCCATAGGTTTCACTAGAGGCTTCTCTCAAGATAGCAAATAATATAGTGGGTGAACAAATTACTGCCAAGCAACTGATAGAAAAGTGCAAAGTTATGATGACATCTAAGGCAATGATCATGAATATAGGCATCACATCTGTGTCAAGTAGACCGAAATGATTCTTTATCTACTACTATTACTCCACACATCGACCACTATCCAACATGCATCTAGAGTATTAAGTTCATAAAGAAAAGAGTAATGCATTAAGTAATATGACATGATGTAGAGGAATTAACTCAACCAATATGATGAAAACCCCATCTTTTTATCCTTGATGGCAACAATACAACACATGCCTTGCTGCCCCTACTATCACTGGGAAAGGACACTACAAGATTGAACCCAAAGCTAAGCACTTCTCCCATTGCAAGAAAAATCAATCTAGTTAGCCAAACCAAACCGATAGTTCGAAGAGAATTACAAAGATATCAAATCATGCATATAAGAATTCAGAGAAGATTCAAATAATATTCATAGATAAGCTGATCATAAATCCACAATTCATCAGATCTCGGCAAACACACCACAAAATAAGTATTACATCGAATAGATCTCCAAGACCATCGAGGAGAACATGGTATTGAGAATCAAAGAGAGAGAAGAAGCCATCTAGCTACTAGCTATGGACCAGTAGGTCTGTGGTAAACTACTCATGTTTCATCGGAAGGGCAATAGAGTTGATGTAGAAGCCCTCTGTGATTAAATCCCCCTCTGGCAGGGTGCCAGAAAAGGTCCCTTGATGGGATCTCACGGGTACAGAAGGTTGTGGCGGTGGAAAAGTGTTTTCGTGGATGCCTCTGTTGGTTTGGGGGTATATGGGGATATATGGGCGCAAGAATTAGGTCAGGAGGTTCACGAGGGGCCAAAAAGGATGGGGGCGCGCCCTACCCCCCCTAGGTGCACCCTCCATCCTTGTGGCCGCCTCGTGGCTCCTTCGACTTCATCTCCAAGTCTCCTGGTTGTCTTCTGGTCCAAGAAAAATCATCATGAAGTTTTTATTCCATTTGGACTCCGTTTGGAATTCCTTTTCTGCGAAACTCTAAAACAGGGAAAAAGTAGGTACTGGCACTGGGCTCTAGGTTAATAGGTTAGTCCAAAAAATAATATAAAATAGCATATTAATGCATATAAAACATCAAAAACAGATAATATAATAGCATGGAACAATAAAAAATTATAGATATGTTGGAGACGTATCAAGCATCCCCAAGCTTAATTCCTCCTCGTCCTCGAGTAGGTGAATGATAAAAACAGAATTTTTTTATGTGGAATGCTACCTAACATATTTATCCATGTAATTTTGTTTATTGTGGCATGAATGTTCAGATCCGTAAGATTCAAGACAAAATTTTAATATTGACATAAAAACAATAATACTTCAAGCATACTAACAAGGCAATTATGTCTTCTCAAAATAACATGCCTAAAGAAAGCTTATCGCTAGAAAATCATATAGTCTGGCTATGCTCCATCTTCATCACACAAAATATTTAAATCATGAACAACCCCGATGATAAGCTAAGCAATTGTTTCATACTTTCGATGTTCTCAAACTTTTTCAACTTTCACGCAATACATGAGCGTGAGCCATGGACATAACACTATAGGTGGAATAGAAGGTGGTTGTGGAGAAGACAAAAAGAAGGGGATACTCTCACATTAACTAGGCATATCAATGGGCTATGGAGATGCCCATCAATAGATATCAATGTGAGTGAGTAGGGATTGCCATGCAATGGATGCACTAGAGCTATAAGTTTATGAAATCTCAAAAAGAAACTAAGTGGGTGTGCATCCAACTTGCTTACTCACGAAGACCTAGGGCAATTTGAGGAAGCCCATCATTAGAATATACAAGCCAGGTTCTATAATGAAAAATTCCCACTAGTATATGAAAGTGACAATATAGGAGAGTCTCTATCATGAAGATCATGGTGGTACTTTGAAGCACAAGTGTGGTAAAAGGATAGTAGCATTGCCCCTTCTCTCTCTTCTCTCAATTTTTTATTTGGGCATTCTCTCATTTTTTTGGCCTCTTTTTTTTCCCCGGAGTCTCATCTCGACTTGTGGGGGAATCGTAGTCTCCATCATACTTTCCTCACATGGGACAATGCTCTAATAATGAAGATCATCACACTTTTATTTACTTACAACTCAAAAATTATAACTCGATACTTAGAACAAAATATCGCTCTACATGAATGCCTCTGGCAGTGTACTGGGATGTGCAATGAATCAAGAGTGACATGTATAAAAGAATTATGTACGGTGGCTTTGCCACAAATACAATGTCAACTACATGATCATGCAAAGCAATATGACAATGATGTAGCGTGTCATAATAAATAGAATGGTGGAAAGTTGCATGGCAATATATCTCGGAATGGCTATGGAAATGCCATAATAGGTAGGTATAGTGGTTGTTTGGAGGAAGGTATATGGTGGGTTTATGGCACCGGCAAAAGTTGTGCGGCACTAGAGAGGCTATCAATGGTGGAAGGGTGAGAGTGCGTATAATCCATGGGCTCAACATTAGTCATAAAGAACTCACATACTTATTGCAAAAATCTATTAGTATCGAAACAAAGTACCATGCACATGCTCCTAGGGGGATAGATTGGTAGGAAAAGACCATCGCTCGTCCCCGACCGCCACTCATAAGGAAGATAATCAATAAATAAATCATGCTCCGACTTCGTCACATAACGGTTCACCATACGTGCATGCTACGGGAATCACAAACTTTAACACTAGTATTTCTCAAATTCACAATTACTTACTAGCATGACTCTAATATCACCACCTTCATATCTCAAAACAATCATAAGGAATCAAACTTCTCATAATATTCAATGCACTTTATATGAAAGTTTTTATTATATCCCTCTTGGTTGCCTATCATATTAGGACTAAATTTATAACCAAAGCAAAATACCATGCTGTTTAAAGACTCTCAAAATAATATATGTGAAGCATGAGAGTTCATTAATTTCTATAAAATAAAGCCACCGCCATGCTCTAAAAAGGTATAAGTGAAGCACTAGAGCAAAGTTGCCTAGCTCAAAATATATAAGTAAAGCACACATAGTATTCTAATAAACCACGATTCATGCATGTATCTCTCAAAAGGTCTGTACAGCAAGGATGATTGTGGCAAACTAAAAACCAAAGACCCAAATCATACAAGACGCTCCAAGCAAAACACATATCATGTGGTGAATAAAAATATAGTCTCAAGTAAAGTTACCGATAGATAAAGACGAAAGAGGGGATGCCTTCCGGGGCATCCCCAAGCTTAGGCTCGTGGTTGTCCTTGAATATTGCCTTGGGCATCCCCCATCAAATCCTTACCCAAAACTTGAAAACTTCACAACACAAAACTCAACAGAAAATCTCATAAGCTCTGTTAGTATAAGAAAATAAATCACCATTTTTGGTACTGTTGTGAACTCATTCTTTATTTATAATGGTGTAATATGTACTGTATTCCAACTTTTCCATGGTTCATACCCCCCGAGACTACCCATAGATTCATCAAAATAAGCAAACAACACATAGAAAACAAAATATGTCAACAACAGAACAATCTGTAGCATTATGGATATTTCGAATACTTCTGTAACTTCAAAAATTCTGAAACAATAGCACAACCTGGGCAATTTGTGTACCATTCTTGTGAAAAAAGAGTCAGATTAAAAGCACGCTTCTGTAAAAAATGAAAATTATTTTCCTGGGCGCAAAAGTTTCTGTTTTTCAGCAAGATCAAAACAACTACCACCGTAAGCTATCCCAAAGGTCTTACTTCGCACAAACACTAACTAAAACACAAAACCACATCTAACCAGAGGCTAGATGAATTATTTATTCAAAAAAAGGAATAAAGATATTGGGTTGTCTCCCAACGAGCGCTTTTCTTTAAAGCCTTTTAGCTAGGCATTGATAATTTCGATGATGCTCACATGAAAGACAAGAAACGGAGCACAAAGAGAGCATCTTATAGCCTGTGAAAAACACAACTAAGTCTAACATAATTCCTATGCATAGGCATCTTATAGGAAAAATTATATCATAGCAAGCAAAAACTAGCATATGCAAGGAAGAGGAAAGAAACAATAGCAATCTCAACATAACGAGAGGTAATTTAGCAACATGAAAATTTCTACAACCATATTTCCCTCTCTCCTAATCATTACATGTGGGATCATATTCAAATCCAATAATATAACTATCACATAAAAAATCTCTTCATGATCCACATGCATGTAAAGTTGACACTCTTCCAAAATAGTGGGGTTGTCATCAAATAAATTCATGACCTTTCCAAACCCACTTTTATCAAAAGCTTCATAAGATTGAACATTATCCAAATATGTGGGATATAAAGTTGACACTCTTCCAAACCCACTTTCAGTATTATTGCAAACATTGTTATCAATCTCATATTCATCATGGGGCTTAAATAAATTTTCAAGATCATAAGAAGCATTATCACCCCAATCATGATCATTGCAGCAAGTAGTGGACATAGCAAAACTAGCATCCCCAAGCTTAGGGTTTTGCATATTATTAGCACAACTGACATTAATAGTAACATCATTGCAATCATGCTTTTCATTCAAGGAGCTATCATGAATTACTTGTTGGGGAACGTAGTATTTCAAAAAAAATCCTACGATCACGCAAGATCTATCTAGGAGAGGCATAGCAACGAGTGGGGAGAGTGTGTCCACGTACCCTCGTAGACCGAAAGCGTAAGTGTTAAGTAACGCGGTTGATGTAGTCGAACGTCTTCGTGATCCAACCGATCAAGTACCGAATGCACGGCACCTCCTGATCTGCACACGTTCAGCTCAATGACGTCACTCGAACTCTAGAACCAGCTTAGGTCGAGGGAGAGTTTCGTCAGCATGAAGGTGTGTTGACAGTGATGATGAAGTTACCGACGCAGGGCTTCGCCTAAGCACTACGATAATATGATTGAGGTGGAATCTGTGGAGGGGGCACCGCACACGGCTAAGATCAACTTGTGTATCTATGGGGTGCCCCCTCCCCCATATATAAAGGAGGGGAGGAGGGGGCTGGCCAGCCTCATGGTGCGCCCCCCAGGGGGGATCCCTACTCCTGCTAGGAGTAGGTTTCCCCCTTTCCTAGTCCAACTAGGAGGGGGAAGGAAGGGGAAGAGGGGAAGAAGGAAAGGGGGGCCGCCCCCCCCCCTCCCCAATTCGGATTGGGCTTGGGGGCGCCCCACCTCTTGGCCGCTTCCTCTCTCTTCCACTAAAGCCCATGTAGGCCCATTAAGCCCCCGGGTTCCAAAGAACCCCTGTGTACTCGCAGAATGCCCGAACTCATCCGAAACCATTCCGGTGTCCAAACATAACCTTCCAATATATCAATCTTCATGTATCGACCATTTAGAGACTCCTCGTCATGTCCGTGATCGCATCTGGGAGTCTGAACTACTTTCGGTACATCAAAACACATAAACTCATAATACCGATCGTCATCGAACGTTAAGCGCGCGGACCCTACGGGTTCGAGAACTATGTAGACATGACCGAGACTCATCTCTGGTCAATAACCAATAGCAGACCCTGGATGCTCATATTGGTTCCTACATATTCTACAAGATCTTTATCGGTCAAACCGCACAACAACATACGTTGTTCCCTTTGTCATCGGTATGTTACTTGCCCGAGATTCGATCATCGGTATCATCGTACCTAGTTCAATCTCGTTACCGGCAAGTCTCTTTACTCGTTCCGTACTGCATCATCCGCAACTAACTCATTAGTCACATTGCTTGCAAGGCTTATAGTGATGTGCATTACCGAGAGGGCCCAGAGATACCTCTCCGACAATCGGAGTGACAAATCCTAATCTTGATCTATGCCAACTCAACAAACACCATCGGAGACACCTGTAGAGCATCTTTATAACCACCCAGTTACGTTGTGACATTTGATAGCACACTAAGTGTTCCTCCGGTATTCAGGACTTGCATAATCTCATAGTCATAGGAACATGTATAAATTATGAAGAAAGCAATAGCAATAAACTAAACGATCATAGTGCTAAGATAACGGATGGGTCAAGTCAATCACATCATTCTCCAATGATGTGATCACGTTCATCAAATGACAACTCATTTCTATGGTTAGGAAACTTAACCATCTTTAATTAACGAGCTAGTCAAGTAGAGGCATACTAGTGACACTTTGTTTGTCTATGTATTCACACATGTACTAAGTTTCCGGTTAATAAAATTCTAGATGGAATAATAAAAATTTATCATGATATAAGTAAATATAAATAACAACTTTATTATTGCCTCTAGGGCATATTTCCTTCAGTCTCCCACTTGCACTAGAGTCAATAATATAGCTTACATTGTAATGATTCTAACACCCATGGAGTCTTGGTGTTGATCATGTTTTGCTCGTGAGAGAGGCTTAGTCAACGGGTCTGCAACATTCAGATCCGTATGTATCTTGCAAATCTCTATGTCCCCCTCCTTGACTTGATCGCAGATGGAATTGAAGCGTCTCTTGATGTGCTTGGTTCTCTTTTGAAATCTGGATTCCTTTGCCAAGGCAATTGCACCAGTATTGTCACAAAAGATTTTCATTGGACCCGATGCACTAGGTATGACACCTAGATCGGATATGAACTCCTTCATCCAGACTCCTTCATTTGCTGCTTCCGAAGCAGCTATGTACTCCGCTTCACACGTAGATCCCGCCATGACGCTCTGCTTGGAACTGCACCAACTAACAGCTCCACCATTTAATATAAGGGATTTTTATTTTCTTTTCCCTGGTTCCTTAGCTCTACTCATTCATCCCCACTCTGTTAACTTTTGCTCACTTTTCCCCACTCCCTTGCCCGAAACCCTTAGAACAGGTTATAACGGACGTTGCCGTCGGGTCAATGCCTTTGATCGTTAGCTGACGAGTTGGGCCGCGTATACGTGGGCGCATGTGAGACCGCGGTCGTGGGGTAGCACATGTCCATGGACATGCCCGAAACGTCCCATCATATAAATAGGGCAACCACCTCCATCGCCCCTACAATTTTCCTCCAAATCCCCTCCCTGCCGCATCGTCTTCCTCTCCCCCACCGGTGTCGTCTCGCTCTCCTTCACTGCCTCCACCGCACCGTCTCGCTCTCCCCCACTGCATCCTCTTCCTCACCTTCATCGCCTCCATCCGTCAGATGGCCGATGCTCGTGGCGACAGCGCAGCGGCCGGAGATGTGGTGGAGCTGCAGGGTCCAGGCGCGGTGACCGCGGATGACGGCGGCGTCCACAACGGTGTGGGGAAACTCGGAACCGCTGTGGATGTGGCTGGCTCAGCCTCATTGCTGCAAAAGGTGAAGGCGTCGAGCGGCGTAGTCCATCCAGATGCCCCCGTTGCGCCGCCTGCCGTGGAGGAGGAGGTATTTGCACTTGCTTAGCTTGTAGAGTTAATTGCTCCCTAGTTGCATTGGTTAGATTATGATTCATATGGTAGTTTAGATGGTTAGAGTAGTTGGTTTGACGGATGGGCCGGGGTTTTCTATAGGGTATGGGTTGGGGAGACGGGGGGTTTTGGACTAGGGTTTGTTGGATAAATTCGTTGCAAAAATGCTATGTTGTGAACTATGATTTTAGGTGCTGCAATGATTTGGGTTTTTAGATTGGGATTTGGATAAATTTGTTGCAAAAATGCTAGATGTTGTGAACAGATTGGGGTTTTTAATGCTATGATGCTTATTAGATTTGTTTTTAGTGCTCACAGATTGGGGTTTTTTAATGGTACTCAGATTCGTTAACTTAGATTGGGTCCCTATTAGATTTGTTTTTGAATGCTACTCAGATTGAGGTTTTGAATGTCATATGCCCAAATGGAATCCATTGATTAAGAAGTTATAAATTTGACTCAATGTGTGTAAATTTGTCATATTTGGGTTTTTGATTCATTAGTATATAAATTTGATTCATTAGTATATAAATTTGTCCACAATATGTAGTTATATTAGCTTTGTTCTTCAATGTGTGTGCATGACCAATGGTCAATGTGTTATTTGATTGTCATATTGGGGTATTTGATCAATGTGTGTACAAATCTAATACATTGATATACTAGTGATGGATGTGGTTTTTGAATGCATAGAGCTAAGGGGCAAAAAAAACCACTTCTAAAACATTTCTGATATTGGGAGTATATCAGCCCTATGATCAATGTGTCATGTGTGCATATCTAAATTTTCAATTGGCTACTAGTGATGGAGTAGTTGTATATTCAGGAGGATGATGGTTGGGGGGGGGGGAGAAAGAGGAAGGTGGCCGACTATGACCCGTACGAGGGGGCGTTTAGTGACGATTCTGAATATGAGGTAATCCTATTCCTTGTTCATTTAGTTCCTTTGGCATGGTGTATGTGAATCTATAATTTATTAATGCAATTCATTCATGTGTGCAGTATGATTCTGGAGATGATGTGTACAAGGGAAACGTCGCGTCCTTCACAGCCAAGGAGGTGCAGAAGATCAAGGCCAAGGGAGTTGCTTCCTTCTACAATCATAAGTTCAACAAGTGGCATCGCCCTACTGCACCACCAAGCCAAAGCCCAAGGATGGCCACTTGATCACCTTACATCTCATGTAGAGGATGTAGCGATCCGGGGAGGACTACATGATCGGGGGCGACATCTGCGCTTCATGAAGGCCACGACTCGGCGTGAAGTGATGTGATGATCTGTGATGGTGTGATGATGTGAACTGAATCTTAATCTTTTGGGTACTTAGGGTCCGGTTACTTATGGTAAACTTAATGTGGCAGTTTATGGTGTGAACTTAATCTATGGTGATGCTAATAACGTATTATTCTATCTATATTTGTATGTCCTTATATTTTCCTATGGTGTATGGTTAGTTCTGTTTAGATGTTGTGAACTAGAGTTTAGGTGCGGCAATGATCAAACATGTTGTTTCAGTGTTGCTTCACTTATCAGACATGTTGTTTCAGTGTTGCTTCACTGATCACTTCAGTGTTGCTTCACTAATCACACATGTTGTTTCAGTGTTGCTTCACTGATCACACATGTTATTGGTCTCATGTTTCCCATTAATCAAATCAAATGCATGCTTTTTCCCACCAGCAAATTATCTATGTATGTTTGTGTAAATTCAAGAAAATGCAAAAAAAAACCTTGGCAAACTATCTATGTTTGTGTTGGAGATCATGTGTGCAAAATTTGACGTGATTTTGAGGAGGTCACAAAAATTTGAATTTGAGAAATATGCTCCAAATGAGCTCCCATGCTAGGGTAAACAACCCATTTTTAATAAAGTTTTTTTGGACCTACTCTAAATGAGCCAAATGTTTTGTATTAACACCTATTCAATCTATATAGTGTAGATTCAAGTCTCAGTGTTTTTTGAATTAATCTTCATATTTTTACATTTTCTTTTGAAAAATATGCTTTAATATAAAAACTATTAAAAACACATTTAAAATATGAAAATGTAAAACTAAGTTCAGATCCTTCTTATTCACTTTGAAATAAAGATTTGGTGATTTTTTTAAAATTTTCAAAAATACAAGGTAACCCTACCTCATCTCCTTGAACTCTATGAAATCTTGTAGGTGATAGCTCATGTGTGAAGGTTTTCTCATGAAAATGACCATAGACCAAGTTTATGATTTTTGGTTGGTAACATGTCACATAAGACAACATTGTGCGCAGGTTTCATATTTTTTTTTGATTTTTTTAAATTAATGGTGCTCATTTGACCTCGATCGTGCCAGCTAGGGATTTTTCATGAAAATGACCATAGACCAAGTTCAGTATTTTTCCTCGTTAGTTTGTCTTATAAAACAATGAACGGCGAAGGTTTCATATTTTTCTATTTTTTAATTAATTATGCTTAGTCAAAGCTTTTGTAACCCTGTTGACCAGCTCAAAACCCCTCTAAACCCCGCGGGGTTTCGCCTAACCCTAGCTCCCAGCGTCCGCCGTCCAATCATACTCTGGCGCCAAGCGACAGCCCTCGGATGTGGTCTTCTAGAAGGAATTCAGTGGGCAGGCTGCGTGCAGGCTCTGGGCCGTTGGATCACAAGGATGGCTCCGCATCGTTGGATCATGGGGCGATCCGCGAGAGGCGATCCTGTTGGTTGTGCTCGGCTGCTCACCCACCACTGACTCCGCGGAAAAAACGATGGTGTTGGACCCAAAAGGAAAGGGCAAGCTCTAGTTGGGCCGTCGAATAGCGTCGTTTTTTTAACGTGCTGGCTCTGTTTTTTGTGAACGTGTTGGCTCTGTTTTTTTTGCATCGTTTGAAATTACACAACAATTGACATTGCATAGAAAATTTAGTTCTTTTTGTTCTATACAAATGTAAAATGACCAAATTTATAAGGGCTAAATTTATTTTATCATGCAAAATGGCCGCAAACTATTAAAAATGGGTCATTTTGCATTTGTATAATGGCCACAAGTCCTCTATCTCTTTTTATCATGCAAAATGACCAAATTTTTATGGGCCAAATTTATTTTTATCATGCAAAATGGCCACAAGCTCTTCAAAAATTGTCTCTTTTTATTCATATAATATATGGTTTGACCACGTATTCCCACGCGTGCAATTAGCTTCTTCTTTTTTCTTCTTTTCAAACCACCATTTCGCACACGCGTACACTCCCGATGCTGCGGTGGGTTTGAAAACGGGCTACTAACTTCACATTTGACCCCGTTATTGCCACGGCCAAATAACACGTAGCACTACGGCTATTTAAGCCACCCTCTGCCTCTGCCATCCCTCATCCATCTGCCCTTCTTGCTCTTAGACCCCTTCTCCGTCTTCTGCACATCCCTCACCATGCAAAGACACGGACCAACCTACCGCTTCCCACCCACCGTGCCGGAGAGGCTCTACCCTACCGGCGTGTAAGTTGATTGCACACTACGTGTGTGGGCGATATCAAGGGTGAGGACCGCAAGGAACTTCACCGAGTTCTTCCTCGCGTCCGGCTACCACCACCTCCCGAGGGGATCTCCAATGATGTTCCGCGTCGAGGAGGTCATCAAAAACCAGGTGGTGGTTGCTCTCCTTGCCCACTTCACCAACACATTCGACGCCTTCTACCTCCTCGGCCGGGTGTTTTGGTGTGGCTCCAAGTTCATCGCTTTACGGAGTACAACAACATCTTCCCCACCGCAACACGCATGCACACTCTTCCGTACCCCATCGACAACGCCCCGGAGGAGCAGTGAAAAGGGCGCCCGGAGGAGGAGCGAGGTGGAGAAGGCGGCGGCTAGGGTTCTAAACCTCTATCTTTTTTAGTCTATGTTATGTTAAGTTGTAATTGAACTATGTTGGAGTTGCTTTGGGCTTGTTGGCCCTTTTCTTAAATTCTATTATTAAGTTTTCTATCTATTTTATTATTAAGTTCTTCCTAGTTTGAGCTATGTGATTGTGCTATGGGCTTGTTGGTCCTATCTACATATTGGGACTACATATTTGTTGATTATTTTCTTAGAGAACTCGGCTTGTTAGTAGGGTTCCCTTGTTAGTAACCACCTAGTGCATGCAAGCAAGCTTTGTTAGTAGGGATGAATGAGTACAACTAAGCGAGTGAGTGGCTCTTTTTTTACACAAGCCACAAATATGTAGCCACCTAGGTAGAAGAGAGGAACCAGCGGTAGTGACCATCGCTGCATCCGTGGTGGCTGGCGTGCAAGAAAGCTGCTCGGTCAATTCATCATGGCGGACGCATCCGCGCATGCAGTCTCGGTCGGCGCATGCAGGCTCGGTTGGCGCATCGTGGGATCGTGGCATCGGTGCATGCAGGCTCGATCGACGCATGCAGGGAGGGTTTGCTGGGTGCATGCATAGCAGGCTTCTGTCCTGGCGGCGCGTGCAGACGTTTAATGCAAGGGACGGCCCAACGAAACCACAGCCCAACGGTCGAATAGCGACACCACCCAACGCGGCCCCACTTGTCAGGTCAAATGGACGACATAGTCCAGCATGGCCCCACTAGTCAGAGTTAATGGTCAAGCCTTTGACCCGACGACAACGTCCGTTGTGCCTAGTTATGAGGGTTTCTGGCAAGGGAGTGGGGAAAATTGAGCAAAAGTTAAGAGCACGGGGATGAATGATTAGAGCTAAGGAACCAGGGGCACAGATGTTAAAATCCCTTAATATAAATATGTATCCGGTTTGTGACTTAGAGTCATCCGGATCAGTGTCAAAGCTTGCATCGACGTAACCGTTTACAACGAGCTCTTTGTCACCTCCATAAATGAGAAACATATCCTTAGTCCTTTCAGGTATTTCATGATGTTCTTGACCAGCATCCGATGGATCCACTCCTGGATTACTTTGGTACCTCCCTGCTAAACTAATAGCGAGGCACACATCAGGTCTGGTACACAGCATTGCATACATAATAGAACCTATGGTGAAGCATAGGGAATGACTTTCATTTTCTCTCTATCTTCTGCAGTGGTCGCGCATTGAGTCTGACTCAACTTCACAGCTTGTAACACAGGCAAGAACCCTTTCTTTGCTTGATCCATTTTGAACTTCTTCAAAACTTTATCAAGGTATGTGCTTTGTGAAAGTCCAATTAAGTGTGTTGATCTATCTCTATAGATCTTGATGCCCAATATATAAGCAGCTTCACCGAGGTCTTTCATTGAAAAATTCTTATTCAAGTATCCTTTTATGCTATTAAAAAATTCAGTTTCATTTCCAATCAACAATATGTCATCCACATATAATATCAGAAATGCTACAGAGCTCCCACTCACTTTCTTGTAAATACAGGCTTCTCCAAAAGTCTGTATAAAACCATATGCTTTGATCACACTATCAAAGCATATATTCCAACTCTGAGATGCTTGCACCAGTCCATAAATGGATCGCTGGAGCTTACACACTTTGTTAGCACCTTTTCGATCAACAAAACCTTCTGGTTGCATCATATACAACTCTTCTTTAAGATATCCATTAAGGAATGCAGTGTAACGACCAAACCTCGAAGGATTTGAGTCTCTGTGCTTACCGTGCTAGTCCCTGGATCGAACTCGCTAGCACACACAGTATAGATGAATACCAGAATAGCAAGTGCATCATTTATTTCAACATATGATCCAGAGTATATAAAATAAAACAATCTGCATAGCAATTGGCTAGCTTTATTCAATCAAACAGCGGAAAGTAGCAGAAAATAACGATGAGTCCCATCATAGCCCATCGGCGATCTTTGAGTGCAGACTCGCGACCCTAACGATACCTTACTCTTCGTCTGAATATCCCGCAACATGAGATGTTGCAGCCATATAGGTCAATACTTTGAATGTATTGGCAAGTTACACAGGAGTAATAATATAGCAGACCTACATGTATATGCATAGTACAACAAAGGAAGGCTTGAGGGTTTATTTTTGCAGAAAGCTGATTTTATCCTAATAACTACCTAATAGTCAAATTTTTATTTAGTTCTTTTATTACTACAATTATATACACAAGGTTGAGTTGGCAAAAATCAACTCAAACCTACCCTTTATTAAGTTGCCCACAAATATTATTAAGTGTCACATCTGTCAAGATCATCCAACAACTGTAATGGCATAGTGGCTCAGATTTACCCATAACTGGGGGCACAACTAATCATGATTAGTTTTAATACTCTGTAGAGTTTTACGCTTTACCCACTGGACCCAATCCGAAGATTGAGACAAAGTCTTCGAAGAGGTTCCCTTAACCACCGACGCCACATCCCACCTACATATGCTACATCATAAACCTTTATGCAGGCAAGGGTTCCAACAATCGATCAACTAAGCGAGCCCATATAGCGGTGGCCGCACATGGAAGCTACTAGTCACTAAGTCTGTCGATCTTTTTGAACCTGGGCGGCATTCCACTTAGGGTGCACTCTCATGAGCGCATGGCCTTAGAAAAGGTGCAGGACCCCATGATGCCTTCCCTCAACACCAAGCAATACCACTTCCGCCCAGAGGTGAGTTAAATCCTGAGTTACTACTCAATTGTTATATATATTTAATCCTCACACAAACTCAATGAATACACGAACTCAATGAATACACGAACCACCCCCGTCTACAAAGCATAGCAAACTACAACTACCACGATTTGCAAAAACGGGAAGATAGCTCAACAGCATAGCAGAATAATATAGTATTCCTATACATGCATATTTTCATAGTGTGATATAACTACATGCATAGAAAACAATAGGTAAAGGATGATCAACATGTAACTTGCCTTGGTTCTGGTTCAGAAAGTCACACTCGACAATAGCTCATCGCACTCCGGACAATCTACACGTTACACACAATTCAACAAATCAATCACCGGAACACGAATAGAACCAAAACAAAACCTACAGCAAGAAAAACATTTTTAAAACTCAACAACAGAAGCTTAACAGCACCTAAATTGCACTACGGTCACAACGGAAAAAGAATCACTCGATTCCGATAAACGGTTTGAAAGTTACGACCTCCGGAAGATTTAATTTGAATTTGAACGAATTCAAATTTAAACAGTGCAAACATGAGAAATTTTGGTACTGTCATGAAGGGCTGATTTTTGTGAGTGCGTAGGAAAAAGAATTACCTAATTTGGGTATTCAGAATAAAAGCTATAGCTATTTGAAGTTAGAGTTGAAATCTGGAAAGAAAACAAAAAGGAAACAGAAAACAACAGAAATCTCCTGCACAGTTCACGCGTTACTGTGGAAACTCATGTGCTTGTCCTATAGCGAAGTGCCAAGTGGCGGCGTCCGATTGGCCGGGCGTGTGTGCTCACCCAAAACAGAGGAAAACGACGGCGGTCTCGGGCGTTGGTGGCGGCGCTTCTCCGGCGGTGCTCCGGCGAAGGTAAGGCTACGGGCGGAGGCGGCGTCGAGCGGCGGAGGCGGTGGTGGAGCTCAACGGCGGCGGAGCGTCCTCTGCGGGCAGCAACGGCGACGGGAACGGCGGTGTGCTCCGGCGGCGACGGACGCCGGTGGCGGCAGCGCTCAGTGCTCTGTAGGGTACTTCGAGGTGTCAAAAGAGTTCTTCGTCGAGTGGGGGTTCGAGGGGTGCAGGCAGCGTGGCTCTACGGTCTCTTACGGCGGTGGAAACGACCGGCGAAACGGCGGTGAACTCGGAGCTCCCGGCGAGATCCAATTCGCCCAACAGAGGCGTGCGGACGACGGAAAGGTTCGGAAAGAGGCTTCGGGGGTGCGGGGCAAACCCTTACGCGTCCAGGGAGTCCTAGGAGAGCATGAGGTCGACTAGGGGGCGAGATCGATCCGGCTCGCGCTCGGGTGTGCGAGCGGTGCGGCTGCGCGCGTGTTCGTCCGACCGGAGGAAGGGGATGGGGAGCGGGGCCCGCCGATCAGCGGCTGGGGTGAGGTGGATCGAGCGAGCGGCGATCTGAGGTTAGGTCTTGTTGTGCGGTGCGTGCAACCCATTTGGAAAGGTGGGCTGCGGGTGTCCGTTGTTCTGGCCGGCTGGTCAATGGCGATGGGCCGGCTGGCTGGCCCTTTTTTAAAAAGAAACAACAGCAAGAAACAAAATAAATAAAATAAAATACACAATATAAAATCTAAATAAAAATACCTAGACACAAAGTCAAAAATATCCCTACAGATATAAACTACAGGAACACTAGTTCCAATACTAATGCAATCTTGTAAAATAATTTTGATGCAATAGGCAACTCAAACAGCAATAAAACAATCAAATATAATATTTTGAAGATCACAAAAATTACCAGAACATATCAGATGAACTGGAAATAATATTCTGCACATTATGAACATTTTTAAAAACAGGGGAGAAGTCATGTTATCTCCACTCCAATAAATTGCCTTTAGTTGCATAATGATTCGAATATTGCAGAGAGACAAATAATGCAATAAAAATATGATATGCATATGAATGATCTATTAACATCCTAATTTAGGAAAATTGGGATGTTACATGCAGTTTTGACATCCATTTGCCAAATTTCATAATCATAAAGTGCGGCAATTGCTAACATGATTCGGACGAACTTAAGCATCTCTACGGGTGAGAAGGTGATGTAGGGCAGAACCCTACGTGGATGATCTTTCACGTTTGGAGTGGATCCTACGGGGAATCACGAAGAACACGCGGAAGAACAAAGGGGAACACGGAGGGCACGAGAGAGAGATCGCTCAACCAATCAAGGAATCAATCACACAAGTGCTAGATCACCGAACACAAAGAGGTACATATGATTCACAATCAACAAAGGTAAGGATACACGAGTAGTCGTTCTTCTCCGAGAGGAGGTCTTGATGGGGTCCACCCTAGAAGGGGGTCTTGAATCCGCTTGGGGGATCTTCTCCGAAGAGGTCCTGAGCTCCGAGGAGAAGTAACCAAGTGGATGAGCAAGGCTCTCACACAAACATGAGCTAAACCTAAGCTAATCCTAGAAAGAGGAAGGGGATTGAGTATATATAGTCTAGGGGGGCGAAGAGGTACATGGGCATCGGCCCTTTACTGTGCGCAGACAGACGGAGCCGGATGTCCCAAGGCCGGGCCGGATGTCCGGGGCTTGAGGCGCCGGATGTCCGGGCCGGGGGGCGGATGTCCGGCTGGAGGGTGCCACTGCCGAATCGGGTGCGTGGCGCGGATTTCGGCTTCGCCGGCGGATGTCAGTGGGGCCGGATGTCCGGGGCCTGGTGGCCGGATGTCCGGGCCCTATAGGGTTCCTAGCTGGGCTGTGGCTGCTGTGTTGGCGTCTCCAGGGGCCGGATGTTCGGGGCCTTGGCCGGATGTCCGGGGCCTGGAGGGTGAACTTGCCCGTTTCCGTGGTCCTCTTCATCCGTGGACTTGGCGGCTCGTCCGTCTTCACGTACATCTTCGGAAGGTTCCTCTTGACACCTAATGATGCATAGCATATCGGATTTAGGTAGTAGCCATGTCTCAAGTGGATCATATGTGATATAACTAAGGAAGGAAGTCACCTCGTTTTTGAGAGCTCTAGCTCTAGCTCGTGTCATGGGTCCTCTTGGCTCTTGATGAGACGGTTGTATATCCATGGGGATGATCGTGGGATGCTCCGCATCATCTCCCCCCCCCCCCCTTGGGAGAGATCCGACCTCGGATCAAAAGCTTCATCTCCATGGTATGGTGTGAGGTCCTTGACGTTGAAGATGTCGCTCACGTTGTATTTGTCTTGAGGTAGGTCGATCTTGTAAGCGTTGTCGTTGTAGCATGCTAGCACCTTGAAAGGTCCATCGGCTCGAGGGAGAATCTTGGACTTGCGTTCTTTGGGGAAGCGGTCCTTGCGAAGGTGTAGCCACACTAGATCACCAATGTTGAAGACCATGGGTTGCTTGTTGGCCTTGAGCTTGGTTGCTAGTCGTTGTACTTGGCGCTCGATGGTGTGCCTTGTATCTTCGTGCATCTTCTTGATGTAGCTTGCCCGTGCACTCGCATCCATGTTGGTGCGCTCTTGGAGAGGAAGTGGTAGAATGTCCAATGGGGACAACGGGTTGAAACCGTAGACGACCTCGAAGGGGACTTCTTTGGTAGTCGAATGTCTTGCACGGTTGTAGGCGTACTTTCGGCTGGGTAAACATGCTTCCCACTCCTTGATGTTCTTCTTGATCAAGACACGAAGTAGAGTGGATAGTGTGCGGTTCGTCACCTCCGTTTGCCCGTCGGTTTGAGGATGGTATGCCGATGAGAACAAGAGCTTGATTCCGAGCTTGGCGCATAGGGTCTTCCAAAAGTAACTCAAGAACTTGACGTCACGATCGGAGACGATTGTCTTTGGTACGCCATGGAGTCACAAGATTTCCTACAAAAGAGATTTGCAACATGTGAAGCATCGTCTATCTTGTTGCAAGGAATGAAATGTGCCATCTTAGAAAATCTATCCACAACAACAAACACGGAATCCTTTCCATTTTGAGTCCTAGGCAAACCAAGTACAAAATCCATACTAATGTCTTCCCATGGTAGATAAGGAATAGGAAGAGGCATGTAAAGACCATGAGATTGAGCTTTAGACTTAGCTTTGCGACATGTATAGCATCGGTTGGTGAAGCGTGAGACGTCACGGAACATCTTGGGCCAAAAGTAGTTGTTGGAGAGCGTGGCGAATGTCTTGTCACGTCCAAAGTGTCCCATGAGTCCGCCTCCATGAGCCTCTTGCAAAAGGAGCAAACGAAGAGAAGACTTGAGAATGCATAGTTTGTTAGCTCTCATAAGATAAGCATCCTTGATGTAATATTGTTCCCAAGAAGTATGCGTCAAACACTTAGCATAAGGAATAGCAAAAGATGGATCATGCTCATACAAGTCTTTTATATGCTCAAAACCAATAACATTCAACTCAAGTTGAGTGACAAGCATGCATATGCATGAAAGCGCGTCGGCAACTACATTTTCTTTACCCTTAATGTACTTGATCACATAAGGAAAAGATTCAGTAAATTCACTCCATTTTGCATGACGCTTGTTCAATTTAGTTTGACCTTTGAGGTACTTAAGCGTTTCATGATCGGTATGGATGACAAACTCATGAGGTCTAAGGTAATGTTCCCAAACATGTAGCACATGCACTAAAGCATACAATTCTTTGTCATAGATGGGATAATTAAGTTGAGCACCGGAGAGTTTTTCACTAAAATAAGCAATGGCTCGTTTTTCTTGCATCAAAACTCCGCCAATTCCGGTACCACTTGCATCACAATGAACCTCAAAAGTTTTGTCAAAATTGGGCAAAGCAAGAATCGGAGCATGAGTAAGCAAAGACTTGAGCTCATCAAAAGCGGTTGATTGCACAGTTCCCCAAACAAAGGGAGTATTCTTCTTACTCAAGGCATGCAAAGGAGCGGCAATTGTGCTAAAATCTTTCACAAAGCGACGATAAAAACCCGCAAGACCAAGAAAACTTGGCACTTGTTGCAAATTGGTGGGTTGGGGCCAAGTTTTAATTGCTTCAATTTTAGATTCATCAACATGGACACCCTTTGAGGATACTACAAAACCCAAGAAAACCACTTTGTCAATGCCAAAAGTGCATTTTTTCAAGTTTGCATAAAGGCTTTCCTTGCGAAGAGTTTGTAACACAGATTTTACATGATTGATGTGCTCTTTCATGGTTTTGCTAAACACAAGAATATCATCAAAGTAAACCACAACAAAGACTCCAATGTAAGGACGAAGCACATGATGCATAAGACGCACGAAAGTACCGGGAGCCTCCAAAAGACCCATAGGCATCACTAACCACTCATATAAACCAAATTTGGTTTTGAAAGCAGTTTTCCATTCATCACCCTCTTGTATGCGGATTTGATAATAGCTACTTTTAAGGTCAATTTTTGAGAAAAAGTTGGCTCCACTAAGTTCATCAAGCATATCATCTAAGCGAGGAATGGGATGCCTATAGCGGACGGTGATAGCATTTATAGGTCTACAATCGGAACACAAGCGAAAACTTCCATCGGGCTTAGGCACAAGTATAACGGGAACGACACAAGGGCTTAAGCTTTCACGTACATGACCGTTGTCAATTAGTTGTTGTACTTGTCGTTGAATCTCCTTGGTTTCTTGGGATTGACTCGGTATGGAGCTTTGTTTGGTAGAGGCGCCGGGGATGAGGTCGATTCGATGCTCAATGCCTCGAAGAGGAGGTAGACCAGAGGTAGCTCATCGGGGAAAACATCTTGAAATTCCTGCAAAAGAGATTGAAACACCAAAGGTAGCTCGTGAATGGTGTTAGTTTTGGTTCTCCATCCTTGCACACAAGGACAAAGTGCATCACACTCGATGGGTTCTCACACACTTCTCTCATCTCACTTTTGGTGGCAAATAGGATGAGGTTTTTCTCTCTAGGCGAAGAGGCACTCAAGTGTGTTTTGTGGCTCTCACTCACTTTTGGGTGGATCACTTTCTCACTCTTGTCTCTATGATGGGTGGCTTGCTTGTCGGCTATCACTTGACTAGGAGACATAGGTCGTAGCACATATTCCTTCCCTTTCATCTTGAAGCTATAGTGATTGGTGCCCATTGTGGATGACACCACGGTCGAATTGCCATGGTCGACCTAGAAGTAGGTGGCAAACGGTCATTGGGACCACATCACACTCCAACGTGTCTTCATAAGCACCAATTTTGAAGGAGACTTGGACCGTATGCTCGACTCATATAGTGCCGGAGTCACTTAGCCATTGAACCTTGTAGGGGTGCGGGTGCTTCCTCTTGACCAATTGAAGTTTGGAACATAGTTCTTCACTTGCCAAGTTGTGGCAACTACCTCCATCGATGATGACCTTGACGGATCATCCGTTGATGCCGGCCTTTGTGTGGAAGATGTGGCATCTTTGGTCGTCTTCTTGTTGATGTTGAAGAGTCAAGACCTTGGAGACAACGAGAGCGGGGATCGAATCCTCATCGCAAAAGACTTGATCATCTTCATCTTCGTTCACTTGCCGGTGCATGGCCACTTGCTCAAGGGCTTCCATCTCCTCATCACTCATTGAGTCATATGTGCCGTCGTCGTTGAGGATCATGGTCCGCTTGTTGGTGCATTCATAGGACTTGTGGCCTCGGCCGCCGCAAGTGAAACACTTGAAGGAGCTTGTTTTGATAGTCTCATCGGTCGGAGTAGATGATGAAGCACGCGGCTTGAAGTTGCTTGTAGTAGGAGGAGGACGACTTGAACTTGTCGACTTTCTCTTGTAACTCGACTTGTCGTCGTTGTTTGTAGAAGTTTTGGTTGATGTAAATGTTGGAGGACGTGTTGAAGCTTGGTTGTTGGAGAAGCCGTAGGTCTTGGATGAGTACTTGGCGTTCTTGAAGTCATCTTGTACTTGACGTTCCGCCTTTGTAGCTTGATGTACGAGCTCAATGAGGGTGGAGTATGGTTGGAAGTCGGCGATCTTCTTGATGGGATGATTTAGTCCATTCAAGAAACGTGCCATAGTTTGCTCATCATCTTCCTTGACATTGGCTCGAATCATGGCTATCTCCATTTCCTTGTAGTATTCTTCAACACTCTTTGTTCCTTGCTTGAGAAGTTGGAGTTTCTTGAAGAGGTCGCGGTTGTAGTAGGTTGGCACAAAGCGTGCTCGCATGACATCCTTCATTTGAGCCCAAGTGGTGATTGGAGGTTCACCTCTTGCTTGTCGTCGCTCAATGATTTGTTCCCACCATATGAGCACATAGTCTTGGAACTCAAGTGATGCCATAGCGATTTTCTTCGCTTCCTCGTAGTTGTGCAAGCTGGAAGATTTTGTCAACCTTCAATGCCCATGCGAGATAGTCTTCGGGGTCATTGCTTCCGTTGAACTTGGGCATGGTGAATTTTAGCTTGCCGTAGCGTTGCTCTTCATTGTGTTGTTGGCGATGTTGATGATGACGCCCTTGACATGGATTGCAATCGTCTTCATGTTGCTCTTGGCATGGAGGAAGACCATGATCAACTTGCTCTTGTTGAACTTGATGTTGAAGTAGAGCTTGACGAGCTTGTGGAGGAGCTTGAGGAACTTGACGTTGTCCATGAGGTTGGTAGTTCCTCTCTTGGATTTCTTCTCGAAGGGCTTCCTCTTGATTGCGCCGTTCGCTATTGCGGTTGGCGAAGGCTCTACTTGATTCTTGAAGGGCACGCTATGCCTCAAGAGCTTGCGCTTCACGTTGTTGTTGTTGAAGACGTTGAGCCTTGGCGTCTTGTTCGTCTTGGTGTAGACGCGCTCGTTCTTCATCTTGGCGCCGTAGTCGTTGTCGTTCTTGAGCTTGAGCAAAAGCGTCTTGGTTTGATTGAGGACGAGGAACTTGTTCATCGACTTGCTCTTTTGAATGCTTGTCATGTAGCGGGTTGCGAGATGCATGACGGTCTTGACGCGCGGCACGACGAAGAGTGTTCGTGATACGGAGCAGCCCTCACTCATCCCCACGGACGTGCCTACATCTCCCTCAACACCACCGGGACCCATGACAAGAGCCCGAGCTAAGGCTATTGAAGATAAGGTGAACTCGCTCCTCTCCGAACTTCTTATTTCTACCCATGAGACATGGCTACTACCTCATTCAGTAAACTCTATGTGTAATCAGGAACACGAGGCGAACCAAGGATCTACTACTTGCAAGAGCCAAGACGGCGAGAACTCCAAGTATGTCGAAGAGGAAGAAGGGATGCAGCTGAAGCTACAGGACCCGGACGTCTGACCACCTCCAGACGTCCGACGATCCTCAAACCCACGGACGTCCGACGCCCTCCGGACGTCCGGAACATCATCACCCGAATCAAACCTACGGACGACCGGAGCTGACCGGACGTCCGGGACTTCATCACCCGAATCAAATCTACGGACGACCGGAGCTGACCGGACGTCCGGGCGACCATCACCCGAACCGGAACTGCGGACGTCCGAACGAGTCCGGACGACCGGACCCTCCCGAGCCTCCGGACGTCCGACACCTGATGCGGGCTGAAGCCCATGTACCCCTCCGTTTTGACTTCCATTTGCACTAAGACTATAAATAGGACCTTCCGTCTCTTAGTGAGGGTTAGCTTTGGATTAGCTCATGTTTAGGTGAGAGAGCCTTTGCTCATCCACTTGGCTACTTCTCCTTCGAGATCAGGACCTCTTCGGAGAAGATCCCCCAAGCGGATTCAAGAGCCCCTCCTAGGGTGGACCCCATCAAGACCTCCTTAGGAGAAGATCGGCTACTCGTGTATCTTTATCTTTATTGTTCTTGAATCTTGTGCCACTCTATGTGTTCATCGATCTAGCACTTGTGTGATTGTTTTCTTGTCGGTTGAGTGTTTTCCCTCGTTCCTCCCCGTGATTTCCTCGTGTTCTTCCGCGTTTTCCCCGTGTCTCCCCGTAGGATCCGCTCCCACGTGAAAGATCGCTCCCGTAGGGTCCCACCCTATATCAGTTCGAAGTAGGTGTACTTGAGTCGTAGAAGGTGTCGTCGGAGTGTCGACTCGATCGGCTCCGTCTTGATGATGAAGAAGTTGAATGATGCCGGTTTCTCATCAAGGCGCGGATCTCGTCCATTCTTGCATCATTCTCTTGCTTGTGAGCGTCGAACTTGTTGTCGAAGTAGTCTCTTGTACGTTGCTCAATGGCTAGTCTCGATGGGTAAGCAACGCAAAAGAATAGCTATGATGGTTATCAATGCAATTGCAAGTTATGAAAAAGATGTCGACGATGTTACCGTCCTTGGCGAAGATGAGCGGTGGTGATGTTGATGTTGAACCGCACCTAGATAGACGAAACACAAAAGGATACGGAAACCCCAACTCAAATTCTCAAAGCAAAATTTGGCAACATTGTCGGAGTTGGTAGTGGGAAAGGGTATGGTGGTGTTATGCGGAAGTGGTGGAGGTATGTGGAAGTGTATTTGGGCACCGGGACAAAATTTGGCGAGAGTTAGGCGGTAAACGGGGTGGTGGATGGGAGTTGCTTGCCGGGGGCGGATGTCCGGCCTGGAAGCCGGATGTCCGGGGTGCCGGATGTCCCGGCTGGTCGGGCCGGATGTCCGGGCTCTGGATCCGTGGACGAGCTCGATGAACACCGCGTGGAGAGGTCAAATCCGGGGCAAAATTCGGGCGATTTTGTGGATGGAAATTGTGGAAAAGGTGGGGGAATGCTAGATCTACCTGCAACACACGAAATCCGGGGATCAAATCCAACAAAACTTCATCACACCAAACAGATCACAAAAAAAAAAATTGGGGCTATTTTTGGTGGGGATTTTTGGATTTAGGACGAAAACAACAAAATCAAGCTAGAAAACACGGGGTAGGGGCTCGAAAAACGTGATCAACGTGGCTCATGATACCAAGATGATGTAGGGCGGGACCCTACGTGGATGATCTTTCACGTTTGGAGTGGATCCTACGGGGAATCACGAAGAACACGCGGAAGAACAAAGGGGAACATGGAGGGCACGAGAGAGAGATCGCTCAACCAATCAAGGAATCAATCACACAAGTGCTAGATCACCGAACACAAAGAGGTACATATGATTCACAATCAACAAAGGTAAGGATACACGAGTAGCCGTTCTTCTCCGAGAGGAGGTCTTGATGGGGTCCACCCTAGAAGGGGGTCTTGAATCTGCTTGGGGGATCTTCTTCGAAGAGGTCCTGAGCTCCGAGGAGAAGTAACCAAGTGGATGAGCAAGGCTCTCACACAAACATGAGCTAAACCTAAGCTAACCCTAGAAAGAGGAAGGGGATGGAGTATATATAGTCTAGGGGGGCGAAGAGGTACATGGGCATCGGCCCTTATCGAGGCGCAGACAGACGGAGCCGGATGTCCGCATCCGGCGGATGTCCGGGCTGGCGGATGTCCGGGCGGAGGGTGCCACTTACGCCGAATCGGGTGCGTGGCGCGGATTTCCGGGCTTCGGCGGATATCCGGCCGGGCCGGATGTCCGGCCCGTGGCCGGATGTCCGGGCCCTGTAGGGTTCCTGGCTGGGCTGCGGCTGCGGTGTTGGCGTCTCCAGGGGACGGATGTCCGGGGCCTTGGCCGGATGTCCGGGGCCTGGAGGGTGAACTTGCCCGTTTCCATGGTCCTCTTCATCCGTGGACTTGGCGGCTCTTCTGTCTTCACGTGCATCTTCGAAAGGTTCCTCTTGACACCTAATGATGCATAGCATATCGGATTTAGGTAGTAGCCATGTCTCGAGTGGATCATATGTGATATAACTAAGGAAGGAAGTCACCTCGTTTTCGAGAGCTCTAGCTCTAGCTCGTGTCATGGGTCCTCTTGGCTCTTGATGAGACGGTTGTATATCCATGGGGATGACCGTGGGATGCTCCGCATCAGAAGGTCTCGTCGTAGTCAACTCCTTGAACTTGTCAAAAACCTTTTGCAACAAGTCGAGCTTTGTAGACAGTAATATTACCGTCAGCGTCAGTCTTCTTCTTGAAGATCCAATTATTCTCTATGGCTTGCCGATCATCGGGCAAGTCAACCAAAGTCCACACTTTGTTCTCATACATGGATCCCATCTCAGATTTCATGGCCTCAAGCCATTTTGCGGAATCTGGGCTCATCATCGCTTCTTCATAGTTCGTAGGTTCATCATGGTCAAGTAACATGACCTCCAGAACATGATTACCATACCACTCTGGTGCGGACCTTACTCTGGTTGACCTATGAGGTTCGGTAGTAACTTGATCAGAAGTTTCATGATCATCATCATTAGCTTCCTCACTTACTGGTGTAGGAACCATTGGAACTGATTTCTGTGATGAACTACTTTCCAATAAGGGAGTAGGTACAGTTACGTCATCAAGTTCTACTTTCCTCCCACTCACTTCTTTCAAGAGAAACTCCTTCTCTAGAAAGGATCCATTCTTAGCAACGAATATCTTGCCTTCGGATCTGTGATAGAAGGTGTACCCAACAGTCTCCTTCGGGTATCCTATGAAGACACATTTCTCCGATTTGGGTTCGAGCTTATCAGGTTGAAGTTTTTTCACATAAGCATCGCAACCCCAAACTTTAAGAAATGACAACTTGGGTTTCTTGCGAAACCACATTTCGTATGGCGTCATCTCAATGGATTTAGATGGTGCCCTATTTAACATGAATGCAGTCGTCTCTAAAGCATAACCCCAAAATGATAGCGGTAAATCAGTAAGAGACATCATAGATTGCACCATATCTAATAAAGTACGATTATGATGTTCTGACACACCATTACATTGTGGTGTTCTGGGTGGCGTGAGTTGCGAAACTATTCCGCATTGTTTCAAATGAAGACCAAACTCGTAACTCAAATATTCTCCTCCATGATCAGATCGTAGAAACTTTATTTTCTAGTTACGATGATTTTCCACTTCACTCGGAAATTCTTTGAACTTTTCAAATGTTTCAGACTTATGTTTCATCAAGTAGATATACCCATATCTGCTCAAATCATCTGTGAAGGTCAGAAAATAACGATGCCCTCCGCGAGCATCAACACTCATCGGACTGCATACATCAGTATGTATTATTTCCAACAAGTCTATTGCTCGCTCCATTGTTCCGGAGAACGGAGTCTTAGTCATCTTGCCCATGAGACATGGTTCGCAAGCATCAAGTGATTCATAATCAAGTGATTCCAAAAGCCCATCGGCATGGAGTTTCTTCATGCGCTTTACACCAATATGACCTAAACGGCAGTGCCAAAAATGAGTTGCACTATCATTATTAAACTTATATCTTTTGGCTTCAATACAATGAATATGTGTATCACTACTATCAAGATTTAGTAAAAGTAGACCACTCATCAAGGGTGCATGACCATAAAATATATTACTCATATAAATAGAACAACCATTATTTTCTGATTTAAATGAATAACCGTCTCGCATCAAACAAGATCCAAATATAATGTTTATGCTTAACACTGGCACCAAAGAACAATTATTCCGGTCTAAAACTAATCCTGATGGTAGATGTAGAGGTAGTGTGCTGACGGCGATCACATCGACTTTGGAACCATTTCCCACGCGCATCGTCACCTCGTCCTTAGCCAGTCTTCGCTTAATTCGTAGCCCCTGTTTCGAGTTGCAAATATTAGCAACAGAACCAATATCAAATACCCAGGCGCTACTACGAGCATTTTCGTCTCGCCAACTATTGCTTCTACGACTATAGCTACCGCTTAGTGATAAATTAAAGCAATTACATGGCGATTGCATTTCATACAATAAAGCGACAACCATAAAGCTCCTGCCAGTTGCCTATAACTGTTACAAAACATGATCATCTCATACAACAAATTATATATCATCACGTCTTAACCATATCACATCACAGCCTGCCCTGCAAAACCAAGTTAGACGTCCTCTACTTTGTTGTTGCAAGTTTTACGTGGCTGCTATGGGCCTAGCAAGAACCATTCTAACCTACGCATCAAACCACAATGATTATTCGTCAAGTTTGCTTTTTTAACCTTCAACAAGGACCAGGCGTAGTCACACTCGATTCAACTAAAGCTGGAGAAACAGGCACCCACTAGCCACCTGTGTGCAAAGCACGACGGTAGAACCAGTCTCATGAACGCGGTCATGTAATGTCGGTCTGGGCCGCTTCATCCAACAATACCGCCGAATCAAAGTATGACATGCTGGTAAGCAGTATGACTATTATCGCCCACAACTCTTTGTGTTCTACTCGTGCATATAACATCTACGCATAGAACTGGCTCGGATGCCACTTTTGGGGAACGTAGTATTTCAAAAAAAAATCCTACGATCACGCAAGATCTATCTAGGAGAAGCATAGCAACGAGCGGGGAGAGTGTGTCCACGTACCCTCGTAGACCGAAAGCGGAAGCGTTAAGTAACGCAGTTGATGTAGTCGAACGTCTTAGCGATCCAACCGATCAAGTACCGAATGCACGGCACCTCCGTGATCTGCACATGTTTAGCTCGATGACATCCCTCGAACTCTAGATCCAGCTGAGGTCGAGGGACAGTTTCGTCAACACGACGGCGTGTTGACGGTGATGATGAAGTTACCGACGCAAGGCTTCGCCTAAGCACTACGACAATATGATCGAGGTGGAAATCTGTGGAGGGGGGCACCGCACACGGCTAAGATCAACTTGTGTGTCTATGGGGTGCCCCCCTCCCCCATATATAAAGGAGGGGAGGAGGGGGCCGGCCGGCCTCATGGTGCGCCCCCAAGGGGGGGATTCCTACTCCTATTAGGAGTAGGTTTCCCCCTTATCTAGTCCAACTAGGAGGGGGACGAGGGGGAAGAGGGGGAGAAGGAAAGGGGGGCCGCCCCCTCCCCAATTCGGATTGGGCTTGGGGGGCACACGCCACCTCTTGGCCACCTCCTCTCTCTTCCACTAAAGCCCATGTAGGCCCATTAAGCCCCCGGGGGGTTCCGGTAACCCCCCCCCCCACCCCGGTACTCCGGTAAATGCCCGAACTCATCTGAAACCATTCTAGTGTCCAAACATAACCTTCCAATATATCAATCTTCATGTCTCGACCATTTCGAGACTCCTCGTCATGTCCGTGATCACATCCGGGACTCTGAACTACCTTCGGTAGATCAAAACACATAAATTCATAATACCGATCGTCATTGAATGTTAAGCGTGCGGACCCTACGGGTTCGAGAACTATGTAGACATGACCGAGACTCATCTCTGGTCAATAACCAATAGCGGAACCTGGATGCTCATATTGGTTCCTACATATTCTACGAAGATCTTTATCGGTCAAACCGCACAACAACATACGTTGTTCCCATTGTCATCGGTATGTTACCTGCCCGAGATTCAATCGTCGGTATCATCGTACCTAGTTCAATCTCGTTACCGGCAAGTCTCTTTACTCGTTCCGTATTGCATCATCCCGCAACTAACTCATTAGTCACATTGCTTTCAAGGCTTATAGTGATGTGCATTACCGAGAGGGCCAGAGATACCTCTCCGACAATCGGAGTGACAAATCCTAATCTTGATCTATGCCAACTCAACAAACACCATTGGAGACACCTGTAGAGCATCTTTATAATCACCCAGTTACTTTGTGACGTTTGATAGCACACTAAGTGTTCCTCTGGTATTTGGGAGTTGCATAATCTCATAGTCATAGGAACATGTATAGATTATGAAGAAAGCAATAGTAATAAACTAAACGATCATAGTGCTAAGCTAACGGATGGGTCAAGTCAATCACATCATTCTCTAATGATGTGATCCCATTCATCAAATAACAACTCATGTCTATGGTTAGGAAACTTAACCATCTTTGATTAACGAGCTAGTCAAGTAGAGGCATACTAGTGACACTTTGTTTGTCTATGTATTCACACATGTAGTAAGTTTCCGGTTAATACAATTATAGCATGAATAATAAACATTTATCATGATATAAGTAAATATAAATAACAACTTTATTATTGCCTCTAGGGCATATTTCCTTCATTACTTCATAAATTTCATCATAATTTTCAGATTCACGAATTTCAAGCAAAACTTCACAAAGATAATCTAGTAAACACGACTCATTAGCAATTGGTTCATAATAAGTGGATCTCTTAAAAAGATAAGCAAGTGGATGAGGATCCATTAACTTTTTGTTCTTGTTTTCCAATAAATGCACAATTATTCCAAGCGAACAAGCAAAGGAGCCAAGTAAGACATAAAGGCAAACCAAATACGAACGGAAGAAGGGCAAATAAAAGAGCAAATCTTTTCGAAAACCGTTTTAGAAATGGCGGAGAGGAAAATGAGAGGCGAATGGCGAATAATGTAATGCAAGAGATGATAATTTATGAAGGGTACTTGGTATGTCTTGACTCGGCGTAGATCTCCCCGGCAACGGCGCCAGAAATTCTTCTTGCTTCTTCTTGAGCTTATGTTGGTTTTTCTCTTGAAGAGGAAAGGGTGATGCAGCAAAGTAGATATAAGTATTTCCCTCAGCTTGAGAACCAAGGTATCAATCCAGTAGGAGACAACGCACAAGTCACCGAATACCTGCACAAACAATCAAACAACTTGCATCCAACGCAATAAAGGGGTTGTCAATCCCTTCACTGTTACTTGCAAAAGTGAGATCTGATAGAGATAGATAAATAGGAAAGTAAATATTTTTGGTATTTTTGGTTTATAGATCGGAAAGTAAAAGATAGAAAAAAGAGTAAATTGGAAACTAATATTATAGATTGGAAACTTGTCTGATGGAAAATAGACACAGAGGCCATAGGTTTCACTAGAGGCTTCTCTCAAGATAGCAAATAATACGGTGGGTGAACAAATTACTGCCGGGCAATTGACAGAAAAGCGCAAAGTTATGACGATATCTAAGGCAATGATCATGAATATAGGTATCACCTCCGTGTCAAGTAGACCAAAACGACTCTGCATCTACTACTATTACTCCACACATCAACCACTATCCAGCATGCATCTAGAGTATTAAGTTCATAAAGAACAGAGTAATGCATTAAGTAAGATGACATGTTGTAGAGGAATTAACTCAAGCAATATGATGAAAACCCCATTTTTTTATCCTCAATGGCAACAATACAATACGTGCCTTGCTGCCCCTACTGTCACTGGGAAAGGACACCGCAAGATTGAACCCAAAGCTAAGCACTTCTCCCATTGCAAGAAAAACCAATCTAGTTGGCCAAACCAAACCGATAGTTCGAAGAGAATTACAAAGATATCAAATCATGCATATAAGAATTCAGAGAAGATTCAAATAATATTCATAAGCTGGTCATAAATACACAATTCATCGGATCTCGGCAAACACACCACAAAAAAAGTATTACATCGAATAGATCTCCAAGAACATCAAGGAGAACATGGTATTGAGGATCAAAGAGAGAGAAGAAGCCATCTAGCTACTAGCTATGGACCCGTAGGTCTGTGGTAAACTACTCACGCTTCATCGGAAGGGCAATAGAGTTGATGTAGAGGCCCTCCGTGATCGAACCCCACTCTGGCAGGGTGCTAGAAAAGGTCCCTAGATGGGATCTCACAGGTACAGAAGGTTGTGTCTGTGGAAAAGTGTTTTCGTGGATGCCTCTATTGGTTTGGGGATATATGGGAATATATAGGCGCAAGAATTAGGTCAGGAGGTGCACTAGGGGCCCATAAGGGTGGGGGGCACGCCCTACCCCCTGGGCGCGCCCTCCGTCCTTGTGGACGCCTCGTGGGTCCTCTGACTTCATCTCCAAGTCTCCTGGTTGTCTTCTGGTCCAAGAAAAATTATCGCAAAGGTTTTATTCTGTTTGGACTCCGTTTGGTATTCCTTTTCTGCGAAACTCTAAACCAGGGAAAAAACAGGAACTGGCACTGGGCTCTAGGTTAATAGGTTAGTCCCAAAAATAATATAAAATAGCATATTAATGCGTATAAAACATCCAAAACAGATAATATAATAGCATGGAACAATCAAAAATTATAGATAAGTTGGAGACGTATCAGCAGGGTCAAACGCGGCTGTGGCACTCGGGATCGTGTTGTGGTGCTTTGTTCGAGGCGCGGCTGGCTAGTTGGAGAGCTCTTGCCGGCGCAGGTCGAATGGTGGTGGAGACAAGGCCTGTGATGGCCGGAGCTGACGGCGGCGAGCTCGGCCGCGGTGGTCGGAGACTGGATGTGTACGGGATCGTTGCTATTATGGCATTGGCGATGCGTGCGTAGCACTGATGTCTACTACGCAACCTTCTTCTTGTAGACTCGTGTTGGGCCTCCAATCGCAGAGTTCTGTAGGACAATAGCAAATTTCCCTCAAGTGGATGACCTAAGGTTTATCAATCCGTGGGAGGCGTAGGATGAAGATGATCTCTCTTAAACAACCCTGCAACTAAATAACAAAGAGTCTCTTGTGTCCCCAACACACCCAATACAATGGTAAATTGTATAGGTGCACTAGTTCGGCGAAGAGATGGTGATACAAGTGTAATGTGGATGGTAGATATAGGTTTTTGTAATCTGAAAATATAAAAAAGCAAGGTAACTAGTAGTAAAAGTGAGCGAAAATGGTATTGCAATGCTTCGAAACAAGGCCTAGGGTTCATACTTTCACTAGTGCAAGTTCTCCCAACAATGATAACATAAATAGATCATATGACAATCCCTCAACATGCAACAAGGAGTCACGAATAGCGGAGAATAAACGAAGAGATTATTGTAGGGTACGAAACCACCTCAAAGTTATTCTTTCTGATCAATCTATTAGGCTATTCCTATAAGTGTCACAAATAGCCCTAGAGTTCGTACTAAAATAAAACCTTAAGACACACATCAACCAAAACTCTAATGTCACCTAGATACTCCAATGTCACCACAATTATCCGCGGGTTTGATTATATAATATGCATCACACAATCTCAGATTCATCTATTCAAACCAACACAAAGAACTTCTAAGAGTGCCCTAAATTTTCTACTGGAGAGTCAAGATAAAAATGTGTGCCAACCTCTATGCATAAGTTCACAAGGTCACAGAACCCGCAAGTTGATCACCAAAACAAACATCAAGTAGATCACATGAATATCCCATTGTCACCACAGATAAGAACATGCAAGACATACATCAAGTGTTCTCAAATCCTTAAAGACTCAACCCGATCAGATAACTTCAAAGGGAAAACTCAATCCATTACAAGAAGGTAGAGGGGGAGAAACACCCTATGATTCAACTATAATAGCAAAGCTTGTGGTACATCAAGATCATGCCATATCAAGAACACGAGAGAGAGAGAGAGAGAGATCAAACACATAGCTACTGGTACATACCCTCAGTCCCGAGGGTGAAGAACTCCCTGCTCGTCATGGAGAGCGCCATGATGATGAAGATGGCCACCGATGATGATTTCCCCCTCTAGCAGGGTGCCAGAACAGGGTTCGATTGGTTTTTGGTGGCTACAGAGGCTTGCGGCGACGGAATTCCCGATCTAGGTTTCTTTTCGGGGTTTTTTTATATTTATAGGAATTTTTGGCGTCGGTTTCACGTCAGGGGGGTCCACAAGTCAACCACAAGGATGGAGCACCCTCTCGGGGGGTAGGGCGCGCCCTCCACCCTTGTGGTTGGCTTGGGACTCTTCTTGCCCAACTCTTTTGCTTCGGGGGCTTCTTCTGGTCCATAAAAAATCACCGTAAATTTTCAGCTCATTTGGACTCCGTTTGATATTCCTTTTCTGTAAAATTCAAAAACAAGGAAAAAACAGAAACTGGCACTGGGCTCTAGGTTAATAGGTTCCAAAAATCATATAAAATAGCATATAAGTGCATATAAATTATCCAAGATAGATAATATAATAGCACAGAACAATCAAAATTTATAGATACATTGGAGACGTATCAAGCATCCCCAAGCTTAAGTCCTGCTCGTCCTCGAGTAGGTATTTGATAAAAAACAGATTTTTTTTATGTGGAATGCTACCTAACATATTTATCCATGTAATTTTCTTTATTGTGGCATGAATGTTTAGATCCATAAGATTCAAAACAAAAGTTTAATATTGACATAAAAACAATAATACTTCAAGCATACTAACAAGGCAATTATGTCTTCTCAAAATAACACGGCCAAAGAAAGCTTGGCCCTTCAAAATCACATAGTCTGGCTATGCTCCATCTTCATAACACAAAATATTCAAATCATGCACAACCCCGATGACAAGCCAAGCAATTTTTTCATACTTTTGATGTTCTCATACTTTTTCAACTTTCACGCAATACATGAGCGTGAGCCATGGACATGGCACTATAGGTGGAATAGAATTTGGTGGTTGTCGAGAAGAAAAAAGGAAGGAGATAGTCTCACATCAACTAGGCGTATCAACGGGCTATGGAGATGATCATCAATAGATATCGATGTGAGTGACTAGGGATTGCCATGCAACGGATGCACTAGAGCTATAAGTTTATGAAAGCTAAAAAAGAAACTAAGTGGGTGTGCATCCAACTCGCTTGCTCACGAAGACCTAGGGCAATTTGAGGAAGCCCATCATTGGAATATACAAGCCAAGTTCTATAATGAAAAATTCCCACTAGTATATGAAAGTGACATCATAGGAGACTCTTTATCATGAAGATGGTTGTGCTACTTTGAAGCACAAGTGTGGTAAAAGGATAGTAGAATTGCCCCTTCTCTCTTTTCTCTCATTTTTTTTGCTCTCTTTTTTTGCCTCGTTTTTTATTTTATTTTATTTTTCGTCTGGAGTCTCGTCCCGACTTGTGGGGGAATCATAGTCTCCATCATCCTTTCCTCACATGGGACAATGCTCTAATAATGAAGATCATCACACTTTTATTTACTTACAACTCAATTCTTACAACAAAATATGACTATATGAATGCCTCCGGCGGTGTACCCGGATGTGCAATGAATCAAGAGTGACATGTATGAAAGAATTATGAATGGTGGCTTTGCCACAAATACAATGTCAACTACATGATCATGCAAAGCAATATGACAATGATGGAATGTGTCATAATAAATGGAACAGTGGAAAGTTGCATGGCAATATATCTCGGAATGGCTATGGAAATGCCATAATAGGTAGGTATGGTGGCTGTTTTGAGGAAGGTATATGGTGGGTGTATAGTACTGGCGAAAGTTGCATGATACTAGAAAGGCTAGCAATGATGGAAGTGTGAGAGTGCGTATAATCCATGGACTCAACATTAGTCATAAAGAACTCACATACTTATTGCAAAAGTCTATTAGTTATCGAAACGAAGTACTATGCGCATGCTCCTAGGGGGATAGATTGGTAGGAAAATACAATCGCTCGTCCCCGACCGCCACTCATAAGGAAGACAATCAATAAATAAATCATGCTCCGACTTCATCACATAACGGTTCACCATACATGCATGCTACAGGAATCACAAACCTTAACACACGTATTTCTACAATCCACAATTACTCACTAGCATGACTCTAATATCACCATCTTTATATCTCAAAACAGTCATAAGGAATCAAACTTCACATAGTATTTGATGCACTTTATATGAAAGTTTTTATTATATCCCTCTTGGATGCCCATCATAATAGGACTAAATTCATAACCTAAGCAAATTGCCATGCTGTTAGAGACTCTCAAAATGATATAAGTGAAGCATCATAGTTCAACAATTTCTTCAAAATAAAACTACCGCTGTGCTCTAAAAAGATATAAGTGAAGCACTAGAGCAACTAAAAAACTACTCCAAATGATATAAGTGAAGATCAGTGAGTAGTCGAATAATTATGTAACTATGTGAAGACTCCCTCTCATAAATAAAAATTGCAGATCTTAGGAACTTTATTCAAACAGCTAGCAAACAAAATAAAATGATATTGCTAGGACGGCACATATCATGTGAAGAAGCAAGAACTTAGTTTCAACCAAAACTGACCAATCATTGTTGAAGAAGAAAGGTGGGGTGTCAACCAGGGCATCCCCAAGCTTAGATGCTTGAGACTTCTTGAAATATTAATTAGGGATGCCTTGGGCACCCCCAAGCTTGAGCTTTTGTGTCTCCTTAATTCCTTTCATATCGCGGTTTCCCTAAATCTTAAAAACTTCATCCACACAAAACTCAACAAGAACTCATAAGATAAGATAGTATAAATCAACGCATAAATCTTATCATTCTCTAGTGTAGCAAATCACTAAAGTTATTATTTGACATTGCATACTAAATGCCTCTGTATATTTAATAGTCGTATCCTCAAATAGAATCATTAAACAAGCAAACATATGCAAACAATGCAATCATAACAGCAATCTGTCTAAAGAAGACAGTCTGTAAAGAATGCAAGAGGAATCATACTTCCCTAACTCCAAAAATTCTAAAAAATTTACCACACTGTAGATTTGTTGTTACTCATTGTAAAATTTCAAGATTTTATCATGTTCTATTTTAAAACATAACAGCAAACTTTCTGTTTTTTAAACATCAACATATGGACTTGCAAAATAAGCATGGTAAAGGCTATACTTTACCTTATTATTGAAATAAAAGATGCAAAACATTGCTCTAAATAATAGCAAGCAAATACTAATAAAATAAAATGATGCTCCAAGCAAAACACATATCATGTGGTGAATAAAAATATAGCTCCAAGTAAGGTTACCGATGAACGAAGACGAAAGAGGGGAGGCCATTCGGGGCATCCCCAAGCTTAGGCTCTTGGTTGTCCTTGAATATTAGCTTGGGGTGCCTTGGGCATCCCCAAGCTTAGGCTCTTTCCACTCCTTATTCCGTAGTCCATCAAAATTTTACCCAAAACTTGAAAACTTCACAACACAAAACTCAACAGAAAACTCGTAAGCTCCGTTAGTATAAGAAAGCAAATCACCACTTAGGTACTGTCAAGACAAGATTCATAATTGTTTCCACATAATTCCTACTGTACTCTATTATTTCCACTATTTATATTACTTAATATAAGCTATGGAAACACTAAAACAAGCAAACTGTGCGTTAAAACCAGAATCTGTCAAAAACAGAATAGTCTGTAATGATCTGAACAACAACCATACTTCTGCTACTCCAAAATTTCTGAACATTTAGGAAAACCTGAGCTATTTGTTTATTAATCTTCCATAAAAAGAATCAGTATTTTATCACGCTTTTGTTAAAAATGAGAATTGCTTTCCAAAGCGCAAAAGTTTCTATTTTGCAGCAAGATCAAATCAACTATCACCATAAGTTGCCCCAAAGGTCTTACTTGGCACTTTATTGAAACAAAAGCTATATAACATGATTACTACAGTAGCATAATCATGTGAACACACAAAAACAGTAGGCATAAATGTTGGGTTGTCTCCCAACTAGCGCTTTTCATTAATGTCTTTCTAGCTAGGCATGATGATTTCAATGATGCTCATAGAAAAGAAAAGAATTGAAACATAATGGGAGCATCAAGAAGAATATGACTAGCACATTTAAGTCTAACCCACTTCCTATGCATAGGGATTTTGTGGGCAAACAACTTATGGGAGCAAGAATCAACTAGCATAGGAATGTAAAATAAGCATAACTTCAAAACTTTCAACACATAGAGAGGAAGCTTGATATTATTGCAACTCCTACAAGCATATATCCTCCCTCATAATAATTTTTAGTAGCATAATGAATGAATTCAAGAATATAGCTATCACATAAAGCATTACTTTCATGATCTACATGCATAGAAATTTTACTGTTCTCCACATAAGCAGAATTCTTCTCATTCATAGTAGTGGGAGCAAACTCAACAAAACAACTATCATGGGATTGAAAATTAAAATCAAGATGACAAGTTTCATGGTTATCATTATTATTTATAGCATACATGTCATCACAATAATCATAATAGATAGGAGGCATGCTTTAATCATAATAAGTTTGCTCTTCAAAAATTGGGGGACAAAAAATATCATCTTCGTCAAACATAGCATCCCCAAGCTTGTGGCTTTGCATATCATTAGCATCATGGATATTCAAACAATTCATACTAACAACATTGCAATCATGCTCATCATTCAAAGATTCAGTGCCAAACATTTTAATGCATTCTTCTTTTAACACTTTGGCACAATTATCGGAATCCTTATTTTCACGAAAGACATTAAAAAGATTAAGCATATGAGGCAACCTCAATTCTATTTTTGTTGTTGTTTTCTTTTATAGACTAAACTAGTGATAAAACAAGAAACTAAAAGATTCGGTTGCAAGATCTAAAGATATACCTTCAAGCACTAACCTCCCCGGCAAAAGCACTAAAAATAGCTTGATGTCTACTACGCAACCTTCTTCTTGTAGACTCGTGTTGGGCCTCCAATCGTAGAGTTTTGTAGGATAGTAGCAAATTTCCCTCAAGTGGATGACCTAAGGTTTATCAATCTGTGCGAGGCATAGGATGAAGATGGTCTCTCTAAAACAACCCTGCAACCAAATAACAAAGAGTCTCTTGAGTCCCCAACACACTCAATACAATGGTAAATTGTATAGGTGCACTAGTGCGGCGAAGAGATGGTGATACAAGTGTAATATGGATGGTAGATATAGGTTTTTGTATTCTGAAAATATAAAAACAGCAATGTAACTAGTAGTAAAAGTGAGCGAAAATGGTATTGCAATGCTTCGAAACAAGGCCTAGGGTTCATACTTTCACTAGTGAATGTTCTCCCAACAATTATAACATAATTAGATCATATGCCAATCCCTCAACATGCAACAAAGAGTCACGAATAGCGGAGAATAAAAGAAGAGATTATTGTAGGGTACGAAACCACCTCAAAGTTATTCTTTCTGATCGATCTATTGGGCTATTCCTATAAGTGCCACAAACAGCCCTAGAGTTTGTACTAAAATAACACTTTAAGACACACATCAACCAAAACCCTAATGTCACCTAGATACTCCAATGTCACCACAATTATCCGCGGGTTTGATTATATGATATGCATCACACAATCTCAAATTAATCTATTCAAACCAACACAAAGAACTTCAAAGATTTCCCCAAAGTTTCTACCAGAGAGTCAAGACGAAAACGTGTCCCAACCCTTATGCATAAGTTCATAAGGTGACAGAATCCGCAAGTTGATCACTAAAATATACATCAAGTAGATCACGTGAATATCCCATTGTCACCATAGATAAGCACATGCAAGAGATACATCAAGTGTTCTCAAATCCTTAAAGACTCAATCCGATAAGATAAATTCAAAGGGAAAACTCAATCCATTACAAGAAGGTAGAGGGGGAGAAACACCATATGATTCAACTATAATAGCAAAGCTCGTGGTACATCAAAATCGTGCCATATGAAGAACACGAGAGAGAGAGAGAGAGAGAGAGAGAGAGAGAGAGAGAGAGAGAGAGAGAGAGAGATCAAACACATAGCTACTGGTACATACCCTCGGCCCCGAGGGTGAACAACTCCCTCCTCATCATGGAGAGCACCGGGATGATGAAGATGGCCATCGGTGATGATTTCCCCCTCCCGCAGGGTGCCGGAACAGGGTCTCCATTGGTTTTTGGTGGCTACAGAGGCTTGCGGCGGCGGTACTCCCGATCTAGGATTATTTTCGGGGGTTTTTGTATTTATAGGAATTTTTGGCGTCGGTTTCACGTCAGGGGGGTCCATGAGTCAACCACAAGGACGGAGCATCCTCCTGCGGGGGTAGGGCGCGCCCTCCACCCTTGTGGTTGGCTCTGGACTCTTCTGGCCCAACTCTTTTGCTTCGGGGCTTCTTCTGGTCCATAAAAAATCACCGTAAATTTTCAAATCGTTTGTACTCCGTTTGATATTCCTTTTCTATAAAACTCAAAAACAAGAAAAAAAAACAGAAACTGGCACTGGGCTCTAGGTTAATAGGTTAGTCCCAAAAGTCATATAAAATAACATATAAATGCATATGAAACAACCAAGATAGATAATTAAATAGCATGGAACAATCATATATTATAGATATATTGGAGATGTATCAAGCACCTACGACATTTATACGGTGTGGCGAGCATGTTAGACACGCCGGGGTGACCATCTGGTCACCGGAGCTGCGTGGGCGACGAGCTCGGGCGGCGGTAGGTTTCAGTCTCCACCAAATCAGCGGCTACGGCGAGTAAATGACGCGGGGAAGAGGGGGTTAGGGGGTGGAGCTCACTGTGGTTTCGGGGAAGGGCCGGAGCGAGCTAGGTGGCGGTGGTGATCTCGGTGACCCGAGGAGAAATAAGACATCGGGGATAGTGCTTCGGGAGTCCGGCGTCACATGAGTCGACGAAGAGGGCGAGGGAGGCATGGTGGCTATGCGTACATCGACGGCGAGCAATCGGCAGCTTCGGCCATGGCGTCCACGGGCGAGGAGGGAGTGAGGAGGCGAATGAGGGTGTTGGCTTTATCCGGACGCTAGTGGTGAAGTCGCCGACGGTGTCGCGATGTCCAGGGGGACACAGGCAGACGGGGTGGAGGCATGGCACCTGGTGTGCGCGTGCGCTGTCTTGCTTGTGCCTACTGGCAGAGCTAGGGGGACTGGCACGGGGCCAGGTGGGCTGGGCCAGCCAGGTGGCGCCAGGTAGGCTTTTCCCTCTCTCTATTTTAGTTTTCTTTCTGTTTTTCATTTTCTGCTAATTTTTTGGCTTTAGTAAAATATTAATGAATTTTGTAAAATCCTGAAATAATTTGTGGACACTTTCTAAATTATTCTAGTGGCTCACATTTAGTGTCAGAATTATTTGAGTATTTAAAATAATTATAGCAATGAAATGCTCAAATTCAAATACACTATGATTTAATTCAAAATTCCAAAAATGACGTAGAAAAATGTGCACCATTTTTGGCAGAGGTTTTCACCCTTCTCAAAAATGATGGAATTTTCTGAAAGTCATTTTGGGTTCGTTGAAATACGTTTAAGTTGAACCTAGTTGAGTTATTTTGGTGCTAGGGTTTTATCACCCCCAATTCAAATTTCTTGAATTTAACATGATGCATGATGCATGATGCATGATGCAACTGATGTAACTAATTACAAGCATCCTTCAAGGGATGTGACATTCTCGGGCTCCATGATCAGCATAGCACCCTTGCGGCCGTTCATTCCAAGTGGCCAGACCTGCGGCCATGGTGCCCATCTCCGCCTATGAAGTTGCTGGCACTGGGAGGGCTATTGGCATCTTTGAGTAGAGCTTGACAGCATGCAATTGCGCGCATGACATGACTGTGGAACCGCTCAATCTCCATGTCTCTCCACTGGTAGAAAATTACATCCATCACCCGCATCCTCAAGATATCACATTGGCGTTGTTCTACTTTGTCAGTGATGTCAACTTCATCAACGAGGCACTCGAGCCTGGCCCCCACATCATCGGGATCGAGGTTGACACGGGCGCTAATGAAAATGATGAGGCGGCAGATAGGTTGTCTCATAACTGAATCACAGAGGACCTCTGCCCATTCCCGGCGGGGCATCGGGATCTCGATGAGCAATGGTACTGGCGGCTCTTCGGGTGGGTTGTGGATCATGCCGCCTAGCAGCTCTGGATCTGTTGCGTAGTGGACGGCAAACTGCTCTTCACACTTCCTCTACAATATGTCCATTGTGCACCCAAGGAATGGCAAGGCGACGTCACTGCTGATGGGCCATGGCTCCTGCACCAGCCGACAAAGCTCTTGTTCTCTAACCTGCTCCGGCTCGTTCTCCTCGTCGAAGATGTAATCCATGAAGGGTCGAGTGTCGGTGCAACAAACCCTGGGTCCGTTGCCCAGACAGTGCATAGGCACAAGAACAAGATTGCAGCACCAAGGTCATATTGGAGCACAAGGATCAGTTCTTTGAAGGACCAACGTCTAGCACAAGAGGACCAAGACTAGCTAGAGAAGCAAGATATTGCTAAGGGAAAAACCTCCCTTGTTGGGCAGGCGAGCCTGGCAAGGATGGGGTTACCACCGGAAGCAAGCCTTCGGGTCGTCTCGACAGGCCCGCCGGGGCTTACGGAGGCTAAGCCACCACACCGCACCACCTCATCACAACCCACGTCGTCGATCAGTGCGGTGTCAATCTCCAAAGTGACTAAGTGGATGCTACTCGCCACATGGCAGCCACTTCCTACAGAAAAAATCTACAAGCGACACCCAACCTATGACGTGTCAAGCAAGCAGCGCGAAGCTGGCAAAACAGCTCGGCAGGGCCTGCCGGGCAAGCTGTGATGTGACGTTGAGCGGCGCATTTAATGCACTCTGTCAGCCTGCAGAGTTAGGCATGATAGCACTATTTGCTATGTAATCAGTGCATAATGATTGATTTGCCACTGTGGTGACCCCTTCATCTATAAGAGGAGGCCCAAGGCAAACCGTAGAAAGGGTTGGCTAATCCATCTCCTCACACACTCATACACGCGTAGCCGTTTCGTCCCGAGGCAACCCTGTCGGGCAAGCGTGTTGCGCTCACCACCATTTTTCCACCATGAATCCATGAAAGCAGGAGTAGGGTTTTACGCCTCACGGCGGCCAAGCGTGTGTAAAGACGGCCCATGTGATCTCTACTGTGTTGTTCCACGCTGAAAGTGCAACTATCCCTAGGTGGTTTTGGTAATTCATAACAACATATAGCTCATTGAGCTAATGCTATTCCAAGACAAATATTTCAGGAAAACTCAATGAATGGCATGGCATGTACGATGAAAGTGGATCCCTCAAAATATCATGGACAAAGGATTGGCTCAAGCTCAAAAGCTCAAGACTCTACATTTTACATTTTAGTGATCCAAGATCACATTGAGTCTATAGGAAAAGCCAATACTATCAAGGAGGGATGAGGTGTTGCTTAATGAGCCTCTTGCTTCATGTGCTTAGTGATATGCTCCAAAACCCTCCACTACTTTCTCTCATCCACATATGACCTAAACCTAAAGTCAAACTCGGCCCTACCGATTCTTTCTATCCGCGCCACCGAAGTTCAATTATCATAGCCATCGCCACAAACCCTAGGCAAATCGGTATCACCGATAGGGATCTCGGTCTCACCGAGATGGGATTGTAATCTCTCTGCTTCCCTTCAGAACGCTTCGGTCTAACCAAGTGAGCGATCGGTCCCACCGAGATTGCAATGTAAACTCTCTGCTTCCTTTCAGAACTTTTCGGTCTCACCGAAAGAGCGAATCGGTCCCACCGAGTTTACCTGACCAACTCTCTGGTTAGCTAATTACCAAATTCGGTCTCACTGAGTTTGTGTAATCGATCTCACCGAGATTACGTTATGCCCTAACCCTAACCATATCAGTCCTATCGAGTTGCATGTCAGTCCCATCGAAAACCCTAACGGTCACTAGGTTTACTAAATCGGTCCGACCGAGTTTTATGATTCGGTCCCACCGAGTTTGGTAAATTGTGTGTAACGGCTAGATTTTGTGTGGAGGCTATATATACCCCTCCACCTCCTCTTCACTCGTGGAGAGAGCCATCAGAACAAACCTACACTTCCAACTTACCAGTTCTGGGAGAGAACCACCTACTCATGTGTTGAGGCCAAGATATTCCATTCCAACCATATGAATCTTGATCTCTAGCCTTCCCCAAGTTGCTTTCCACTCAAATCTTCTTTCCACCAAATCCAAATCCTGTGAGAGAGAGTTGAGTGTTGGGGAGACTATCATTTGAAGCACACGAGCAAGGAGTTCATCATCAACACACCATTTGTTACTTCTTGGAGGGTGGTGTCTCCTAGATTGGCTAGGTGTTACTTGGGAGCCTCAGACAAGATTGTGGAGTTGAACCAAGGAGTTTGTAAGGGCAAGGAGATCGCCTACTTCGTGAAGATCTACCGCTAGTGAGGCAAGTCCTTCATGGGAGACGGCCATGGTGGGATAGACAAGGTTGCTTCTTCGTGGACCCTTCGTGGGTGGAGCCCTCCGTGGACTCGCGCAACCGTTACCCTTCGTGGGTTAAAGTCTCCATCAACGTGGATGTACGCTAGCACCACCTATCGGAACCACGACAAAAACATCTATGTCTCCAATTGCGTTTGAATCCTCCAAACCCTTCCCTTTACATTCTTGCAAGTTGCATGCTTTATTTTCCGCTGCCTATATACTCTTTGCATGCTTGCTTGAATTGCATGAAGATTACTTGACTTGCTTAAAGATAGCTAAAATCTGCCAAAGTCTAAAATTGGGAAAAGGTTAAGTTTTAATTGGTCAAGTAGTCTAATCACCGCCCTCTAGACATACTTCAAGGTCCTACAAGTGGTATCAGAGCTCTGGTCTCCATTTGCTTTGATTTCCATAGCTTTTGTTGGTCATAGTCTTGGTTTCACAACCTAGGAGAGTATGGCGTCTAGCGAGGGAAATTATCACCATAGAGGTCCTTACTTTGATGGCACTAATTTTGCTAGTTGGAAGCATAAGATGAAAATGCATATTCTCGGACATAACCCCGCCGTTTGGGCTATTGTGTGTATTGGTTTGCAAGGTGAATTCTTTGATGGGAGAGAACTGAACCGTGAAGCTAGTGCGGAAGAGTTGAAGATATTGCAATACAACGCTCAAGCTTGTGATATCCTCTTCAATGGCTTGTGCCCCAAAGAATTCAACAAAATCAGCCGTCTTGAGAATGCAAAGGAAATTTGGGATACTTTGATTGATATGCATGAAGGTGCCGACTTCGTCAAGGAATCCAAGTTGGATGTGCTCCAAAGTCAGCTTGACAAGTTCAAAATGAAGGATGGTGAAGGTGTCGCTGAAATGTACTCTAGGCTTGCTCTTATCACAAATGAGATTGCCGGCTTAGGAAGTGAAGAAATGATCAACATATTCATCATCAAGAAGATCCTAAGAGCATTGGATGGAAAATATGATACCATGTGCACATTGATCCAAATGATGCCAAATTACAAAGATCTCAAGCCAACAGAAGTCATTGGAAGAATTGTTGCTCATGAGATGTCACTCAAGGATAAGGAGGAACTTCACAACAAGTCAAGTGGTGCTTACAAAGCCTCATGTGAAGCCCCACATCATCAAGTGAGAAACAAACCTTCAATGAAGAATTGAGCTTAATGGTGAAGAACTTCAACAAATTCTACAAGAATAGAAGCAAAGAAAGAAGCTCCAAGTCAAGGTCCTACAATGACAAAAGATCTTCTAGTCGAGAGCGAAATTGCTACAATTGTGGGAGACAGGACACTATTCCAATGAGTGTACGGCACCCTACAAAAGAAGAGAAGATTCTCCCAAGAGAAGAAGTAGAAGAGAAGAATCACCACCAAGAGAGAGAAGGAGTAGAGATGATCGTTATGAACGAAGACCCTCACGGAAAAGCAAGGATTCGGAAAGGAAGGACAAGTCATCAAAGAGCTACACAAAACAAAGACATCAAGCTCATGTTGGTGAATGGGTATCTGGCTCCGACTCCAACAATCACTCCGAGAGAAGCTATCACTCCGACTCCGAATACACTCAAGATGAAGGTGTTGCCGGCTTAGCACTTGTTTCAACCAACTCCTACGACATATTTGATTCACCAAATGAAGGAACTGGAAGATGCTTCATGGCCAAAGGTCCTAAGGTAACACACCCCGAGTATGTTGATTCTAATAGTGATGAAGATGACTTGCTAGGTGATGATGATTTACTTATTGACAACTCTAGTAATGAATACTATGATGAAACGTCAATTAATCATGCTAATCAAGATGAAACGAATGACAATGATAAGGAGAAGATTGAGCGCCTAACTAAAGAACTAAACACTCTTAAGTTAGCTCATGAAACTATCTTCGAAGATCATCGAGAACTTTTAAGGGCTCATGAGAAGTTATGCTTTGAAAAGCTCAATCTTGAGCAAGAGCATGAGTTCCTAAAAGCGATCAATGATGATCTCCGTAAGAAAAGTTCTTCTTATATTGCCAAGCGTTTACTCTTATCTACTTACATGCCTCAAGTCAAGTCTAGCAACAAGAACAAGAAAGATTCTTCTTCTAGTAGTAACAATAACAATGCTAAATCCAATATTGTTGCTTCTAGTAGCTCTCTTGATTCCACTAATGATTCTCTTAGCCAAGTTACACTTGAGCAAGAAAACAGCTTACTGAAGGGAATTACAGAGAAATGTGTATACAAGAGCCTTCCCGGGAGTAAGCAGTTTGAGGAAATTGTACGCAAGCAAGGAAGGCACCGGAACAATCAAGGTGTTGGTTTTGAACGAAATTTCAATGCCAATGGAGTTGAGTGGGAAGAAGATCAATACCCCAAGACGAAGTTTGTTCCTCAACAAGAGAAGTATGATCCTACTTCCTTCAAGGGAACACAAGCACAAGATGATCTTCCACCATAAGACCACAAGAACAAGGGCAAGGACAAGCTTCAAGAGGATATTGATGCATTTGAAGAAGCACCTAAGGCCCTGGTCAAGTGGGTTCCCAAGACTACGTCAAGTTCTACTTCATCAAGCACAACTACTACACCAAGGATTCTCATCAAGATGATGTGGATCCCGAAGAAGAAGAACTAGAGAGTTCTTGAGGGTGACTCCGCCAACATTTTTCACTCATATCATTATGGCAAGGACAAGTGCAATCAACTTCCATATCTTGCACTAGTTCAAGGAGTCACAAAACCCTCATGTTGGTAAGGCAAGGGACAAGGTAACCTAAAGTTTTCATGGACATCATTTTGTGTGTGCATCACTCTATGTCTATGGATATTCTTGTTTGTTCCTTGTGGGACCAACCCATGTAGGTATTGAAAGTGCAACTCACTCCAATGGATTGCTCCAAAAGATCTACATCAACATTGAGCATCCACATCTTCAACACCTACTTGAAGTCATCATCGACAAAACCCAAGGTTAGTTTATCCCTCTAAGGGGAGATCTCACATCTAGGGGGAGCTTAACTCTAAGAATTGAGTCAAAGCAACTCTAATGATGTGAACACATAAATGCTTTATGTAAAAGTGGTAACCCCACTTGAGCTTAAACGATGAGTATGACCTATGATCAAATGTTCTCATTTGACTCCTAAGTCAATATACTCATATATAGATGACCTAGTCATCACCAATTGTTTGATAGATGCTAGAATTGGTTGTGCATGCTTTGTCACATATTTCATTTGTCATTTTATTGTGTGAGCATGTTGGTTGCATATTTTACTCATTCGAGGACATCCACTTGTTGTTTTGATTGATTGGTTTCTTTCTCTTTGGCCAAGTGGATGGACAAGAATGCGTAAGAACCTTCTCTAGCTATCTATGCTTTTCTCGTCTCAAACTCTATTCATGCTACATCACAAAATTTGATCAAGTCAGATTCGAACCACTCTGTGTGAGGAACACTCGGAGTCCCCGATTCGTCATAGACTTAAACTTCCAAAACTTCTTTGTGATTTTCGGTCTGACCGATTCCTCCATTTCAGCCATACCGAGATTACTAAGTCGATCTAGGTTTTCAATCTCGGTGCAACCGATTTGAACTTTTCGGTCACACCGAGTTGTCAGAATCTTTATGATTATGCATGTCGATGTCACCGAGTTGTTCCACTCGGTCACACCGATGTTGTCGGGCTATATATTCACACGGGCAAATTTTGGAAAACTTTCTCCGAAACTCCTCGCCCGCAAGATAGCTCGCTTTGCCTACTAGGTTCACGGATCGTCGACTTGATTGCCGGCCGCCTCCAAATTACCGGTCTCCGCCGCCGTCAACGGAATTCTTCTCCGCCGTTGCCGCCGTAGCGAGTTCACCGCCGAGCTAGGGTATGAACTCAGCACATTGTGTTTGTAATGCATCTTGCCACGATTGAAACACTTCTATCCAGTCAAAACAATCCTTAGAATAGGTATGATTCGAAAATTTAGGGTTAGGTTTCCGCCGAAACCATCTCGGACCCACCGAGTTGAAGATTTGGCTAACGCTATTGCACTAGTAAGTCTCGGTCTGACCGAGGATTACAAATCGGTGTGACCGATTTTAGAACTTTGTGAAACCCCAACAGTCTCGGTGCCACCGAACTGTTTCTCGGTCTGGCCGAGTTCACTAGTTTAGGTTCCAAAACTGCTTCGGTATCACCGAGTTTAAAAATCAGTAGATCCGAAATGCTTTCTGTGGAAAACTAAAACTAAGGTTTTTGAATCATTCTTTTGCAAAAATCTCTGCATTTTGTGATGCTCATCCACTCTACCTCATCTATAACTATTCACAGGTGGTCAAGAGTTAGTGTGTGCAGCATGTCGGACCAAAGTGACAGCGTAACATGTCGAAGAGCAGATTCACATGAGTGAGGGCACTAGTCCCTCTAGCAGCTCGAGATGAGGGGAGCGTAAGCACTCCCGAATTTGCCCAAGGCTGCCACAAGGACAAGAAAGAAGAAGACCTCAGAGTCCGAGGATGAGGATTATGTGGCAATGAGATGAGGTCGATTCAAAGAAGAAAGTGCTCAAGAAGGAGTACAGCTCAACAAAGATTAAGCCTGGAATGAAGATCAAAAGGCCGCAGTAGACAACCAATGTCCAAAGCCGAGTCTCCACTCAAGCTTCTTTGGAATCCCAACCCAAAGAACCTGCTGCTTTGAAGGAAAGAAAAGGAAGGAAAGGGTCAAGAAGACCATGGCGAGTGATTGGTAAGCCTTCTATGATGGAGGAAGAAGAAGAAGAAGAGGTTCTTGAACCCGGCACCCAAGGCACAAAAGCTGATGGGTGATGCCATAAAATCAGGGGCTGCAACTTCAAAGCCCAAAGCTGCCCCTAAGCCCAAAAGTGCACCCAAGAGGAATACCAGGAGTATACCAGCAGCAGAGAAGAACAAGGCCCCAATGCCTGAAGTTGATGCTGAGGAAGATGAAGAAGGCAGGTCCTAAGGGAGCTCAAGCCCAAGATTCCAGACCACAATGATGCTCATCCTGTGGCTGAGAACATGAAGATCAGGACAGATCAAGGGTTGAGGCTATGGAGAGAGTCAGATCCATATGCCACCAGGAGAAGGACTGTTGTAGATTACAGGTTCACGCCAAGGAGCAGCATGACTTCTATGAGACCATCTTATTGGATAAGAAGCCCATAGTTTGTGATATGACGTGGATCGACTGGACCTACATTCAGGAGAATGCAGAACACTATCCTGGAGTGTATGACAGCTTCAGTGCATGTGGAGTTGCAGATTTTGTTGGGCAGAAGCTCACAAACTGGAATGACGAGCTCATTATGCAATTCTACTCCACAACACGTTTCTATCCAGATGGCAGGATAGTTTGGATGTCTGAAGGAACGAGATATCACCAACCATAGAGGAATGGGCAAGTCCGATCAATGCCCCCAAGGAAAGTGAAGATGACTTGGACATTTATGCCAAGAAGATGATGGGTCACAACTCAATGTCACAGATGTACAAGGAGATCCCAGATGATGCACTTGAGACTTTCAAGTTTGGATCAGTTCATTTTCTTCTGTCAGGGCTGCCTACGATCAACTGGATCCTAAGGCACACTCTGTTGCCCAAATCAGGTGACCACAACATGATCAGAGGGCATGCAATCAATTTTCTTCATATATTTGATGTGCCTCAGAAATTCAAGGTCATGAGCCTCATAGTTGAAACTATCAAGAGGACAGTCCATACGGAATGTGAGCTTGAGCAAGGGGGTTACAAGGTTTAAATCTGACAAGTGCCCGTAGGCTTAAAAACTAAAAAGAGATAAGATGCCCGTAATCCCTTTCTTATCCCTCTCCTCAGGAAGCAGACTAGGATAAACAGGAGGGCAAAAGAAGCGCCTAGGCGAGGTACGAGCAGCAGAAGACACCAAGAGAAGGCTGGTGATGACGGTGCCGGGGAAGAAGCGGAAAGATGAGGCAGCTGGCGGGCAATACGCGACGAAGGCGTCGGTGCCATCGTACTCCGAGTTGACGGCCTGCCACCCGCCTTCTTCGTCTTCTCCGGCCCTCCAGCGCCAGCAGCCAGAAGCAGCGGCCCTGAGAAGTTCAAGGAGCCGGCTCGAGGAGCCGCCGCCAAGAACTACCCCACCCCCGGCAGATCGTCTCACGGGAGAAGCTCAGTGCAGTGGTGCTGCTGCCGGCGTCGCCTAGGGACGGGGCGTCCGACGCCTAGTCGGACCCGTCCACGTCGTCTTCCCTACCGGTCCTCTCCCCGTCGCCGTCGCTCGAGGAGGAGCTCTTGTCGTTGGCCGAGCTCTCCGCGCAGCACCCTAGCCTGTGTCCCGAGCGCCCGAAGACCTTGACGGAGAGCAGGTCGCTCTCCGCCAACTTGAAGCTGAGAATGTGCCCCTTCATCAAGTAGTGGGCTCGTGAGAAGGTTTTCCACCCCCAACGAAGGAGCATCACATGAGGAACGGGGAACCCTGTGTTCACCCACATGTCGCCGTTGCAACACCCCTTCATGTGGAGCCTCAACCTCGATGGCTGGTCGATCTCCAGCACCCTCGCGAACGCCTCAGGAAGGCGAAGGCGGCTACACGGCGGCTCGCGCAGCTGCAGGATGAACTACAGCGCCGTGTCCCCGATGTGGCCGCTCGACGATGCAGGAGGAGACGGTGGCGGAGATGGTGACGGAGATGGCGATGACGCGGGTACCCCCCTTCCATGCCCGCCTCGGCCTCGACCGCCTCTACTTCGACCACCTGGCCGACCGCGGCCCTGTCCGGCACCCCCACCTCGAGCGTGGGCTTCTCCTTGGGCGGCTGGCTCTTCCATGACCGCCGCGGCTCTCTGGCGGGAGGAGGACTTGGTCGCCTCCGCGGAAGAACGGCCACGGCCACGCCCTCTCGCCATGCCGGGGGATGGAGAATGAAGACGAAGGGAAGATGCGAGGAGGTGCTCCTCCTCCTCCCCCTGAGTCCCTTTTTATAGCTGAGTGGGGGAGGCCAAAAGACTAGCTCTACGCCTCTGAAGAGCCCGTTTAGGTCCGGCTCATTAAGTGGCAACGAGCTAGGCCATCGACCGCCCTCCCCGCCCAATCAAAGGCGCGTAAGTATCGGCCACCGCGCGCCTTCACATATCCCGTGCGTCTGTCACCTACCCCACGTCGTGCATGCGGCGTACGTGGCGCAAGGGGCAGGCGTAGTGGGAAATGTGGAACGACAGTTCCAAGGCAGAGAGAGAAATGAGCAGCGGCCCTGCAGTTTTAAAAGGGAGACGCAAGCCGCCTCTTTACTATTCATAGCGGGATGACATGAGCATGCTGCAGTCATTCCACGCACGACCCCCACGTCACGCATTCAATGCAGGTCGTGGGGAAGCGCAGCTGGCGAGGGAGTTACTGCGATAAAACTCCACTGCATGCATGCCCACGCACCATTCTGGGCCCGGCCCAATAATGATCCGCGCTTATATGTGGCCCAGGCCCGGGGGCTCCTGTCGGTGTACAAAAATAGGGGTCCTTTTTCTACCCCTTTACTTGTGCGCGGGCAGTCGCAGCCACACGCCTGCGGCCGTGCTCGGCGGGACAGAAGAGGAAGCAAAGACACAAGACTACCAGAGCCATGCTCAAGACCAGATGCATGAAGAGCAGAGGGGCGAGGCGAAACTTCCCCAGCAAGGCCCTTGCCGGGGCGGCCTTCATAGCCCCGGCAAGAGCCTTGCCGGGGCAACTTACCCAACACCAACGAGGCTGCCACCGTTGAGTCTAAGAGTTCCGACGCCATCAACCACATTGGAACCAAGGCTCGGGAGGCGCCTCCATGGTGGCATCCAGATCTTTGTGAGGACAAAAGGCCTGCAAGGCCAAGATAGGAACCAGGAAACAAGACAACAGCGAGGCTCCTTGCCGAGGATGGCCACGAGGCCCCGGCAAGGCTTATGCCGAAGATACCCACGCGACCTCGGTAAGACTCTTGCCGAGGGCGCCCACGAGGCCCCGGCAAGACCCTTGCCGGGAATATCAGCAAGACCGCGGCAATGCCTTGCCTCCCCGTTGCCTCCCCAGCTCAGCGGCCGACCCACCAACTAAGCAGGTACCCACGTGGCTCCTAAGCCAACTAGTCAAGCACCTACGTGGTGGCATACAGATCTTCGTGAAGACTCTGCGACCACGCCGGCTCAGCAGCCTGCCGGCCTACATGGCGCTGCATGCCTCGTTGGCCTGGACACGTGTCGGAGCAAGGCGAAGCGGCGACGGACGGGACGGGCTTCATTGCCATCCCCGATAAAGCAAGAGGACACCTTAGTAGCGCATTTAATGCGTTTTCTCCTGTGATGTCAGGCGATAAACTCGACTACTGTACAACTTTCCACCTCATGTGTGCCACTGTGGCAGCCCCTTTGACTATAAAAGGAGGCCAGCAGCGTACTGTGAGGGGATTCGGACTTTTTGGACCATGCACTCTTTGTAGCTAGTCCAAGAACACCGGATAAACACAAGCCAGCAGGAGTAGGGTATTACGCATCACTTGCGGCCCGAACCTGGATAAAATTGTCGTGTTGATCTCTTAAACCCGCTCTTTCCACAGCCCCGCGCCCGCCGACCGTAGAAGGGATTCCCCGTGATCCCATAAGTGTCGTTTCCACCGACAAAAGCCCGACATGGCCGGATGAGGATCAGGACAAAGAAGAGCACGGCAATAGGGGAACCCCAAGGACACGGCAAGGAAGAAAGTGGTGAAGCGCCCAATATACTTTGATAGTTCCCTGTTACAGGGGGCTAGATCGAGGTACTATGGTGTGCAAAAGTTGATTTTTGGCCTCATAATGGCCTCAAGGAAACTGCGCCACTACTTCCAAGCCCATGAGATCATGGTTGTCACCCGCTTTCCATTGCAAAGGATACTCCGAAACCCTGAGGCTACCGGCAGAATAGCGGAGTGGGCTTTGGAGTTATCCAGCTTTGGCCTGAAGTTTGAGAGAACATCAACAATTCAGAGCAGGACATTGGCAGAGTTTATTGCAGAATGGATGCCAACCCCTGATGAAGAAGTACTGGAAACAGTTATCCCTGGCAAGGAAGCGCCCCAAGAATGGATCGTGTATTTCGATGGTGCATTCTCCCTGCAAGGTGCAGGGGCTGGCGTGCTTCTCGTTGCTCCCACAGGGGAGCACTTGAAGTACGTCGTCCAGATGCATTTTCCCTAGGAGGAGGCAACCAACAACACAACAAAGTATGAAGGGCTCCTTGCCAGGCTCAGGATTGCCACAGAATTGGGAATCAAGAAGCTGATCATTCGAGGAGATTCACAACTTGTGGTGAGACAAGTCAACAAGGATTACCGAAGTCCATTGATGGAGGCATACGTTCAGGAAGTGAGAAGATTGGAGGAGCGCTTTGACGGATTGCAAACAGAGCACGTACCCAGTGCGGAAAATAGCATAGCTGATCATCTGTCAAAGTGTGCTACGCAAAAACTTCCTATGGAACCAGGAACCTTTGTTCACCATCTTACTCATCCCTCCATATCCCCAGCAACAATGGCCCACAAGAGGATGACGTTGGACTCCGGTAAGCCTCTCCCGGTAGAGCCTCCCGAGGCTCCAGGTAGGGACTTTGCCGGAAACAACTCCCGATCGATTGTCGGGTTGCGTTCTCCTGCCACGCCACTGGTCCCTGCGGTCGAGGAACGTGCTCCCGCAGATGAGGAGGTGCCGCTAGTCCTTGTTGCCGAGCCCTAGGCTCCAACTTGGGCAAGGCACATTTCCTCCAAACTGGAGAACTTCCCAATGAGCAAGAGGAAGTTGAAAGAGTAGCCTGGAGGGCCAGTATGTATCAGTTTGTCGATGACACTATACAGAAGAAGGCCCAATGGTGTGAAATTGAAATGCATCTGCCGGGAAGAAGGAAAGGAACTGCTGGCGGAAATACACAAAGGCATGTGCGGCCCCCACATTGGATCAAGGGCATTAGTTGGGAAAGCATTTCAGAAAGGATTCTATTGGCCCACAACCCTCCAAGATGCGGTCGAGCTAGTCACCAAGTGTGAAGCCTACTAGTTCCATTCCAAGAACATACATCTTCCTGCACAAGCTCTTCAGACAATACCTTTGTCATGGCCGTTTTCAATCTAGGGGCTCGGTATCCTCGGCCCTTTCCCCCGAGATGTCGGAGGCTTTGAATTCTTGTTCTTTGCCATCGACAAGTTTACAAAGTGGCTGAAAGTAGATGCCATGAGAAAGGTGACTGCTCAGTCAGCTATCAAGTTCTTGAAAGGATTGGTGTGTCGCTTCGGGGTCCCTGCCCAGATCATGACCGACAATGACACCCAATTCACGAGCCGCACCTTCATGCAATACGCTCATGCCCTTAGAAGCAAGATCTCATTTGCCTCTGTTGCACATCCCGGAAGCAATGGACAAGCTGAGAGGGTGAACGTTGAAGTGTTGCGAGGACTCAAGACAAGAACATTTGATACGCTGCAGAAGTGCGGCAGGCGATGGATCGAAGAGCTGCCGGTAGTCCTCTGGTCCCTCAGAACGACACCAAATCGAGCTACCAGGCAGACTCCCTTCTCCCTAGTTTATGGGGCAGAAGCAGTTATCCCCACGGAGCTCATTTACGGGTCGCCTCGAGTGCTTGCCGATGATGAAGTAGCGCAGGATCAGCACCGGCATGACTACGTTGTGCTTCTCGAGGAGAACCGTCTCCGGGCTGCTACACGTGCAGCACTCTATCAGCAGGCCCTGCGTCGCTATCATAGCCGCAGGGTTCATGCCCGGTGTTTTGAGAAAGGCAACCTTGTCCTTAGGTGCGTTCAGTCCTCCAAGGGTACAAACAAGTTGACGCAAAAGTGGGAAGGCCCTTACCGGGTAGTTCGAATCACCAGATCTGGCGCAGTCCGTCTGAAGACCAGAGATGGCATTCAATTGCAAAACTCATGGAATATTGAGCATCTCCGCAAGTTCTACTCGTAAGCCGTGGCTATCGGGCCCTTCCCGGTAGCCACCCTTTTGTACATGTCTTGCCTTAGTTGCATGTAAACCCTTGTACAAGGCCAGGCATAGACCCTGAGCAACAGAGAAATAAATGAAGCACTGGGGGCCCCCGACAAGTTGCATACATGCATAAGCATTTCATGAGCATCGCATGTTCATGTAGATAAGATCGCATCTGGCATCATTTCCATCTGCATAAAACTGCATGTTCCTGCCGAGAACTTGCCCTCTAATGGAAGATGGAGAGATGAACCAACACTGCTATCTCCGGCAAGCCAAACAGATAAGTTATATCTCTTATCCATACGTGTTCTGTAAGCAAAGACTTGTGCATAAGAGAACCTCGCCACTTTTTGAAACTTAGGTGCTCCCATCCCATGACGCGAACGTTGCTTCAGTTAGGATGGTCACTGCGGCCTTTGGAGAAAAAGAGTGGCGGGGGCTGGTCCCTCATCATAATTTGTGCCCGACAGGCTTAATTCCCCAGCAACAAAATAGAGGGTACCAGCAGGATAGCCTGCCGGGGGAAACTTGATTATTTAAAAATATAGAGGCATTCCACCTCTGCATGGATATATACATGCACGAGTCCCCAGCAAGGTTCATCTTTTTCACTAATATGCTGATCGAACAAGTACAGACCTTACAGGACACATACATGGGTTATAGAGATTACACTATTTGAACTAAAATTTGGCAAGTGCCTACAGATTTAAGATTGAAAAAAGATAAGTGCCCCGTAATTCCCATTCTTGTCCCTCTCCTCCTAGGCACTGCGGCAGGAGGTGAAGAGGGAAAAGGGGCGCCTGGGCAGAAGCCCACCCTGACCCTGTCGGGCTCCAGGAGAGGTAGCCTGGCAGGGGCGGGAGGGCACTGGCGAAGGCGTCGATGGAGAGCATGGCGGAGACGACCCATCAACCGCCACCACCAGGGCCAGCAAGATGCGGCAGGGCTAACGGAGCTGCAGCCCACGAAGAAGCCTGTCGGGGTACAGCTGGAAGGCTGTTGGAGGAGCCGGAGGCACCACCCCCACCTCTGCTCCCAACTCCCTGAAAAATCACCTTGCCGAAGAGGAGGTGCGGATGCAGATGGTGTTGTCGCCGCCTGACGGTGATGGTCTGGCTGATGCTCAGCCGGAGTCAGAGGCGTCGTCCTCCAGATCGGTGTCATCGTCATTGTCGTCACTGTCCTCCTTGTCGCTATCGCTCGAGGAGGAGCTTTTATCGTCGGTCGAGCTCTCCATCCAACACCCTAAGCGACCACCCGAGCTCCAAAAACTTTGACAGAAAGGAAACCGTCCTCCATTAACTTAAAATGGAGGATGTCGGTGTCAAAACCGGCGGATCTCGGGTAGGGGGTCCTGAACTGTGCGTCTAGGCGGATGGTAACAGGAGACAAGGGACACGATGTTTTTACCCAGGTTCGGGCCCTCTCGATGGAGGTAAAACCCTACTCCTGCTTGATTGATCTTGATGATATGAGTATTACAAGAGTTGATCTACCACGAGACCGAAGAGGCTAAACCCTAGAAGCTAGCCTATGGTATGATTGTTGTTCTCTATCCTATGGACTAAACCCTCCGGTTTATATAGACATCAGAGGGGGCTAGGGTTACACAGAGTCGGTTACAAGGAAGGAGATCTACATATCCGTATTGCCAAGCTTGCCCTCCACGCCATGGAGAGTCCCATCTGGGCACGGGACAAAGTCTTCAATCTGGTATCTTCATAGTCCAATAGTCCGGCCAAAGGATGTGGTCCGGCTGTCCGGATACCCCCTAATCCAGGACTCCCTCAGTAGCCCCTGAACCAGGCTTCAATGACGATGAGTCCGACGCGCAGATTGTCTTCGGCATTGCAAGGCGGGTTCCTCCTCCGAATACTTCATAGAAGATTTTGAACACGAGGATCGTGTCCGGCTCTGCAAAACTCCACATACCACCATAGAGAGAATAATATTACCACAAATCTAATCTGCTGACGTATTTCACAGTGTGTCATTACACCACAGCCAGGTCTTTTATTCGAATCGTTTTTTACAACAAGCCTCAGCGTGTTTCATGAAGCGGTTTCCTTGGCACGTCTTGTCGAAGCAGAGATCGTGTCCCCTTATTGCGGGATTCTCATCAATAAGGACGTGGGTAACCCAAACGCGCCCGTTGGTATGACCCCTCGATTGGAGGTAAGTCCCAGATGGTCACGAGGAGGGCACTTGGTATTCAACCTCTTTATAAAGAGAACAAGGCCTTTTCTTTCGATCTCAATCGAATCCACCTCCCGCCTCGAGTCCAACACCCAAAGCTCAAGTTTATGCGCTTCGGACCTTTGATTATGTCCGGATCCAACCTTGAAGGTCGGTGGACGCCTTCCTCCGTCATGGAAGAAGACGTGATAAAGCTAAGGGAGGCCAGGTACCTGACCGGCGAAATCCCGCATAGGCTGCCTGCTCAAGAGCAGGTTATTCCCACTCCCAAGCCCGGTGAGAGCGTCATATTCGTATCTCACTTTCTCCAAGGGCTAGGCTTCGCGTCGGATCCCTTTGTGAGGGGGCTGATGTTTTATTATGGACTGAACTTCCATGATTTAGCTCCGGAGTCTATCCTCCACATCTCATCGTTCATCGTCGTGTGCGAAGCTTTCCTCCGTATTACCCCTCACTTCGGACTGTGGCTCAAGACCTTCAAAGTGGAGCCGAAGATGATCGAGGGGCGGCACGCAGAGTGCGGAGGCGCCGTAATAAGCAAAAACGCCGACGCCCCATGGCCCGAGGGCTCTTTCCAGGAGGTGTCCAGTTTATGGCAACAAGAGTGGTTTTATATCACAGCTCCCAGGGGTACCAAGTGGGTGGCCCCACCTGTCTTTCGCTCGGGTCCCCCGCCACGACTATCGTCATGGGTCAACAAGGGGCTGGACTGGGGGCTAGTAAAGGATGTGCCCATATTGCAGGGCCGCATAAGAGATCTCCTTGAGAGAGATGTCAGTCTGGTCATGGTGATGCAAGTCATGTTAATTCGCTGAGTCCTGCCCTGCAAACGTCATCCCCTCCGCCTGTGGGAGTTCAATCCGGAGGGACCGCAAGCTCTTCAACACTTCCTCGGTATGACGCCCGATGATGAGGACATGGCTACCTTCGATACGACCAAAAATATTGCATACATGTATATTTGTGAGGTGATTTCTAATGCAAACTATGCAATAATTTATTTATATCATCCAGGACAAAAATACTTCACAAACTTTTGTGCCATGTCTAGTTGCAGGTGTATGGGACATTTGTACAATCCACATATGAAGATCAGGGAGAAAGAGATGTTTACTAGCTATTCAAAAAGTTCTCTCACGTCACTTTTGGCCCAAGAGAAGATAGAGTCTAAGTCTCTCACGTTCTGGACTCAGATTCGGACTGCACAGACATACCTGACTCAAAACGTCAATAACTTTTTCATACGGACTCCAAATTGGGTGATTCTTTTTTTATTGGAAAATATATTTCGTGCACCTTCCAACCCAATTGGATTCACCTTCAAATTCGTCCGGAGCGTTGAGTTATGGACGAAACAATCTGATGCTGCAGCAGAATCCGAGTCAAACTACAAGTCCAAAGGTGTTACGTCACCTCCGCTTGGCCCATTGGCCTTGTACGACCTAGGGTTAGTTTTAGGCTGCCTTGGGACGTCCTACCACCTCCTTGGCCGCCACCCCTTGCTCCTATATAAGTAGATCCATCTAGTAGCTTTTTCCTTGGGATTTGTTTAGTTAAAAGTTAGCCATTGCAACCGTGTACTTCGTTTGTGTCCAACGACGGACCAAGACCGCCACGGATCCCCACCATTATCAATACTTCATATATATTCGCAATATTCAGATTGCTTTATCATATTCTTGCTTGTTCTTCGATTGCTTGCAGGAATAGACCTTCGTGGTCGGAGTTGATCGTGCTCGGCGTGGTCAATAACCTCTCGGAGTAGGTTTAAAGATTGCTAAGGCGCAACGTCGTGCACGTTTGTAGTCGGATCGTCAAAGTCGTCTCCGCCAAATCGATAGTTATCATCTCATTGAAAGATTAGGACCCTCGCCTCTATCAAGTGGTATCAGTTTTCAGGTTGCTCGGTGAGAATTTCCAATTATCCCTATATTAGATTTATTTTCTTACCTATTGTCCAAGAAAAAGCCACAAAAAAAAAGTTAGAGATCTATTCATCCTTTGTCCAAGCCAGTCTGAGCCTTTGCAATTTTCTTTTCATTGTTTGCATTATTGAATTATCGGTTGCATCGTCGTGTCGAGTTGCTGGTCTTAGTGTCTAGTTCGTTTAGAGTTTGAGTTCTGTTCACATTAGTCACGCCGCCGCTGCATCGTTATCCCTTCCGTTGACCACCATCCATCCATCAATTTCCACCACGTGCTACCCACCGTTCGTTGTCATAATCATAGTTGAGATCGTTCACATCTTCACTTGATCCAATCTGCATCTTATCTAGTTCGTTTGGAAAGAGGGAGAGAGAAAAAAAGAGAGAGAAAAAAGTTTAAAAAAAAGTCAGAGAAAAAAAAGAGAGAAAGAAAAAGGAAAAAAAGTGTGAGAAAAAAAAGAGAGAAGAAAAAAAACAAAGTTTGGATCTATCTAGACTCCATCTCGTAGCTGAATTCGGATTGGAATCTGTTTTGTGCCTTTATTCAAGAAAAGCAGGCATAACTTCCTCATACGAAGTCCGCTTTGGCTCCGCGAGTACTCAAATTAAAGCTAGAGACGAGCCGCATATAAATAGTTGCAAAACCTTGTTCAATATTTGGCACCTCAAAATCGGCTTCTAAATAGGTCTTTTTGCCCTCCGAAGTTCGTGAACACAACTTATTCCAGTTTTTCAAACCAGTTTTAGAATTTTTTGACTCCTCATATCAACTCGGAATTGAGTTATTCTTTTGCATTGGAAAGCTTGAGTTAGTAGCATTCTTTGAAAAAGTTATCAGAAAATTGGCTCAAACTTTTCAAGAGGAAAATTGGAGAGAGAGTTGTTGTATATCACGCTTGGCGCTTGTTTTTCATCATTATCTTTCTGCCGTTGTGATCTTCACTTATATCTTGCTGTCGAGCTACTTATTATCCTTCATTGATGCTAGTTGTGCTACGCCGTGACCTCATTAGTGTTCTAGGCTCGCGTGTCTAGTCCGATGCGGCCTTGGACCAAGATACCGTCGTTGAACGTTTATTCAACATTGCATCTTTGAATTGATTATTGCTAATTTTTTTACTACCATATATAGCCAACCCAGCTCCACATATTTCTACACCGTGTATCGTCGTTCCCTCGGCAATCGCTTTACACAATCTTTAGAGTTACTTGACACCGCTGGTTGCACTGTCACCACCGCCGCATGGTAAGAACTTGTAAGATATTGATATTTGCTTCTTGTGAGCACTTTACAACCACATCCTAGTAGTTCATAGGAACATTATTCTCGAATTTTGTTTCTTGTTTCTACTAATCATGACAGGTTCCGGAGATAGAAGTTCTTGGACTACGGACACATCTTCACCATCACGAGAGTTGGGACAACACACACAAGCATATGGTCAGGTTATGTCTTTACCATCATTTGAGGGTAGATTTAATCCTGCTATTTATCTAGCTTGGGAGCTTGAATTAGAAGAAGTTTTTAGTCACCATGATTTTTACGAACTTGAGAGAGTACGAGATACCACTAGAGCATTTACTGATTTTGCTTACATTTGGTGGAGTGTACATTGTAAGAAAAACATTGATAACCAACCCACAACTTGGAAAGTTTTGAAAGCTGTAATGAGACAACAATTTTTTCCTCCTTACTATCGTCGTGAATTGCTTTGCAAATTGGAACAATTAAAACAAGGCAAGAATAATCGCTCATGCTTACTACCAAGAGTTCAAATCTTATATGCATCATTGTGACATAGAAGAATCTGAGAATGATATAATGAATAGATTTTTGATGGTTTGAACCATGATATTCGAGCACGATTTCAGTATATTCCTCGTTGCATTCTTGGTATGTATGTTCGTGCTTGTACCTTTGAGAGACACTTACAGGAGGATGCATTGGATGACTACAACACCTACTATTCTAGTTCATGCTCACCACCACCGCTTGGTTCCTCCACCGGTGCACCTACTAGAGCAGCCACACCTCAGATTGTGAGCACGACATCATCTCAAGAGTATGGTACATTGCCATCATCCGTACCTACATCAGCTACATCTTTGCAACAAGGTAATCAGAAGGTATTGATGATATAACTTCACATGAGAATGATGCATGCCTAGTTAACTTGAATACATCATGTGTTGAGTTACCTGTTGATTTGAGCGCATCACCTATTTTAGAGAATCATGTTACTCTCATGAATGCGTCATGTAATCAAACAACTGAAATACCAACAATTTTGAGTGCACCCAATGAATTAACTATTGATGCAAAAGAACCAATGTTTAATCATTTTGATATGACCTCTAATCTTAGTGATGATTACGTGTCAAATGACGTATTGCATGTTTGCTTATTTAAGCATGTTGTAGCATGTAAATTTGATGCAAGTAAGGTTTATTCACCAATGTTGGGATGGTTTAATGATGAACATTGTCAATCTTTTGAAATGAATAAGAGCTTCACTTATATGTGCAAACCGAGTTGCAATATTTTCATGCCTTCTACTTCTTGTGATAATGTTTTGGCTTTAGATATTATGAACTATGCAAGTTACTCATCTATTCATGTGTCATATGTGCAAAAAATCAAGGGAAGTAAAATGGATCACATATACATATACAACATGTACACCTTGTCTCGCTTTGTCGACCACATTTCAGATTAAGCAACGCCGAGGACGGCTTTGTTTTCAAGAAGGGAGGATGATGAGGACATGGCTACCTTCGATACGACCAAAAATATTGCATACATGTATATTTGTGAGGTGATTTCTAATGCAAACTATGCAATAATTTATTTATATCATCCAGACAAAATACTTCACAAACTTTTGTGCCATGTCTAGTTGCAGGTGTATGGGACATTTGTACAATCCACATATGAAGATAAGGGAGAAAGAGATGTTTACTTGCTATTCGAAAAGTTCTCTCACGTCACTTTTGGCCCAAGAGAAGATAGAGTCCAAGTCTCTCACGTTCTGGACTCAGATTCGGACTGCACAGACATACCTGACTCAAAACGTTAATAACTTTTTCATACGGACTCCAAAGTGGGTGATTCCTTTTTTGTTGGAAAATATATTTCGTGCACCTTCCAACCCAATTGGATTCACCTTCAAATTCGTCCGGAGCGTTGAGTTATGGACGAAACAATCTGATGCTGCAGCAGAATCCGAGTCAAACTACAAGTCCAAAGGTGTTACGTCACCTCCGCTTGGCCCATTGGCCTTGTACGACCTAGGATTAGTTTTAGGCTGCCTTGGGACGTCCTACCACCTCCTTGGCCGCCACCCCTTGCTCCTATATAAGTAGATCCATCTAGTAGCTTTTTCCTTGGGATTTGTTTAGTTAAAGTTAGCCATTGCAACTTCGTGTACCGTTTGTGTCCAACGACCGGACCAAGACCGCTACGGATCCCCACCATTATCAATACTTCATATATATTCGCAATATTCAGATTGCTTTATCATATTCTTGCTTGTTCTTCGATTGCTTGCAGGAATAGACCTTCGTGGTCAGGTTGATCGTGCTCCAGCGTGGTCAATAACCTCTCGGAGTTGGTTTAGCGATTGCTAAGGTGCAACGTCGTGCATGTTTGTAGTCGGATCGTCAAAGTCGTCTCCGCCAAATCGATAGTTATCATATCATCGAAAGATTAGGACCCTCGCCTCTATCACCCGAGGAGATGTACAAACAGTTCTTCGGATCACAAATAATGTGTCCGGACACCACTGAGGATGCAGGCTTGAGCTGCAATCGCCCGGATACCCAAGTAAGTAGCCCCGCATCCAAACACACTGTCCGTTTATTTATCGCAACGTCGCCCTAAAAAAGCCGCTCTTTGACCAGGATTGGATAGCGAAGGAAAAGTTGATCAGGTGTCCGGCCCCCCTCCCTGATACCTCACCAGATCCTGTGTTAACTAGGATGCTGGAGATCACGCCCTTATCAAGCGCCTACAGGAGAAGATAAAGGGGGGAACAAAGAGGATAGCGCCTCCCCGAAGGGGGTTAGCCGGGGAGGAGTAGCAAAAACTTCCTCTCCCGAGGTAAGAAAGAGGACTGCCCCCGAGGACCCGGAGACTATGGTCTCCAAACGGGGGAAGAAATCTTCACCGGAGGGTCCTGCCTTGGGGGATACCCCGGCCGCACTATGCCCTCAAGGGGATCAGCCCTCCACCGAGCTATAAGCAAAAGGGTACCTTAATATTGAAAATATCTTGCTTTACTTCTGAGGAAGATAACCGAAGCATTTATCTTGCAGTTCGGATCTTAGCCCTTCTCAGCAGAGCTCGTGTTCAGGGGATCTTCTTCCAGAGATGATGGAGAGCGAAACGCCTTCCCCTACCATACCACCTCGTGAGGCGGGCGACCCCGAGGTGTCGTCACGGAGGGTTTCTCCTGATCCGGCAAGGCCAGAGGGCAATCCTATGGCAACCCGAAGTCCTCAGAGTCAGCTCTTGAAGAGAGCAATCGAAAGAGTCCGGCACCGTCTGGTGTGCGCTCGGACGTATTGAGGGATCTGCTAGAGCGAGCAGCAATCTTAGAAGAGCACCGTACGTTGATGGGTACGGTAATTGAAAGGATTTTGTCCGCTGAAAGCGGGTTCCATGAATCCTTTACGAGTCTACTGACGGGTTTTGAGGTACGCGAAATGATGTACATTTTTTACAGTACCGCACATTTTTAGATGCGCCCTGTGTAGATAGTAGCCCCTGAGACTCTGGGTGCTCTCGAGGACGACGACGCACAGAGGATCGTAGTCCCGGGAATAATCTTGCCGCCTTAATATGCAGGTGGTGAAGTGTCCGGTGGCCAGCCGGACTGATGAGTTTCCCGAGCTAAAGCGGCAGCTTGACGTGGCAGATGCCGACATCATATCAACAAGCGGCTTGACGAGGCACAAGGTTCCTCTGGTGACACATGGGAAGAGGAGCATAATGCCAGTATCTATAACATGTGTGTGAATGCAGATGGAGCTGCGACCGTGGAGAACCTTCGGGCGGAACTTGCCCGAGCCAAAGACAAGTCAGAAAAAGCGATGCGGCTACCCTAAAGGCAATCGAGGAGCTGAAAGCCAAAAAGGCTGCTTACTGCCAAAGCAAGGAGGAAATAGCCATGATGGTTGTGGAATTGAAGAATGTCGCTGACCGTTGCAAGCTTCTTGAAAAGGAAGATCAAGTGAAGAGAACAGACCTGGAGAAGGCCACGATGGCGGCCAAAGACACCCGCTCTGCAATGAGAGCGATGAAGGAGGAGCTGCGTCAAGCCGGAGATATCGCGGCTGGGAAGCCCTTTATGCTGCGGATGAAGTTCGGAGATCCTAAGTATGCTCCCTTGGACCGGCTGTGGAGTTCTGCGGACGCATATCTGGATTTAGCGGCAAGTGCTGCTGATGCGGCCGAATACTTCCGAGATCAAAAAGATCGCGAAGTGGAAAAGCTGTTCTGGTCACAATTTAACGTTCCAGAGCGTCCGCTTCCATTGACTGATCGGTTGGCCGAGTGGGCCGAACTGAATAGATTGTCCGGACTCGCCATGAGGTCCCTTGTGGATCATATGTGGCCGGGAAGGCCAAAGCCGAACAGTTATTTTAGTTTGGTGCAGCAGTTCCTTGGTGCAGTGCCGCATATCATCGCGATGAAGAGGTCGGCGTGCGTAGAGGGTGCGCGGATGGCCCTTGCCTGCAGGAGGACATCTTGGGCGGAGATGGAGGCCACCGCCATTGCAGCCCAAGATTCGGACGAGAGCCGAGTACCGCCGAGCACTACTTTCGGGAAGTTCTTGAGGGCGCTGCTCAATAGAAGCGCAAAGGTGCTCGAAGAATATTATGTTTTAAGGACATGTATTCCCATTGAAAAACAATGTTTTGCTGAATTGTAAAGGCTATTTTATACTTTTGCCTGAAAGAATTATAATACCTCATGTGCGGTCGTTCATGTATATATGTATATAAACTGAAAGATGGTAGTCGTCGGCCAAATTTCACGCATATAATGCGGGGGTGCTCGCAGAAGATGCATGTTCACACTTGATCCAACGTCTTGGTCCATTAAGGAGGTGATAGCGCAGCGAGCTAGGCAATCGGACTATAATGCTTTAACACTTCCACTTAGCCATAGGAGTTTGACAGTGGGGCTACTATATAGCCCCTGGTGGCTCCGCGCTCATCCGAATTTGGGGCGCGTACATGCCTGGCAGGGAAACGACCCTTCGTTAAGGCGGAGGAATCCCGAAGATTCTGCTAGGTCATCGAGTGGTTGACCAGTCTCACGCTATATCATGACAGTCAGTTTTCGGCTTTCTCTACTAAGGTGCTCGTCTGGGTGAACCAGGGCACAATCGCAGTAGTTCTCCTGGTGCCGCCTTAGCCGATAGAGCAGAACATAGGGCAGCAAAACACAGGAGCCGGGCAAACCCAACATTTGACCTAAGACATGATTCGGAGCTGATGCATATAAGGCCAAACTCGCGACGCCGAACACTCCCTAAGGTATTCGGTCTTTATGATGTAAACCAGGCTAAACGGTGCCCTTTGTAATAAGCCCCTGGTGTCCAGGTACGTGCAATATTCTGACGTGGCCACATGCCAATGTCGTCAAGATCCTTCTCGCTTGTACCGAGAATCCGGGATGTGTATCAACAAGAGACAAGAAAAAGGTTTACGCAGGATTTTAATCTGAAAAGAATCCTTGGAACGGGTCCCTGCTGCACGTCTGCGCCTGTGTCTCCGTTGTGCCGTATCCTGGACGGGTGTAGCACGATGGTCATCTGTAAAAGAGAGGAACTTAGTTGAAAAGTAGTCGTGCAAAAAGGTAGGTTATACTAAATAAACCATATATAGATCAAGATGAAAGAAGTTGAGTCTAATTGTCACTTGTTTACACGCGTTAAGCCCCTTGTATTATTATAGGGGTATAGCCATCAAACCTGCATCAATTATATATAGCCACACCGGACTCGTCTAACCGTGTCCGTGGTCCTAACGACCTGTGGGATGCTCTATTTGGTGAGGCCGTCTAGTGTGCGGCTGCCAAGGCAGCCAAGACGGTCTTCAGCAAGGCAAGGAGCGCTCAATACTTCCATTTACTGTAATGATGCCATCTGGACCGGGCATCTTAAGCGTGAGAGAAGCGTAATGCGGTATTGCATTAAAGCGAGCGAAAACTTCGCGTCCGAGTAGTGCTTGATAGCCATTTTGGAACGGAGCGATGTGAAAGGTTAACTTTTCACTTTAGAAGTTATCGGGAAAGCCGAATATAACCTTTAGTAGCAGGGAGCCCATGCAATGGGCTTCTGGGCCTGGCGTTACTCCTTTAAAGGTAGTATTGCTATGGCCAATTTTTGTTGGGTCAATCCCCATTTTATGGATCGTGTCACGATATATCAGTTTAAACTCATCGCCGCCGTCCATCGAGACTTCGTGTAAAGTGGTATCCATCAATTATTGGGTCTAACACCAAGGCAGCCCATCCTGCATGCCGGATACTGGCCGAGTAATCCCGATAGTCGAAGGTGATCGGTTGGGACGACCGATGGCGAGGGCTCATGTTACGGGCCCCGGGCGTGTGTCTCTAGGAGCGCCGCTTTGTTTCTCCCCTTAAATCACGTGTAACACGTTCTCGCTTTTGACTTACGTGGGAATTTCTTACATTTCCCGGTGCTTTGTTTACGAGGCTCATCCTTGTCTTCGCTTGGTGTATCCAGCCCCTTGTGTTCGGCGTTGAGTTTGTCGGACTGCTTGAAGACCCAACATTCTCTATGGGTATGATTTGCGTGTTTACCGGGTGTTTGTGGATTTGACATATCTTGTCCGTAATCTTGTTTAGGCTGGACAGATTCGTCCTATTGCCTTTTGGGGGCAGCTTTGCTGACCCGGCCGAGAGTTTTTGAATCCGGCGCCACCGCCCGTGCTCTTCGGGTTGTCTTCTTTGTTCCGGCGCTTGTTTTTGCTGCGTCGTGGTTTCCCGTTTCCGTCCCTGACTTCGGATGTACTTGGGTCGCTGGTGCTGTATCGGGCTAACCAGCTGTCCTTGCCCGCGCAAAAGCGGGTCATGAGGCTTGTTAATGCGGCCATTGTTCTCGGCTTTTCTTGGTCGAGGTGTCTGGCGAGCCATTCGTCTCGAACGCTGTGTTTGAAAGCTGCTAAGGCTTCGGCGTCCGGACAGTCGACTATTTGGTTTTTTTAGTAAGAAACGTGTTCCAAAGCTTTCAGGCTGACTCTCCGGGCTGTTGAGTTATATGACTTAAATCGTCTGCATCCGGTGGTCGGACATAGGTCCCTTGAAAATTTGCCCGAAAAGCGTCCTTGAGCTCTTCCCAACTTCCAATGGTGTTTTCGGGGAGGCTTTTAAGCCAGTGTCGGGCTGGCCCTTTGAGCTTGAGGGGTAAATACTTGATGGCATGGAGATCGTCTCCTCGAGCCATGTGGATATGGAGGATGTAGTCCTCAATCTAGACCCCAGGGTCTATCGTTCCGTCGTACGCCTCTATGTTGACGAGTTTGAATCCCTCTAGAAATTCATGGTCCAGCACCTCATCGGTGAAACATAGGGGGTGTGCGGCACCCCTGTATTTGGGTGTACCGTGGTGTTCGGATGTTTGTTGTGTTGCATTGCACGCTGGAGCACGCTTTCTTGGCCCGTAGATGGATCTGGTTGGGCCGTCCTTTTGATGCGAGTACTCGCGTGGATCGCGTACTGGCTTGTGTGCGGCGTCGTTTGCTGCTCTATGTTGGCCACGAGGTCGTCTATACGACCGGATGGCTGTTTTGTTTTTTGATTGCGGGGACTCTAGGGCCTCATCATCGAATTCAGGTAGTAGCTTTCGCTTCGGGTAGCTCTTTGTATGGCGTCTGCTGCTACGTCTTGAGCTTGCGTTGGTTTTCCACGAATAGGAGAGGATGATGCATCACAGTAGCGTAAGTATTTCCCTCAGTTTTTGAGAACCAAGGTATCAATCCAGTAGGAGGCCACGCGCAAGTCCCTCGTACCTGCACAAAACGATAGCTACTCGCAACCAACGCAATTAGGGGTTGTCAATCCCTTCACGGTCACTTACGAGAGTGAGATCTGATAGAGATAATATTTTTGGTATTTTTGGTATAAAGATGGAAAGTAAAAAGTAAAAGCAAAGCAAGTATAAAAGTGATGGAGATTGATATGATGAGAATAGACCCGGGGGCCATAGGTTTCACTAGTGGCTTCTCTCAAGAGCATAGATTTTCTACGGTGGGTGAACAAATTACTGTTGAGCAATTGACAGAATTGAGCATAGTTATGTGTTTATCTAGGTATTTTCATGTATATAGGCATAACGTCCTAGACAAGTAGACCGAAACGATTCTACATCTACTACTATTACTCCACTCATCGACCGCTATCCAAAGATGCATCTAGAGTATTAAGTTAAAAAGCAGAGTAACGCCTTAAGCAAGATGACATGATGTAGAGGAATAAATTCATGCAATATGATAAATACCCCATCTTGTAATCCTCGATGGCAACAATACAATATGTGCCTTGCAACCCTTTACATCCTTTGGGTAAGGACACCGCAAGATTGAACCCAAAGCTAAGCACTTCTCCCATTGCAAGAACTACCAATCTAGTTGGCCAAACCAAACGGATAATTCGAAGAGACTTGCAAAGATAACTCAATCATACATAAAAGAATTCAGAGAAGAATCAAAAATTATTCATAGATAAGCTGGATCATAAACCCACAATTCATCGGTCTCAACAAACACACCGCAAAAAGAAGATTACATCGAATAGATCTCCACGAGAGAGGGAGAACATTGTATTGAGATCCAAAAGAGAGAAGAAGCCATCTAGCTACTAGCTATGGACCCGAAGGTCCTGAAGTAAACTACTCACACTTCATCGGAGGGGCTATGGTGTTGATGTAGAAGCCCTCCGTGGTGGATGCCCCCTCCGTGGAGCTCCTAACAGGCCCCAAGATGGGATCTCGTGGATCTGAGGAAGGTAATGGTGGTGGAATTAGGTTTTGGCTCCTGCTCAACGAGCGTTTGGGGATACATAGGTATATATAGGAGGAAGGAGTACGTCGGTGGAGCGTCGGGGGCCCACGAGGTAGGGGGCGCGCCAGGGGCGCCTCCACCTCGTGACCGCCTCGCACTTCTTGGAGTAGGGTCCAAGTCTCTGGATCACGTTTGGTGAGAAGATCACGTTCCCGAAGGTTTCATTCCGTTTGGACTCAGTTTGATATTCCATTTCTTCGAAACACTGAAATAGGCAAAAAACAGCAATTCTGGGCTGGGCCTCCGGTTAATAGGTTAGTCCCAAAAGTAATATAAAAATGGAAAATAAAGCCCAATATAGTCCAAAACAATAGATAAAGTAGCATGGAGCAATCAAAAATTATAGATATGTTGGAGACGTATTAGGCATCCCCAAGCTTAATTCCTGCTCGTCCTTGAGTAGGTAAATGATAAAAAGAGAATTTTTGATGTGGAGTGATACTTTGGCATAATTTCATTGTAAATCTTCTTAATCATGGTATGAATATTCAGATCCGAAAGATTCGAGACAAAAGTTCATATTGACACAAAAATAATAATACTTCAAGCATACTAACAAAGCAATTATGTCTTCTCAAAATAACATGGCCAAAGAAAGTTATCCCAACAAAATCATATGGTCTGGCTATGCTCCATCTTCCCCACACAAAGTATTTAAATCATGCACAACCCCGATGACAAGCCAAGCAATTGTTTCATACTTTAACATTTTCAAAACTTTTTCAATCTTCACGCAATACATGAGCATGAGCCATGGATATAGCACTATATGTGGAATAGAATGGTGGTTGTTGAGAAGACAAAAAGAGGGAAGATAGTCTCACATCAACTAGGCGTATCAATGGGCTATGGAGATGCCCATCAATAGATATCAATGTGAGTGAGTAGGGATTGCCATGCAATGGATGCACTAGAGCTATAAGTATATGAAAGCTCAACAAAAGAAACTAACTGGGTGTGCATCCAACTCGCTTGCTCACGAAGACCTAGGGCATTTGAGGAAGCCCATCATTGTAATATACAAGCCAAGTTCTTTAATGAAAAATTCCCACTAGTATATGAAAGTGACAAAATGAGAGACTCTCTATCATGAAGATCAAGGTGCTACTTTGAAGCACAAGTGTGGTAAAAGGATAGTAACATTGTCCCTTCTCTCTTTTTCTCTCATTTTTTTTATTTGGGCCTTTTCTCTTTTTTTATGGCCTCTTTTTTTTATTTTTTTAATTATTATTTGTTGTCCGGAGTCTCATCCCGACTTGTGGGGGAATCATAGTCTACATCATCCTTTCCTCACATGGGACAATGTTCTAATAATGATGATCATCACACTTTTATTTTTCTTACAACTCAACAATTACAACTCGATACTTAGAACAAAATATGACTCTATATGAATGCCTCCGGCGGTGTACCGGGATATGCAATGATTCATGAGTGACATGTATGAAAGAATTATGAACGGTGGCTTTGCCACAAATACAATGTCAATTACATGATCATGCTAAGCAATATGACAATAATGGAGCGTGTCATAATAAACGGAACGGTGGAAAGTTGCATGGCAATATATCTCGGAATGGCTATGGAAATGCCATGATAGGTAGGTATGGTGGCTGTTTTGAGGAAGGTATATGGTGGGTGTATGATACCGACGAAAGGTGCACGGTATTAGAGAGGCTAGCAATGGTGGAAGGATGGGAAAAAGTGCGTATGATCCATGGACTCAACATTAGTCATAAAGAACTCATATACTTATTGCAAAAATCTAGAAGTTATCAAAGCAAAGTATTACGCGCATGCTCCTAGGGGATAGATTGGTAGGAAAAGACCATCGCTCGTCCCCGACCGCCACTCATAAGGAAGACAATCAATAAATAAATCATGCTCCGAAGTTCATCACATAACGGTTCACCATACGTGCATGCTACGGGAATCACAAACTTCAACACAAGTATTCTTTAAATTCACAACTACTCAACTAGCAAGACTCTAATATCACCATCTTCATATCTCAAAACAATTATCAAGCATCAAACTTATCTTAGTATTCAACGCACTCAAAAGAAAGTTTCACATATCTTGAATACCAAGTATATTAACATTAAGCAAATTACCATGCTATTAACGACTCTCAAAGTAATCTAAGTGAAGCATGAGAGATCAAGTTTCTTTAAAACAATTCCACCACCGTGCTCTAAAATATATAAGTGAAGCACTAGAGCAAAAATTATCACGCTCAAAAGATATAAGTGAAGCATTATGAGCAAAAACTATCAAGCTCAAAAGATATAAGTGAAGCACATAGAGTATTCTATCAAATTCCAATTTATGTATGGCTCTCTCAAAAGGTGTGTACAGCAAGGATGATTGTGGTAAACTAACAAGCAAAGACGCAAATAATACAAGACGCTCCAAGCAAAACACATATCATGTTGGTGAATAAAAATATAGCTCCAACTAAATTACCGATGGAAGTGGACGAAAGAGGGATGCCTTCCGGGCATCCCCAAGCTTTGACTTTTGGTGTCCTTGGATTATCTTGGGGGTGCCATGGGCATCCCCAAGCTTAGGCTCTTGCCACTCCTTGTTCCATAATCCATCAAAAGAATTCACCCAAAACTTGAAAACTTCACAACACAAAACTCAATAGAAATCTCGTGAGCTCCGTTAGAGAAAGAAAACAAAAGACTACCTTAAGGTACTGCAATGAACTCATTCTTTATTTATATTGGTGTTAAAACTACTGTATTCCAACTTCTCTATGGATTATAAACTATTTTACTAGCCATAGATTCATCAAAATAAGCAAACAACACACGCAAAACAGAATCTGTCAAAAACAGAACAGTCTGTAGTAATCTGTAACTAACGCAAACTTCTGGAACCCAAAAACTTATACCAAAATTAGACGACCTGGACAATTTTTTTATTGATCAGCAGAAATTGGAATCACTTTTTTATCACGTTCTGGTGATTTTTAACAATTCGGGCACTGAGCGCAAAGATTCTGGAAATTACAGCAAGATCAAATAAGTATCTCCCAAGAAGATCTAATAGGTTTAACTTGGCACAAACACTAACTAAAAGATAAAACTTCATCTAAACAGAGGCTAGATGGATTATTTATTCCTAAACAGAAGCAAAAACAAAAAAACTAAAAATAAAATTGGGTTTCCTCCCAACAAGCGCTATCGTTTAACGCCCCTAGCTAGGCATTGAGATTTCAATGATGCTCACAAGAAAGACAAGAATTGAGGCACAAAGAGAGCATCATAAAACATGCGACAAACACACTTAAGTCTAACATACTTCCTATGCATAGGCATATTATAGGCAAACAAATTATCGTAGCAAGCAAAAACTAGCATATGCAAGGAAGCGGAAAGGAACAATAGCAATCTCAGCATAACGAGAGGTGATTTAGTAACAAGAAAATTTCTATAACCATACTTTCCTCTCTCATAATAATTACATGTAGGATCATATGCAAATTCAAGAAAATAGCTATCACAAAGTATATTCTCAGCACGATCCACATGCATGCAAAGTTGACACTCTTCCAAAATAGTGGGATCTAAAGTTGACACTCTTCCAAACCCACTTTCAATATTATTGCAAACAATATTATCAATCTCATATTCATCATGGGGATTTAATAAATTTTCAAGATCATAAGAAGAATCACCCCAATCATGATCATTGCAACAAGTAGCAGACATAGCAAAACTAGCATCCCCAAGCTTAGGGTTTTGCATATTATTAGCACAATTGATATCAAGAGAATTTATAGTAAAATCATTGCTATCATGCTTTTCATCGAGGGAACTATCAAGTATGGGCGCAATAGCAACGACCTCATCTTTAACATAAGGAACTATAGCAAATTCATCTTCATAAATTTTGACATCATAGCCACAAGAATAGCAAGCATCATGTTCATCAAGGGATATTTCAATCAAATCATCGGAATCATCATTATCTATAGATTCATGCAATCATTATTTCCTTCCAAAGCAACGGTCATTCTTTCAATAAATTCTTGGACATAGACATTATGAGCAAGGTTTTCATTGCAATATTTAAGTATGACGGAATTTTCAGATTTGTTGAGAGTAAAATCATACTTTTCAATCAAAGAAGCAACTTCATGAGCACCCTTAAAACGACAAATTCTTCAATTTGTTCGATATCATAGTAACTATAAACACCCTTTGCATAAGAAGACAAGATTTCATTATCATTGAACTCACATAGGTAGGGAAGGTGTTTTTAGGGCTCTTAGAGCAACAAGTAAAATCACACATTTCACAAAGATTCAAAGCATAGCATAGCAGACTATTTATATGATACCGTAAGAGTCTCCCTTTTCGTGCAAACGGTGACGCACAAAATGAGCATGCTCATCTAAAGATTTCCCATCAACTAGGCTAGTTGGGGTTTCAAGACGAGATAAGGATCGAAGATGATCCAAGTAGAACACTTTAAGTGGATCCATAACAATAGACTTTTAGCAAGCAAAGATGCAAGCAAATATAAGGCACATGGTAACACAAGCAAACAAGAAGCAAGCGGAAAAGAGAGGGCGAATAAAACGGCAAGGGTGAAGTGGGGGAGAGGAAAACGAGAGGCAAATGGCAAATAATGTAATGCGGGAGATAGGGATTGTGATGGGTACTTGGTATGTTGACTTTTGCATAGACCTCCCCGGCAACGGCGCCATAAATCCTTCTTGCTACATCTTGAGCTTGCGTTGGTTTTCCCTGAAGAGGAGAGGATGATGCAGCACAGTAGCATAAGTATTTCCCTCAGTTTTTTAGAACCAAGGTATCAATCCAAAGAGGAGGCCACGCAGTCCCTCGTGCACGCACAAAGCGATAGCTACTCGCAACCAACGCGATTAGGGGTTGTCAATCCCTTCACGGTCACTTACGAGAGTGAGATCTGATAGAGATAATATTTTTGGTATTTTTGGTATAAAGATGCAAAGTAAAAAGTAAAAGCAAAGCAAGTATAAAAGTGATGGAGATTGATATGATGAGAATAGACCCGGGGCCACAGGTTTCACTAGTGGCTTCTCTCAAGAGCATAGATTTTCTACGGTGGGTGAACAAATTACTGTTGAGCAATTGACAGAATTGAGCATAGTTATGAAGTTATCTAGGTATGATCATGTATATAGGCGTCACGTCCGAGACAAGTAGACCGAAACGATTTTGCATCTACTACTATTACTCCACTCATTGACCGCTATCCAGCATGCATCTAGAGTATTAAGTTAAAAACAGAGTAACGCCTTAAGCAATATGACACGATGTAGAGGAATAAATTCATGCAATATGATAAATACCCCATCTTGTTATCCTCGATGGCAACAATACAATACGTGCCTTGCAACCCTTTACATCCTTTGGGTAAGGACACCGCAAGATTGAACCCAAAGCTAAGCACTTCTACCATTGCAAGAACTACCAATCTAGTTGGCCAAACCAAGCGGATAATTCGAAGAGACTTGCAAAGATAACTCAATCATACATAAAAGAATTCAGAGAAGAATCAAATATTATTCATAGATAAGCTGGATCATAAACCCACAATTCATCGGTCTCAACAAACACATCGCAAAAAGAAGATTACATCGAATAGATCTCCACGAGAGAGGGGGAGAACATTGTATTGAGATCCAAAAAGAGAGAAGAAGCCATCTAGCTACTAGCTATGGACCAAGGTGCAAGTAAACTACTCACACTTCATCGGAGGGGCTATGGTGTTGATGTAGAAGCCCTCCGTGGTGGATGCCCCCTCGTGAGCTCCTAACAGGCCCCAAGATGGGATCTCGTGGATACAGGAAGGTAATGGCGGTGGAATTAGGTTTTTGGCTCCTGTTACGACTGCTTGGGGATACGTGAGGTATATATAGGAGGAAGGAGTATGTCGGTGGAGCGTCGGGGCCCCCACGAGGTAGGGGGGCGCGCCCTCCACCCTCGTGACCGCCTCTGGCACTTCTTGGAGTAGGGTCCAAGTCTTCTGGATCATGTTCAGTGAGAAGATCACGTTCCCGAAGGTTTCAGTCCGTTTGGACTCCGTTTGATATTCCGTTTCTTCGAAACACTGAAATAGGCAAAAAAAACAGCAATTCTGGGCTGGGCCTCCGGTTAATAGGTTAGTCCCAAAAGTAATGTAAAACTGGAAAATAAAGCCCAGTATAGTCCAAAACAATAGATAAAGTAGCATGGAGCAATCAAAAATTATAGATACGTTGGAGACGTATCAACTGCCGCATACTTTTCCGCATTGTTGAGTACTTTACTCCATCTGCTTCTGAGTGTATCTTGCGCAGCCTTGAGCTTTCGCTTCTGCTTTTCAGACTCCGTGCAGTGGCGACAAGCCTTTGATGGAGATACTGTTGCTCCAGGTGTTTGTCCGGTGTGGTATCATCCGGACTGTTATCTTCGCCGGAGACGGGTTGGTCGGTTTGATTCTCCGTGTTGCCGTGGTCGGACGGTTGTTCAATGCCGTGTTCGTCGTCCGCTGGCTCACCCTGCTCTATCGCTGGGTCTATATGAGCGATGTTTCTTCCAAGGCGGGATTTGGAGCGGAGCTTACGCCGCCGCCTTGACTACTTCTTGAGAGAACGATCCTTTGATGCGTCCTTCCGCTCCTCGTCGTCGTTTTCTTTTGGCGTGTCCACCATGTATACATCATATGATGAGGTAGCTGTCCAGTGCCCTGTGGGCAGTGGTTCATGTTCGTCTCCTGTATCGTTGTCCATACCGTCGATGTCTTCGGAGTCGAAGTCGAGCATGTCGGTCAAATCATTGACAGTGGCTATTAAGTGGGTGGTGGGTGGGCGGCGAATTTCTTCGTCATCCGCATCCCAATCCTGCCGGACATAGTCCGGCCAGGACTCTCCTGACAAGGAGAGAGACCTTAATGAGTTCAGTATGTCGCCGAAGGGTGAGTGCTGAAAGATATCCGCGGAGGTGAACTCCATGATCGGCGCCCAATTGGATTCGATCGGCACGGGCGCAGACGGTTCGGAGTCCGTGGCCGGAGAAGAATCCGGCAGTTTGGGGTCATGGCTCTCGTGAAGGGTAAGGTTAGTATTCGGTTCGATCGCCGCTGAGAATGCAACCTCCGTGGCGGGGTCTAGCCACCCGTCCGTGGACGGCGCAATTGGCTCCGAATTGAGGGTCGGAGCGGTTGCCGGTGCGATCTCCTGAACACTGTCCGACGGCAGAACTAAATCATGCTCATCGTGACTGTGCGGCGCACTCGGCAGGGGCTCAAATCCGTCAAAGATCAAGTCCCCGCGGATGTCGGCCGTGTAGTTTAAGCTTCCAAACCTGACCTGGTGGCCAGGGGCATAACTCTCGATCTCCTCCAGATGGCCAAGCGAGTTGGCCCGCAGTGCGAAGCCGCCGAATACAAAGATCTGTCCGGGGAGAAAAGTATCACCCTGGACTGCATCGCTATTGATGATTGAAGGGGCCATCAAGCCTAACGGCGACGACACAGAGGAACTCTCAATGAAAGCACCAATGTCGGTGTCAAAACTGGTGGATCTCGGGTAGGGGGTCCCGAACTGTGCGTCTAGGCGGATGGTAACAGGAGACAAGGGACACGATGTTTTTACCCAGGTTCGGGCCCTCCCGATGGAGGTAAACCCCTACTCCTGCTTGATTGATCTTGATGATATGAGTATTACAAGAGTTGATCTACCACGAGATCGAAGAGGCTAAACCCTAGAAGCTAGCCTATGGTATGATTGTTGTTCTCCGTCCTACGGACTAAACCCTCCGGTTTATATAGACCTTTGGAGGGGCTAGGGTTACACAGAGTCGGTTACAAGGAAGGAGATCTACATATCCGTATTGCCAAGCTTGCCCTCCACGCCAAGGAGAGTCCCATCTGGACACGGGACGAAGTCTTCAATCTGGTATCTTCATAGTCCAACAGTCCGGCCAAAGGATGTAGGCCAGCTGTCCGGATACCCCCTAATCCAGGACTCCCTCAGAGGACGTGCCCTTTCGACAAGCTATGGGCACGATCAAAGGTCTTCCAGCCTTGGCGGAAGTACATGACATGAGGGGCGGGGAAATCTACGTCCACTCGTATGCTGCCATTCCCGCAGCCCCTCATGTGCAATCTCAGTGCGTGTGGCTATTCGAGCTCCATCACCATGGCGAATGGAGTGGGGAGGCGGAGACGACTACGAATAGGCTTGTACAGTCTGATGACGAACTCCAGTGGCTGATCTCCGACATGGCCTTCCAATGAAGGAGGAGCATCCGGCGGGGGCACGATCAGAGAGCCGCCCCGTCCTCCTCCTCCGCGAGCACCTCAACGACCACGACCTCGCCCCTCCCTCCTCCTCTCACGGTGGGTTCCACCGCCACGTTGTCCGAAGGAGGGGGATGCATTGTCGAGCAGAAGCTCTCGTCGCCGCCGCTGGAGCGCCACCACATCCACGCCCTCTCGCCATTGCAAGCAGGGAAAGTTGGAAAGGGGAGAAGGGAAATGTGTGAGCAAACACACCATTCATGCACCCTTTTATAGAGGGACGATGCAGTGGGCTGGCCTCTCACCCAGGAGGCAACCTCCCTGCTCCTCCAATAGGGCCTCCCTAAGCCTTCAACGGCTCAGGGAATCAGAGCCGGCCCTCTACACCAACCAACGGCGCCTAGTTTTCTTCCATGGCACCCGTCCCCACGCACTACACATCCACCGCCTACCATACCCAACGCATGAGGCACACGTGGCGGATGAACCTGGGGTGGGAGGTGAGTGGAATGGCAGTTTTCGCCCCATGATCGTGGGGCGTGGGCAATCCACGGGCCACGATCTTGTTCTTTCCATAACGCTCAGCACGACGCGCGGGAAAACCGGAAACTGGCTTGGGCGCAAGTTAATGAAGAAGCAAAGAAGATCGCAAGGGGGCAGTCGCTTCCACGCCCCTACCTGTGCACTTGTTAGGGCCTACCTCGACGATGCCCGGCAGCGCATTCGGGTCAGGCCCGGGGGCTTCTGTCGGTGCAACAAACCCTGGGTCCGTTGCCCACACAGTGCACAGGCTCAAGAATAGGATTGCAGCACCAAGGTCATATTGGAGCACAAGGGATCAGTTCTTCGAAGGACGAACGTGTAGCACAAGAGGACCAAGACTAGCTAGAGAAGCAAGATATTGCTAAGGGAAAAACCTCCCTTGCCGGGCAGGCGAGCCTGGCAAGGATGGGGTTACCCCCGGAAGCAAGCCTTCGGGTCGACCCAGCAGAGCTGCCGGGGCTTACAGAGGCTAAGCCACCCCACCGCACCACCTCATCACAACCCACGTCGTCGATCAGTGCGGTGTCAAGCTCCAAAGTGACTAAGTGGCTGCTATTCGCCACATGGCAGCCACTTCCTACAGAAAATACCTACAAGTGACACTTGTCCTATGACGTGTCAGCAAGCAGGCGCGAAGCTAGCAAAACAGCCCGACGGGGCATACTGGACGAGCTATGGTGTGATGTTGAGCGGCGCATTTAATGCGCTCTGTCAACCTGCAAAGTTAGGTATGATATCACTGTTTGCTATCAAATCGGTGCATAATGACTGATTTGCCACTGTGCTGACCCCTTTATCTATAAAAGGAGCCCAAGGCAATTGTAACTAGATTGATTTTTCTTGCCATGGGAAGACGTGCTTTGTGATGGGTTCAATCTTGCGGTGCTCAATCTCAGTGACAGAAAGAGACATGACACGCATGTATCGTTGCTATTAAGGGTAACAAGATGGGGTTTATTCCTACATGAATATATATTGTCTACATCATGTCATCGTTCTTATTGCATTACTCCGTTTTCCATTAACTTAATACGCTAGATGGATGTTGGATAGTGGTCGATGTGTGGGGTAATAGTAGTAAATGCAGGCAGGAGTCAGTCTACTAATCTTGTACGTGCTGCCTATATACATGATCATTGCCTTGGATATCGTTATGATTATTCGCTTCTCTATTAATTGTCCAACAGTAATTTGTTTACCCATCGTATGCTATTATCTTGAGAGAAGCCTCTAGTGAAAACTACGGCCCCCGGGTCCATTTTCCTATCATATTAAACCAAAAATACATTGTTTTAATTTTTCTTTGTTTATTTTATTTTTGTGTTCTTGCTAGATCTATTTACCGAAACCTATACAATTTAATCTATCTCAATACCGTGGAGGGATTGACAACCACTCTTACGCGTTGGGTTGCAAATTTTCGTTGTTTGTGTAGTGTTGCTTGGTTCTCCCACTGGATTGATAACCTTGGTTTCATAACTAAGTGAAATACTTACTTTTGTTGTGCTGCATCATCCTCTCCTCTTCGGAGAAATACCAACGCATATACAAGCAATCACCGGTCATCCGGTGGCTGTGGCATTTTGTCAGCCCTTCCTCTTGGTGCTCGCACTCGTCGTCCTCGCCATCTTGTCCATTGGATGCAGTTGCTCCATGGCTTTCCTCCAAGTACCTGATCACACACAAGGTCTCTGCTTGAGTTAGTAGCCATGTCGCACATGTGGAATGTGTTAGTTCGAAGAGGAGCGAGTTCATCTTAGCTTCGATAGCCCTTGCTCGAGCTCTTTTCATTGGTCCATGTGCTGTCGTGGGAGACAAAGGTAGGTCCATGGGGATGACTATAGGATGCTACACATCACCGGATTATAAGACCTTCCAGGATCCCCCGTAGGAGGGGGTCGGCTCATTCATCACTCTCTCTCACACACACATGCAAGGAGAAGTGGAGAGCTAGCTCCATCTTCCTCCTCCACCCAAACAGCTCAAGGAGCGCCATTGTAATTCTTTTGTGATCCTCATAGTAGATCCAGCAGGACTATGGGGTGTTACCTCCCTTGGAGGGCCCCGAACCTGGGTACATCGTGTTTCTGGCAGCGCTTGTCCCAAGTCTCATCTTCGGAACCCACCGGCGTCCTCTGGCCCCAACCACGTTCGATAAGCCTACCCATGGCATATATCGTGAGGACACCACGACAAAGTCCCTACAATGATAGAAGTGCATATCGAGGACGCTTCACAAGGTGGATATCGTTACAACATACCATGTACCGAATAGATGAGAATAGCATATAAAGGCTTACACTCGCCACAAGCTACAACATGAATACATCAATGCATCAATACATAGCAAATATCATACAGAAGTGCAAGATCTGACTACGGATGAAATCAAATGAAAAGAAGAACGACGTCCACCCTGCTAATCCCAGGCTGACAACCGGGAACTATCCTATGATCGATGAAGAAGGAGGGGCAGAAGAACTCCAGATAGAACAAGCATCACTCTCACGTCAATACATCGGTTTACCTGTACCTACACATGTTGTTGTAGTAATCTTTGAGCCACGGAGACTCAGTAATCTCACTACCATGGGTATCAAAACTAGCAATGGGTGAGGAATGGTTAAGTGGTGAGGTTGTAGCAAGCACTGAGCAATTTTACGTGGCTAACTTACGAGTACAAGAATAAGAAGAGTAGTCTACGCATAAATGGTTGTGATCTAGTAATGATCAAGAAGTGATCCTGAACACCTACTTACGAGTCGTACATAACCTCACAGTGTTCTCTTCCCGAACTCCTTCGAAAAGTGGCGATCACGGTTACGCATACTTGACGGTTGGTGTATTTTATTTGAAGTTTAGTGTCAAGTTCTATACAACCAGATATTATAAATTTCCAAGTCGCCACATAACCACTAGCACTTATTTCTGAAAGATTTATCCCTACAGGGGTGCTCCAAGTAATCCATCACAAATTACCACACGCATTCGATGGAAACACCGCGCACCGTGATAACATGATGCCTATAAGGAATCCCGGTGGACAAGCCACTCATCAAAGGTAAAACTAAACCACTAAGACCTCCCGACATGTGGACGATCCCAATAGGATCCGCGTATCTCGTTCTCAGGACACGACGGATAAGCGAAGCTTGCGGTTAGCTGAGACCCAAGTTTCCCAGGGGGCGCCGCAAGGTGCTCTGTTTTGGACCAACAGTTATGAGGAGCACTTCCCATGTTGTTGATTAATTATCCACGAGGTCCAGAAAGTCCCTATGCAAGTTTTAGTTGTTATTAGGCAAATTTAAAACCAAAGTTCGGCATTCTTGGAAGAGTTTTATCCCAAAGAGAATGATCAAGGGGGTCCCCATAAAACCCCACACATGTTAGGAGCATTAACAATGGAACGTAACACCAGTATGACGGAAACTAGGTTGGCAAGAGTGGAACAAACCACCAAGCAAAAGGCCAAGCCTTCCACCCTTTACCAAGTATGTAGATGCATTAATTAAATAAGAGATATTGTGATATCCCATGATATCCATGTCCCAACATGGAACAACATGCACTGCACATGCAACTAGCAACGCTATAAGAGGAGTTGAGCAAAGCAGTAACATAGCCAAACAACGGTTTGCTGGGAAGGTGGAGGTTAGAGGCTTATCATGGCATATTGGGAGGCTTGACAAACAAGTGGTAGGTAACAAGACATAGCAATAGCATCGAGAAAACTAGCAAGAAAAGTATTAGTGATATCCAAGGTAATGGTCATCTTGCCTGCAATCCCACTTGGAAGACGGTCGAATCCATCAAGTAGTCGAACAGTCATAGTCGAACGAGTCCTCATAATCGCAACGTTACCAGAACTATCGAGAAGAAGCACAACCTTAAACAAGCAAACAACTTGGTAAAGAAAACAAGCATAATCATGGCATGATGCACAACCAAGTATGATGCATGTCCAATTTAAAGATGCATGGCATGGCAAAGCGCACAAACAATCACTACACATTAAGTGAAGCTCAATATGCAACGAGTTGCATATTGACGAAACTCCACATTCAATACTTAGGTCACTCCCATTTATGCTACTCAACATTGCTAAATGTTGTTAAGATGGCAAGAGGTGAATCAGAATAAGACTACCTATCTAGGCAAATTTAAATGAGGCCGGAAACCACAAAGAATAATTTCGGAAAATCCACATAGGTAATTTTCGAATTTGGTACTTTTATGCCCTAAACAAAATTTTATTGTTGTTAAACATACAAAGTAAGTGCACTATTGTCACATCCCTAGCTTTTGGTACTGCCTGGTGTTTGCATCTTGTTGCATCATGTTTACTTTTCACAGAAAGTTGAAATGGGGATGACAGAACCCCCAGCACCCCTCCGTGAAACCAACTAGGGTTTACTAAAATTATCTTCAATGAACCTGAAATGCCCTTCTAAAATGTTCATCATCTTTGCCTTGTTCCAGAACCTCTACCAAAAATGGTGCACATTTTTCTAGGTCATTCTGGATTTTTTTGAATTAAATCATAAGAATTTGAATTTGGACATTTAAATTCTATAAAATATTTTAAGTGTCCAAATAATCTTGAAAACATTTGAGGGTTGTTGGAAATATTTTCAAAAGTGCCCACAATTATTTTCAGGATTTTACAAAATGAATTACTCCCTCCATTCCCTTATACAAGGCCACTATCAAAAATATATTTTGCATCAATACAAGGCCACCAACAGTAATCGAGGCAAAATTTAATGATGTTTCCTCGTACTAGCAACTTTTTAATACTTACATGCATGTAGTCATAATGACACTCCACCACTTCCTTCCAATTCATTCGTTGCATGCTTGTGGTGTATTAACGATCCCGGTTAACTAAAAGAAAAGTTGACTTGCAAAGGAGTCATTAAATTTTATCTTGGTATCTGTAATATGAGTTTGTGGCCTTGTATAAGGGAATGAAGGGAGTAGTATTTTTTCTAATTCAAAACAGAGGAATAAAAATAGAAAACAATAACAGAATTAACAGAGAGAGAGAGAGACCAGCACCTGGGCCACTTACCTGGCAACCTAACCGCAGGCCATCCGGCCCAGCCCACCTGGCGCTGCCAGTCGTCCTCCTCCTTGCGCCAGAAGGACGAGGTCGTGTGCCCGCGGTGCGCCAGCACGCGCACGGCCACCTCCTGCTTGCCGCTTCGTCCTGGCCTTCTCTGGCATCACCACGCGCCCCCCAGGCCCTCTCACTCTCTCCCGTGCCTTCCCCCCTCCTCTGCTCTCTCTCCCTCTCGCAACCGAGCGCTGCCGTCGACGCCGCTCACCACCATCGCGCCCACCGCCGTCGCATCTCTCCCCTGAGCTGTCGAGAAGAACCGCCTCGGTCCCCTCTTTCTCTCCACCGAGCTGTACGACGCAGGAGGCCCTAGGACGTCGCCATCGCTGTCGTCATCAACCTCTGCCCCGACGATCACCGCCGTCAAATTCGTCGCCGCCCGGCCTCCCCCTAGCCCGCGGAGCATCTCTTCGTGACCGTGGTGAGCCCCCGGCCATTTCTCCCCTAACCCCGCTTCCGTTTGGTCGCCGTAGCTATCGCCCCCTTGCTTACCGTAGCCGCGCCGCGACGGGCTTGTCGCCCGAAGCCCGGTGACCTCTTGGTCTCATCGCTGCGGCGTCTGCTGCACTCGCAACGTTCCGTAGAGTAAAACTAGCGCGACAGCCGTCTCGTTTGCACACCGCAGCGCTGGTCCCGTGAACACCCGAGCTCCGGCCGCCGCCCGGCTCGACGCCGTCGTCGTTCCAGGCCACCCGAGCACCAACCACCGTCACCGTTGGATGCGCCACACCGCCAGCTACCCGTAGCACCCACCCGTGCATCGAACCGTGGCCGGGGCAGTGTTTCCGACGCCCTCCGTCGTCTCGGCCTCGCCGGCGGCTCAATGCCGGCAGGTTTGACCCCGGGTGGGCCTAGTTTGACCCCTCTGGGTCTATGACAAAAGGGACCCGCCTGCTAATTAAGTTAGTATTAAGTCTAACTAAAAATTAGTTAGACTAATGACACTGACACGCGGGACCCACTGGTCAGTTTGACCTGGACCGCCCCGTTGACCTGCTGACATCACAAGGTGGCGTAGTCTTGTGTAAAGAACTCTTTTTCTGGATTTATTCTTATACAGGAAATTTCAGAAAATGGCCAAAACTTCTAAATATCATAGAAAATCAACAGTAACTCCAAATGGAATAAATTATATATGAAAAATGATCAGAAAAATCCAATCTATCCATCTGTACTGGTTTCATGCATGTTTAAACAACTTAACCTTGCTGTTCAGATCAAAACATGTTAATGCACTTTATGAACCCATAACTTGAGTTTGCATTTGAATCTTTGATTCAAATGAGCTCAAACCACCCTGGTTGTAGTTGCACTAGCCCAACACACTCATATTGCCATGTCACATTCATGCATCATATTGTTGCATTGCATTGATTGTGTCCTTCTCTGTTTGCCGGTAACCGTCCCCTCTCAGTCGACGATGTTTCCGACGACGTGATCGATGACACCGATGAAGAACTATATTATCTTCAGAAGTGCTGTGCAAGCAAAACCCCTTGTTCATTCCGATACAATCCCACTCTCTCGCTCCTGCTCTCTTTTACTGCATTGGGACAACACTGTTTCAACTGTTACATGCTGCGGTAGCTGAACCCCTTTCCTCTTCATGACCTGTCATTGCCATAGTAAAAATAGATGAAACCCACTAGCATGAGTAGGAGTTGTTTGAGCCCTTATGTGCCTACTCATTCATGCTTGTCATGCCTGCTATTGCTTAGAGTTGTGTCAGGTCTGATTCATCGGGGATGAATTGGAATGTGGTGAACATGTCCCTCTTTGTTGAGAGTTAAGAGTGTGAACACGATTTGGTAAAGGTAGCGGTGAGGGGCCATGTAGGAGTACATGGTGGGTTGTCTCGTTGCAGCCGTCCTCAGGAACTGAGTTCTGTGTTTGTGATTCATGAAGCGGTTACTACCACACATTGGGCTCCGGGCGCTCCAAGCTCTCTCGACTTATTAACCAACTCGATCTCTGTCCAGGAATTGCAACTAGTTTCTGGTGTTTGTAGGTAGTGTTAGTAGTCTACCAAGTGGCACCCGGTACAGGTGGGCTTGGGACAGACTAGGCCTGATGTACGGTGTACCAAGTGGCACCCGGATGGTTGGCTTGGGAACCCTGCTCACATCGTTTGGGGCCGTGAGCGACACCCCGGCCGGATCTCCTTGCGGATGGAACCCGAATATGCGATAAACCTGGATGAGAGACTTGTGTGGTTAGTCAGGTCGTGGCCGACTCCCACACCAGGCTTCCGCTTGAAGGTTGTCGAGATACACGATGTGTACATGGTGGTAAGTGGCGAGGCGTGTGTGAAGAAGTACACCGCAGGGTTAACATTATCTATTCGAATAGCCGTGTCCATGATAAAGGACTTACGGGTTGCTGTGCAGTTCATAGACAAGTGAAAGTGGATACTCTAAAATGCGCAAGATAAGCGTGAGTGCTATGGATGGCATTCTCGTAGGGAGATGGGAGGCGGATCCATAGTGGTGTATTGATATGGTGAATATGTGGACTCGTAGCGCCACCTCAAAAGAGTTGCTTGCAGTCGTAGTTCAGGATAGCCATTTGAGTCAAAGCTGGCTTGTAGATCAAACTCCACCACCCTCTTTATTGAAACCGATGCATATGTAGTTAGTTACGATGTAAGTCTTGCTGGGTACATTTGTACTCACGTTTGCTTATTTTATGTTTTGCGAGAGACGTCGGTCTCGCTTAGTAGTTCCGCATGGACTTGACGTTTAGCTTGTTACCTCAGCTACGATCTTGTGCCCTCGGCAAGATCTGGTAGATAGTCGAGCTTCTCGGTCTTTTTCATTTGTAGATGTACGTACTTTCGGACATGTTAAGCTTCTGCATGTGCTTGTTGCTCAGATGTTTCAGTATGTTGGGTCATGAGACCCATGTTTGTTATATCTCGCCTCCTCGGAGCCTATTGAATATATACTTGAGTCAGAGAGTTATGTTGTGATGCCATGTTGTATTTACACATATCGAGCATATTGTGTGTATGATTGAAATGCTTGGTATGTGTGGGATCCGACAACCTAGTTGTTTATCCTTGGTAGCCTCTCTTATGGGGAAATGTAGTCTTGTGCTTCCAGGAGCCATAGTAGTCCGCTACAGCCCGGTTCACCGGAGTCCTGCTAGCCCAGCACTACTGCTCCGGAACACTTGACTGGCCGACATGTGACTCACTTCGTTCCTGTGTCTGTCCCTTCGGGGAAATGTCACGCGGTGACATTCGGAGTCCTGCCTAGCCTGCTACAACCCGGGTTCCCGGAGTCCTGTTAGCCCAGTGCTACAGCCCGGATCCGCACGCTGCTGACCGACATGCTCGATGTTGATTCATGTATGCCTATCCCTATAAGTTAGTGCCACTTTAGGTTCACGACTAGTCATGTCAGCCCGGGTTCTATGTCATATGGATGCTAGCGACACTATCATATACGTGAGCCAAAAGGCGTAAACGGTCCCAGGCCATGGTAAGGCGACACCCGTGGGAATACCGTGCGTGAGGCCGCAAAGTGATATGAGGTGTTACCGGCTAGATCGACATGACTTGGAATCAGGGTCCTGACAGCTTTGGTATCGAGCCCGATGCTGTCAGAGGATTACCAAGCCAAAGTGGTCGAAGTTGAGTCTAGAAATGCTTTAGTTATATAAGGGAATTGATTGTGGAAGGGAACGTAAGGCTCTTTTTACTCCTTTATCTTATGCCCTTCTGATCTGAGTTATCCTCTTATCTTCTACGGGGATTAAGAACTAGGCTTTCTCTTCCTTCTATCAGGATCACGTGTTACTAATCCGTAGACTTATAGGATTGATGAATTCAAGCCTCAGTTCAGTTGCTACTACTTTCGTGTATTCATAGTTGGTCTCAGATTCTTGATATTGTGATGATCGAGTGGTTATGCCACTATTTTGCAGGATTCCTCAAAATCTTTTTGAGCATTTACAGCCGTTATGCTGTTCGAGTCATCCCAGGTTTCTAAATAGTCTGATGCATTTGCAAAATCCTTTCCCTCTGGTTTCGATGCTCTTTTAGGCCAGGTTAATCACACTAGTTGCTGAGTTGAGGTACTCTATTGCCTCGACATATCTGTTGGAGTTATTATTATGACCCTAGGTGTCTTAGAGTATCACCTAGTAATCTAGCCATATTTTGTGGTCCCAGTGTGATAATTCTGGCCATCATTCTCGAAAGCATCCCGTGATGCCATTTAGTTAGTATGTATTCTACTCCTGGGTTCTTGAACCCGAGATTCACCCTACTTATTTCATGTTGATAGTGTTTGCTAGTTCCTTCAGGATATTAGTAACCTTTGCATTAGTCCTCGATGTTCGTGGTATTTCCTTCTTCCAAATACTATGAATCGCTTATGGCAGAAGTTCTTTGAACCAAAAGATCACAACCAAAGTGCTCTTGATGGGTTCTCGATTCCTTGTTGTTACTCTGCCAGTTCTACCTTTCTGCATGGGTTATCTGGAAGAAATATGTCGAACTTGGTTCGACATACTAATCTATGTGTCCACAACTCAGAAATTTATATGTTCTTTGAGTTGTCCCTCTTTAGTTGTTTTCTGGCCCTCGTTTATCAATTGATAGTCAGGAGTAGTTATGCTTTCATGTTCCTCGATGCCCACTACTCTTGTGGTCCGTCAAGCCGTTCTATTCTGGAATGACTAGGAGAAACAAACTCTAGTACCTCATCCATATCCAGGGTTGGGTCAAAGCAGTTGTGTTCCACAGATCAAATACTAATCCAGCTTTTGTTTTGTTCTACCTTGGAGTATTACCCTCTTTACGTCGGGATTGTCATGAGAATTGCACCATCTCTTGTGAATTCTTGACGTAGTGATACTTCTCGCCATCATTATTCATTCCTCGGTTCCGTGTTGTTGCAGCCGGAGTGCCGACGAGTGAATCGTGATGTGTGAACTCGATACTCCTAGCAACTCCGTTGCTTGGTAGTTAAAGGACAATAATTTCATTCTTAGCATGTTGGTTATTGAATCATCATTCTAAGATTGATCGTGCTACCTAGTCCATTCTCCTGGTGCACTCCTCGATCGATGAGTTAGGATTAATTCAAATCTTCGCTCTGTTGATCATATCGTCTTGCCCTGAAAAGCAACGTTGTTCTCGAGCTTAGTAACATATCGGTGGTTCGTAATATTCCGAATATCTTCTCAGAGGTATTACCGGATTGTTTCCTGACTGTTATGTTGAGCTCGTGATCATGTTGGTTTTCTTCTAAACCACCCATTCTCCAAGAATCTGTGATGAATACCCTGAGCTAGTTGGTTAAGCTGAACAACAACTTGGTGAGTTGGAAGATAAAAGCTTGCCTAACTTAGTTCATTCCAAAGGGATATTCTTGTGTAGTGTGTGTTGAAGAAAGATGATATCTTCATCGATTGGTTCATGTGATCAGTTGTTGGACCTATTGTCTTATCAATCCTTTGATTTGAGTGTGGGCTATCGTCAAATCAAATCAGTACCAACGATGTTCGTAATGTTGTCTTACTCGTGGTTGATCCCTCGAGCATACACCATTACATCTTTTGGTCTGACCAATACTAACACATTGTTCACATAATGGTGGAAGTCCAGTGATATGGAAATTCCGATGAGTTGATGTTGAGCCCAACAGCAGCATCTTGTCTCCTCCATGATTCATGTTGAACATTGAGCTAGTGTTGGAAAATTTTGCAAGCATTGCCTTCGTGTTCCGTTCATGAGGTATATGCTTTGGTGAAAGAAGTGACTTTCTCTGATTCACGTGCATTTGGTGCAAGTTGCTGCCGTGAGTTCGAGGAAGATTTTTTTGTTTCCTATGGTACCATCCCAAGTCAGTCACGCATGTGCGAAGTACTCTATGGTTTGATAGGTTGGCCACCTCCATTCCATATGTGTTCCCTAGCACACCAAGCCACTGATTGACTTGTTCAAGGAGAAGAAGTTCCTTCTTAAGAGTATACCTTATGCAAGGACTTTGATATCCTCGATGATGGTTCCCCAGCTGAACTCGGTAGTGTTTTATTATAAGACTACTACGTGGCCATGCCTGTCTAGGACAGCGTGTCCACATGTGTGTAGCAGAACTAGCTCATGTTTTGGGAGCTTACTACCGTAGTCTATTTCCCGAGAATCTCGCAACGTCATCTCGTCGATTTGTGTTGCAAACTTTAATTTTTCTTTCTGGACTTGACGAGTCTGGAATATTCTGACACCAACCAGATCTGGATCTCAGGCAGATATGATGGTTGGAACGTTTCCCAAGAACTATAATATTGGTCCCTCTATAACACGGTAAGGTGGATGTTGTGGCCAACACACCCTGTCGGAAGACCTATTGTTATAGTATCTTGATTAAGGAAGTTGGCCACCTCCCCATAAGGATCTCATAGGATTTACTCTAGAAGTTGTTCCTTATGGATTTTTGTGTTCCCGAAGTCCGACCTTACACTTGATGTTCTAGATACCAAACCATAACTATAGTGGTTCACGCTAGCACATCAAGGAGAACATTAGAAGCGGAGCGCTAAATGTCTCTTAGTCGATCATCCGGATATTGTTCCCCTTGGCCTCGCTAAGGTGAAAGCTGAGAAGGTGTTATCTTCCTTTGCGTCTGCATCGTCCATCACTATTCATCATGGTAGTATGTTGTGTTGCCAGGATCCTTGGCACGGATGTTGGTAAAACCTTGATGATTATGGAAATGCTCAAGTTCTTGAGAGCACGCTCAGTCACTAGGTTATATTCTTGGTATCAATTGGAATGTGCCTTCCATTTGCTGAGTTGTTCCATAACCGAAGTTTCTTTTCCAAACTGAGCATGTCATTCCTTCAAACTCCGCCAATCGATTCTTGGTGAATTGCCTTAGCCTGGTATGAAGAGTTTCAATGATCCTTTCCGATAGAGTTTCTTTCTGACGTCATCGAGTTGGATGAAGATCTTGAAAGCAAAGACGTCAAGATCAATATGAAGCAATGAATCAACATCCTTGAAAAGGACAGTTGGATCGTGAAGATCGTGCTAGCTTTGTGTCCCATCTGTTTTCTTACCTCACGTCTTGAATCTCTGGGCGAGATTCTCATTTAGTGGGGGTGAGTTGTCACATCCCTAGCTTCTAGTACTGCCTGGTGTTTGCATCTTGTTGCATCATGTTTACTTTTCACAGAAAGTTGAAATGGGGATGACAGAACCCCCAGCACCCCTCCGTGAAACCAACTAGGGTTTACTAAAATTATCTTCAATGAACCTGAAATGCCCTTCTAAAATGTTCATCATCTTTGCCTTGGTCCAGAACCTCTACCAAAAATGGTGCACATTTTTCTAGGTCATTCTGGATGTTTTTGAATTAAATCATAAGAATTTGAATTTGGACATTAAAATTCTGTAAAATATTTTAAGTGTCCAAATAATCTTGAAAACATTTGAGGGCTGTTGGATATATTTTCAAAAGTGCCCACAATTATTTTCAGGATTTTACAAAATGAATTAGTATTTTTACTAATTCAAAACAGAGGAATAAAAATAGAAAACAATAACAGAATTAACAGAGAGAGAGAGACCAGCACCTGGGCCACTTACCTGTCAACCTAATCAAGAAGCCAGCCGCCCAAATCTGGTGCCGACAGTGCCTCTCCTCCTTGCGCCCGGAAGGACGAGGTCGTAGCCCACAGCGCGCCAAAGACGCCAAGACGGCCACCTCCCCGCTTGCCGCTTCGTCCGGCCTTCTCTCGCATCGCCACGCCCCCAGGCCCTCTCACTCTCTCACGTGCCTTCCCCCCTCCTCTGCTCCCTCTCCCTCTAGCAACCGAGCGCTGCCGTCGACGCCGCTCACCACCACCGCGCCCACCGCCGTCGCATCTCTCCCCTGAGCTGTCCAGACGAACCGCCTCGGTCCCCTCTTTCTCTCCACCGAGCTGTACGACGCCGGAGGTCCTAGGACGTCGCCATCACTGTCGTCATCAACCTCTGCCCCGACGATCGCCGCCGTCAAATTCGTCGCCTTCCGGCCTCCCCTAGCCCGCGGAGCATCTCTTCGTGACCGTGGTGAGCCCCCGGTCATTTCTCCCCTAACCCCGCCTGCTTGGTCACCAGAGTCGCCGCCTTGCTTATCAGTAGCCGCCGCACGGGCTTGTCGCCGGCGAAGCCCCGGTGACCTCTTGGTCCCACGCGTGCGTCCGTTGCACTCGCAACGTTCCGTAGAGTAAAACTAGCGCGACAGCCGTCTCGTTTGCACACCGCAGCGCTGGTCCCGCGAACACCCGAGCTCCGGCCGCCGCCCGGCTCGACGCCGTCGTCGTTCCCGGCCACCCCAGCACCAACCACCGTCACCGTTGGATGCGCCACACCGCCAGCTACCCGTAGCACCCACCCGTGCATCGAACCGTGGCCGGGGCAGCGTTTCCGACGCCCTCCGTCGTCTCGGCCTCGCCGGCAGGTTTGACCTCACGACTGGGTTGACTCAGGTGGGCCTGATTTGACCCTCCGGTCTATGACAAATGGGACCCACTGCTAATTAAGTTAGGATTAAGTCTAACTAAAAATTAGTTAGACTAATGACACCGACATCGCTGGGACCCACTGGTCAGTTTGACCTGGACCGCCCCGTTGACCTGCTGACATCACAGTGACGTAGTGCTGACGCAGTAACTCTTTTTCTGGATTTATTCTTATAAAGGAAATTCCAGAAAATGGCCAAAACTTCTAAAAATCATAGAAAATCAACCGTAACTCCAAATGAAATAAATTATATATGAAAAATGATCAGAAAAATCCAATCTATCCATCTGTACTGGTTTCATGCATGTTTAAACAACTTAACCTTGCTGTTCAGCTCAAAACATGTTAATGCACTTTATGAACCCATAACTTGAGTTTGCATTTGAATCTTTGATTCAAATGAGCTCAAACCACCCTGGTTGTAGTTGCACTAGCCCAACACACTCATATTGCCATGTCACATTCATGCATCATATTGTTGCATTGCATTGATTGTGTCCTTCTTTGTTTGCTGGTAACGTCCCCTCTCAGTCGACGATGTTTCCGACGACGTGATCGATGACCCCGATGAAGAACTATATTATCTTCAGAAGTGCCAGGCAAGCAAAACCCCCTTGTTCATTCCGATACAATGCCACTCTCTCGCTCCTACTCTCTTTTACTGCATTAGGACAACACCGTTTCAACTGTTACATGCTGCGGTAGCTGAACCCCTTACCTCTGCATGACCTGTCATTGCCATAGTAAATAGATGAAACCCACTAGCATGAGTAGGAGTTGTTTGAGCCCTTATGTGCCTACTCATTCATGCTTGTTTGTCATGCCTGCTATTGCTTAGAGTTGTGTCAGTCCGATTCATCGGGGATGAATTGGAATGTGGTGAACATGTCCTACTGTTGAGAGTTAAGAGTGTGAACACGATTTGGTAAAGGTAGCGGTGAGAGGCCATGTAGGAGTACATGGTGGGTTGTCTCATTGCAGCCGTCCTCAGGAACTGAGTTCTGTGTTTGTGATTCATGAAGCAGTTACTACCACACATTGGGCTCCGGGCGCTCCAAGCTCTCTCGACTTATTAACCAACTCGATCTCTGTCCAGGAGTTGCAACTAGTTTCTGGTGTTTGTAGGTAGTGTTAGTAGTCTACCAAGTGGCACCCGCTACAGGTGGGCTTGGGACAGACTAGGCACAGTGGCACGGGTACCAAGTGGCACCCGGATGGTGGGCTTGGGAACCCCGCTCACATCGTTTGGGGCCGTGAGCGACACCCCGGCCGGATCTCCTTGCGGATGGAACATGAATAGGCGATAAACCTGGACGAGAGACTTGTGTGGTTAGTCAGATCGTGGCCGACTCCTTCACCAGGCTTCAGCTTGAAGGTTGCCGAGATACACGATGTGTACATGGTGGTAAGTGGCGAGAGCGTGTGTGAAGAAGTACACCCCTGCAGGGTTAACATTATCTATTCGAATAGCCGTGTCTGCGGTAAAGGACTTTTGGGTTGCTGCAGGTTCATAGACAAGTGAAAGTGGATACTCTAAAATATGCAAGATAAGCGTGAGTGCTATGGATGGCGTTCTCATAGGGAGACGGGAGCGGATCCATAGTGGTGTATTGATATGGTGAATATGTGGACTCGTGTGCGCCACCTCAAAAGAGTTGCTTGCAGTCGTAGTTCAGGATAGCCACTGAGTCAAAGCTGGCTTGCTGCAGTCAAACTCCACCCCCCTCTTTATTGAAACCGATGCATATGTAGTTAGTTCTGATGTAAGTCTTGTTGGGTACATTTGTACTCACGTTTGCTTATTTTATGTTTTGCAGAGAGACGTCAGTCTCGCTAGTAGTTCCGCGTGGACTTCGACGTTTAGCTTGTTACCTCAGCTACGATCTTGTGCCCTCGGCAAGATCTGGTAGATAGTCAGGCTTCTCAGCCTTTTTCATTTGTAGATGTCTGTACTCAGACATGTTAAGCTTCCGCATGTGCTTGTTGCCTGTATGTTACGTATGTTGGGTCATGAGACCCATGTTTGTAATATCTCGCTCCTCGGAGCCTAATGAATAAATACTTGAGTCAGAGAGTTATGATGTGATGCCATGTTGTATTTACACATATCGAGCATATTGTGTGTATGATTGAAATGCTTGGTATGTGTGGGATCCGACAACCTAGTTGTTTATCCTTGGTAGCCTCTCTTATGGGGAAATGTAGTCTTGTGCTTCCATGAGCCATAGTAGTCCCCTATAGCCCGGTTCACCGGAGTCCTCGCTAGCCCAAAGACTATCGCTCCGGAACACTTGACTGGCCGGCATGTGATTCACTTCTGCTCGTGGTTCCGTTCTTCGGGAAATGTCACGCGGTGACATCCGAGTCCTCGCCTAGCCTGCTACAGCCTGGGTTCCCGAGTCCTGTTAGCCCAAAGGTTACAGCCCGGATTCAAGACGTCAATGACCGACATGCTCGATGTTGATTCATGTATGCCTGTCCCTATAAGTTAGTGCCACTTTGGGTTCACGACTAGTCATGTCGGCTTGGGTTCTATGTCATATGGATGCTAGCGACACTATCATATACGTGAGCCAAAAGGCGCAAACGGTCCCGGCCATGGTAAGGCGACACCCGTGGGAATACCGTGCGTGAGGCCGCAAAGTGATATGAGGTGTTACCGGCTAGATCGATGTGACTTGGAATCGGGGTCCTAACAACCATGTTAATCTACATATTTTTCTTGTCAAGTTACATACATAATTTATTCAATTCGGAGTTGTGGTTATTTACTTATGAAATAAACCATTTTAGCATATCATTTATGAAAACTAAAAATGCAAATGTTAAATTTAAACAATTTAAATGTTGTTATCATGATGCGGATGACATATTCAAGTTATATGCAATTTTGTGGAAATGGTGGCTAATATGATATGGAGCATTGGACGCTATGGCGCAAAGAAATGGGTGCTAAGGCGGCGAGAACAAAAACGGTGCCACGGCAAAGTTTTGATGTTCCGGCAACTCATAGAGATACCGATGCAAAAGATAACTGTGGGTGTGAGCGTGTGATGCAAAAGTAACGAGTGTGTGATCCCGATAACTGGGCGTTCCATGTGTCGGTGGCATGGCGAAAGAGGGGCAACGTGCAATGAACAATCGCATACCATGCAAACACGTGGTTCATCGCATACATCATGCAAGCATTCGTTCACGGGTGTCATCTCGATGGTATACCTTTGTCGGTGTACAAAAGTAGGGGCCTTCTGTACCCCTTTACTTGTGCACGGGCAGTTGTAGCCGCACCAACGGCCACGCTTGGCGGGGCAGGGGGAGCAAAGATACAAGACTACCAGGGCAGCACTCAAGCCAGAGGCATGAAGAACAAAGGAGCAAGATGGGTCTCCCCCGGCAAAACCCTTCCCGGGGCGGCCTGCGTAGCCCCGGCAAGAGCCTTGTCGGGGCAACTTGCCCAACACCAGCAAGGCCGCCACCCTTGAGCCTAAGAGTTCCGACACCATCGATGACAATAGGAACCAAAGGCTCGGGAGGCGCCTGCATGGTGGCATGCAGATCTTTGTGAAGACCGAAGGCCTCCAAGACTAGATGAGAACCATAAGATGAAGGCCCCCGACAAGACCCTTGCCGGGGACGCCCATGAGACCCCCGACAATATTTTTGCCGGGGACGCCCACAAGACACCGACAAGACCCTTGCCGGGGACATCTGCAGGGCAGCGGCCAGGCCCACACCTACCAAGGTTTTGCTGCCTCGCACCCGTTCCAACGTGGCGGCCAGCCCGCCAACTAGACCAGCGCATGTGTGGCAGCATGCAACTTCTAGGCCAACAAGCCAAGCACCTGCATGGTGGCATGCGGATCTTCGTGAAGACCCTGCCACCGCACCAGCTCAGCAGCCAGCCAGCGTGGGGCTGCATGCCTCGTCACCTTGGACGCGCGTCGAAGCAAGGCGAGGCAGCGATGGACGGGACGAGCTCCTTTGCCGTCCCTGATAAAGCAAGAGGACACATAGGCGGCACATTAAATGCGTTTGTCCTATGATGTCAGGAGATAAACTTGTACACTGTAGATACTTTCCACCTCCTGTGTGCCCTGTGGCAACCCCTTTTGACTATAAAAGGAGGCCCGAGGCATACTGTGGAGAGATTCAGACTTTTTGGGCTAGGCATGTATCGTAGCTAGTTCAAGAGCTCAGGAACACCAAATATACACCAAAGAAGGACTAGAGTATTACGCATCGCTTGCGGCCCGAACCTGGATAAAATTCCCCCGTTGATCTTCTAGACCCGCTCTTTGCACAGCCCCGCGCCCCGTCAACTAGGGATTCCCTGTGATCCCATAGGTGTCGTTTCCCCGACATCTTTGGCGCGCCAGGTAGGGGGCGCAAGCTGTGAAAAATCTGGTTTAGAAGTTAGCGCGTCGACTTCTTCATCACGATGGCCCCCAAGAAAAAGGGGATCACAGCAATCGGGTCATCCGGAGCAGGCTCGTCCACACCGACGCGGGCAGGCGACGGGGTGGCCAGGGATGGTGCCGAAGGAACGGCCCACGAGCATCTTAGACACTCTCGCAATCGGAGCCAGGCGAGCGGCATCGTTCGGATCCAAGACGACGAGCCACACGCCGCTGGGTCCGGGGGCGGGGCCGTGTTGCCCAAAGGCGGCGCGGCAACCTCTATGATGCCCCAGCCGACGCCCGCGCCGCGGCCTGGGCGGTGAGAAACGCCGCGACGTCGGTGACCCCGGGCCCCGCCGCGGGAAGAGCCCTTTGCGTCACTCCCAGGACGCACCGGGTCGGCGTGTGCACCTGGACGCTGGCGGAAGCGGCGCGCGACCGCGAGACCGTGATAGAGCTCCTTCTAACATGGTTAGAAGTCGGAGCGCGTCATGGTCCACAGAGCTTTCGCTGCCACCCACACCAGCAGAAGCATTGGCGCGCGTGCAACTACTCCTCGATTTCCCTCCCGCTGCAGAGAAGCTCGACGAGTGGAGGGCCACAATCCGGAGCCTCATCAGCTTCGCCAACAAAGATGAACCGCAGCTAGCGGGACCCTCGTGCCGGCGCTCGGTAGAGCCGGTACCCACCGGGGGAGGAAGGACTTGGGGTGTTGCGACCATGATGCACTCCCCTCCCCCACGCCAACAACAGCAGTCGCCGGCTCGTCGGGCCGACGCTTGTGACAATGTTTCCACAGCATCGTCCGACCCGCGGGTTCGCTGCAACCAACGTCAAGTTCTTCGAGAGCGAGCTCATGAGGACGCTCGGACCACCATCGAGCGGCGGCGGGAAGCGCGCCATCAGTCAGATAGGCGTGCGGGGCCCACTATAGACCGCCCAACGCAGGGGGGTTCCGGCGACCTACCTTACGAAGTGGGTTGTCCGGCCTTTACCCGTGAGCTGTGGCAGTTCCAATGGCCCTCCCACCGCATGTTCAAGCCTGATGTTGGGGAAAAGTACAACGGCAAGACTCACCCGTCGGAGTTCCTCAGCATCTACACCATCGCGATGCAAGCCGCCGGGGCTCGCGATGACAAGGTGCTCGCCAACTACTTTCCGTTGGCACTTAAGCCCAACATCATGTGATGGTTAATGCACCTGCCAGTAGATTCCATCTCTTCTTGGTCAGATCTGTGCCACGAGTTTGTTGGCACCTTTACTAGAGGCCACCAAGCTCCTAGCCAGGCAAGAGATTTGCATGTCATCTCCCAGAAGGACAGCGAGTCCCTGCGCAAGTACATACAAAGCTTTAGCCGTGTGCAATACAGCATCCCAGATGTTCACCTCGCCGCTGTCGTCAGTGCATTCCATCAGAATGTGCGCAACCGCAAGATGCGTGAAGAGATGGCGATGAACAAGGTCAAGGATGAGGCCGAGCTTTATGTTTTGGCTGACAGATGTGCTCGGGCTGAAGAAGGAAGGAAGTACCCTGGAGAAGATGCCGGCACAGAAACCGACTCCACAGATGAAGACGCCGCCGCCCCAGGAAAGAAGGGTCGGCGCCACAATAGGAAGCGTAAGGGCAAGACCGTGCTTGCCGTTGAGGGATCCGGCGACCCCGGCGCCGCCAAGAAGGCCAAGGCTGACGACCCCGGCAAGGAAGTTGTCGGGTGCGCCGCCTGCCGGGCTTTGGCGGCTGCCGACAAGCCAGGAGGCTCCGAAAAGCAGAATTGCAAGATCCATCGCACCAAGGGCCCCGACCTCCAGAACTGCCGACAGGTTGAGCTGCTTGCAGAGAAACAGAAAGCCGAATATGAGAGGCGGGAAAAGGAGAAGGGCCAGGATGGTGCTGAGGTGTCCGGCAAGAAGCGTGGCGGCCAAGGAGGTCGCCGCGACAAGGATAATCAACAAGAGAGGCCCGCTCGGGGCCGTGAGAAGAAGGAGGAGGATGATGATCATGGTGAGGACGATGAGTCCAGCGAGCACGAGTTCCAGAAAGCTACAGAGGCCATGTGCGTCGACGGTGGCGCCTCGTTGCATACCTCTCACCGCCGGCTGAAGCAGTTGGGCGCGTGAGGTCACTGCAGCAGAGCCATCGTTCGATGACCAGAAGCCACTGAAGTGGTCCGGCATACCTATCATTTTTGACACCGAGGATCACCCTGATCACACAACTGCCGTCGGGTGTTTGTCGTTGTTGGTTTCACCAACAATACGCAGCCTCAAGGTGACAAAAGTGTTAGTTGATGGTGGGGCCTGTCTAAACTTGATCTCGCCCACTGTGATCGAGAGGCTGCAAATCCCTGATGGAGATCTCGAGGAGACAGGCACGTTTCAAGGAGTAAACCCGGGGACGAGTCAGCCGATAGGAAAAATCACGTTGCCCATTACATTCGGGGGCGAGCTGAACTACAGGATGGAGAAGATCGTTTTTGATGTCACCAAGATCCCCCTGCCCTACAATGGGATCCTTGGCCGCCCAGCGCTGGCCAAGTTCATGGCGACATCACATTACGCATACAAAATTTTGAAGATGCTCTGGACACTGAGCATCATCACCGTCCCCTCTGACAAGAAGGACACGCTCATCTGCGCCGACCAGCTCTACCGGGAGGCAGTTGGAGCAACGACCGCAAAGGCACTTGCTCCTGCTGCTGAAGCCCCGGGAGGGAAGAAGACCGACAAGACCTCTGCCTCTGCCGGCTAGGCCTCATGCACCCACTCCGACAAGCGCTCCTCTTCAGAGTGCTGGGCTCCTGTCGAGGACGTGCCAGAGAGCTCCACGGCAAGAGCAAGAAATCCAAGGCAGCACCACCAGAGACCAAGAAGGTGCCCGTCAAGGAGGACGGCACGGGCGGGGCTTTTACCATAAGCTCCACCCTTGACAGCAACTAGGAAAGCACGCTCGTCACCTTCCTGTGGGCGAATGTCGACGTGTTTGCATAGCAAGCTTCCGACATCCCCGGCGTTCCCATGAAGGTGATTGAGCACCATCTTGTTGTCTGTCCTCATCCACGGCCCGTCAAGCAGAAGGTCAGTGATGTAGGGCGGAACCCTACGTGGGCGATCTTTCACGTTGGAGCGGATCCTACGGGGACTCACGAGGAACACGCGGAAGAACACGAGAGAAACGAGAGGGAAATCACTCAACCGACAAGAGATCAATCACACAAGTGCTAGATCACCGATCACATAAGGTGGCACAAGATTCAAGATCAACAAAGGTAAGGATACACGAGTAGCCGTTCTTCTCCGAGAGGAGGCCTTGATGGGGTCCACCCTAGAAGGGGGTCTTGAATCCGCTTGGGGATCTTATCCGAAGAGGTCCTGAGCTCCGAGGAGAAGTAACCAAGTGGATGAGCAAAGGCTCTCACACAAGAATATGAGCTAATCCAATGCTAACCCTAACTAGGAGGAGGTGGAGGAGTATATATAGTCATGGGCCGCGAAGGGGTAGGTGGAGGATACATGGACTCGGTCCAATACACTGTGCGCAGACAAGGCGTCGGACGTCCGGAGGGTTCCGGCCGTCCGGAGGCTCGAAGGTCCGGACGTCCGGAGCTCTTCGGACATTCGTAGATTCGGCTCGGTGCGCTTGGGTCGGACGTCCGGAGGGGCCGGTCGTCCGGAGGCTCATGGGTCCCGGACGTCCGGAGTTCTTCGGATGTCCGCAGATTCGTTCGGTGGTCGCTGCACGGTCGTCCGGAGGGGCCCGGTCGTCCGAGCTCGGAGTTGTCGGACGTCCGGTCCTGCCGGACGTCCGCCGCTGTAACCGGGCAGCTTCTTCTCTTGGTCCGTGTACTTGGTGTCCTCGCCGTCTTGTCCATGGTCTTCCTCCTTGTTCCTGGTCATGCATAGCACATATATTTGAGGTAGTAACCATGTCTCACATGTGGGAAGTGAAGGTTCGGAGAGGAGCGAGTTCACCTTGTGTCCAATGGCGTTTGTTCGAGGTCTCGCCATATGTCCACTTGGGGCTTGGAGAGTAGTGGGAGTGTACATGGGGATGAACGTGGGATGCTCCGCATCATCTCCCCTTGGGAAAGATCCGACCTCGGATCGTGATCCTCATCACCATGGAAACGGTTGTCGAGACGGACTTGTAGTTGGACGAAGTTGAAGACATGGAGCAATCCAAGTAGTCCAAGGTGTCACGGAGTGATAGACATGCAAAAAGAGCAAACACAAGCAACACTCGAAAATACAATGGTTAACGCACACAAAGTGTCCATCATGTAAGAATGAGTCCGTCCAAAGGAATTGTTGATGACAAGGCATGAAATGCTTATCCAAATGATGTAAAATGACATATAGAGCATTCATGAGAGAAAATTCATGCATTGGGCACACAAAGGTGTCGTGAATGTGATCAATGCAACCACGGTGCAAAATAATGTCATAGTGAGACGGTTTATCAATAGCATGAATATGGCAATGGATGCTCAATATGATTATGTTATCATGCAATTGATGGTGGGCAATATGATCACGATGTATGAATATGCCATCAAGAAAGATCACAACAAATTTGCTAAGAAAATGCACATGCTCATATATCATGGATGACATGGGAATAGGTGCGACAAGACAAGCATAATGTGAGTCAATCCATGCATGGGGTGCAAATTTGTCATGGGTGGTGTTGTACCATAGCTCGATGTCGTGGCACTCCTCAACTTGAAGGTCCATAGGGTCCATCTCCAATGTCGGTCCTCCATCCAATATATGTATCATGTAGACAAGAAGAAGGAAACAACAATGAAAGAATGACCCATCCAATATGTGTATTTGAGGATGGCTCAAAGGGAAGGAGGTCACCTTTAGGAGGTTCTCAAGGATGATGGAGTTAGCATCTTGTATGCCTTCACATAAGCAAGTTGTCTCGTGATGTTACCGCCTTGTGAATCCTTCAAAATGAAAGAACATGACAAACACTGGAAAAAACAAATGAGGTTAGTGGAAGTGCAAAACCTAACATTAGGTGTGGTAAGATACCCAACAAGTGTATGCATCATGCTCATCATAAGAAAGAACAAGGGAGCATTTCATAGTATGGAGGCATATGATGCAACTACAACCAAAGACAATAGGCTCAAGTAAGCAAGCATGCATCACAAGTAATATGTCCAAGGCTCCACGATCAATAAGCATAGAGGCAACTATTGGATGCAAGCGACAATGAACAAGATATATCATGTGAGAGGCATGGACATATATGTCATCAACCCAAGAAAGCGAGTAATAGTGGAACATGGGTGATGCAACATAGCAAGCAATCATAGCGATCAAGTCAAGCAAGCTAGTAGTGAGAAGATGCAACGTACTAGAAGGAATCATGGCAAGCATATATGTGCAAATAGTGGGCATGAATAATTCACATGGCATAGCACAAGCATGAAAGCAAGATATGAGAAAATTATCATCAATGTATTGGCGAGAGGCCGTATGTAAATAGCAATGGGACATCATGACTCTCCCAACACAACAATCAACAATAGCATGGGGCACATGATAATCATGGCAAAAGCAACAAGGATCTCCACCAAGCATGCAAATACACATAGAAGTAGCATAATGGTTAATCATGGGTATATGCAAGCAAGGGTCACAATTGCATGGCAAAGGCATAGGAGCAAGCATAACATGCAAAGTGAACACGGGAAAATGAGCATAAGGTGACAAGTGGTAAATAGCCCATAGCCGTGTGAGAGCCAAGTAGAAGAGATGCACGTGGTCCTTGCGCGAAGGGAACGGTGGTAAGGATAGTCCACGGGATCCCAAAGGATCATTGCTCTCAAGAGCTCGTTTCGTCAACTCATGGGATTGAGATGTTGACGAGTGTATGTGGGTACCTACACAAAACAAAGACAAAGAGAAAATTTTGTGTGCGTGGTAGATGTACACATCATCCATCATGATGCATACGTGCATGTGTCGGTTAGCACAAAATAGCCAATGCTCAAATAAATGAGATGCGTGATATAGAAACATGTCGTCCATCATGATAGGTTTGTTATTATGTATGGCATAATGGAGACTCAAATTGTGCAATGCATCATGAGAAATATCTAGAGCATTGTTATTCATGGAATGCATATGGTTCAAGCAATTATAGGAATCATGCAAAGTATGAAATGCATCAAGATCTCCTAATATGTATGAGGAAACTATGGGGTCTCCTCATGAGCATTAATGGAAACAACACACGGAGAATATTGACAACATCCAAAACAATGCATATTTGGAACAATGTGATCATGGCATGGAATAGTAGACGAATTGCATAAAGGAAGTAGTGCAATATCATCACAAGAGAAGGTAAGCCAATGACCATCATCTCGTCATCTATGCCATAAGTGCAAATGGGATTTATTTTAATGGGGCATGCATAGTTACTATGTTGAGATTGAAATGAGGCAATATGGGAGATCTCACTCATAGCATATGACAAGTTCAATGGATTGTCAAACATAATGTGACCAATAGAATTTTCACATGATATCCTATGAAGCATAGCATCACAACTAGGCAACTCAACATGCTCATCATCATATTCATCATAAATAGGTAAGTCAAGGCATGAAGAAGTTTTACTAGCATGAAGCATGGTAATAGGTGGGTCAACATCATGGGAGCAATCGATGGCAAGAGAGTCCACTAGTGGGACAAGAGAAGCACCATCACCTATGTTACCTTTGGAAGGTCGCTCATGAGTTGTAGGTGAGGTGTTGAAGATCGTCTCGTTGTCATCTTCATCTTGATGGAACCATGTGCGGGGTGCATCATCGTCCACCATGGCCATCGTCGTCTCCAATGGAGGAATAGACTCACAAAGATAGGCATGTCGTCATGTAGGAGACCTAGCACCAAAGAAGAAAACACACTAGGAGTAGAGGTTAAGTCGTTAGAAATCATAGTGGCCTCATGTGTCGTGGTCAACTACCTCACTCACTAAGTGTTGTGGCTCACTCACTCCCTCAAGGATGCTCTCACTCGTATGGTGGGTGGAGTCACTCAAATGGCGCTCAACCTCACATAGGATGTGTGGCATGCTCTCATGTGTGGGGCTAGTGGTGGTCACACTCATCCTCTCATAGGAAATGCTCTCAATGTCACGTATGGTGTAGTCACTCATGTCACTCATGTGGTGGTGGCTCTCCTCGCATGGCAATTGGGGCATCTCGACATATGTGGGTGCCGAGAGATGTAGGTGCAAATGTCTCCATGCGCGGTCGCGTAGCTTGACTCGGAGGAGGAGTCCAATGTTGGCGCCTGTCTTCATGTTGTTGAAGAGGTTCGCCTCGCCACCGTGGTCAAGGGGATGGCCTCGCCGACCGCCTTGTCACCGCCTTGGTGTTGGAGGCCCATATGATGTGGCACCTCATAGCTCGTCTTCATGACCGAAGGGAGTTTCCCATGCTCGACCATCTTCCTTGAGGGGCTTCCGAAGATGGAAGTGTCGCCCTCGCTTGTCGGTGGTCGCCTTGGACTTGATGAAGTCGATGTAGGCGCATACGTGGGAAGTAGGCGAAGATGCCTTACGTCCAAAGGCGAAGATGCCTTGAGAACACTTGGCGAAGATGCCGAAGTGGTTGATGTAGCCGTAGCGCCGTCTTGGTGGTGGTCGTCTCGCGGTCTTCTCTTGTGCTTATGAAGCTTCGACTTGGCGTGAAGTAGGGCTTGTTGGGACTTGTGCATTTGCGCTTGTGGAGCATCTTCATGATCATGATGTCGTTGTAGATGTGGTTTGTCGTAAATGCGTGCACATGATGCTTGGAGGTGACTTGCCCTTCATGACGATATTGATCACTTAACGTGATGGTGGTCGCCATGTAGATGTGGGCGAGGACGATTTGCACTTGCATCTTTTTCGCGCTTCAAGACTTGTGGCTTGAATGTCGCTGCCTTGAAGATGACGAAGGGAAGAAGACTTGATCAAGGCCGAATCTCCTCCATCCTTGCATCTTGCTCCTCTTTATGTGCGGCAAGCTTCTTGTCGAAGTAGTCCCTTCTCCTTGCTTCGGAGTGACGAATGTCGATGGAGATGTTCTCGATGCGCTCTCGCAATCTTGATTGTGTGCCTTGCACTTGTCGTTGTAGATTGAAGATATACGCTTTGGTGATGTAGTTGTTCACGCCGTCGTTGTTGTCGAAGACCGGAGATGAAATGCCTTGCCTATCCATCACAAGACTCGAACAAATATGAGTGGGAGAAAGAGAAGAACTTATACCAATGTACCTTGACCGATGTTGACAATGAATCAAGTTCACTCAAATGCGGACAATGAAATAGCACTATTGGTACCAATCCTTGTCGGTTCTCACACCTACACAAGTAAAGCTTATGGAGGAGCTCGGTGAGGATAGTGGCACAAAAATTTAATGCAAAATGTTAGCAAGAGTCAATAATGTTGAAAGAGATTCACAAATTCGCAAGTGAAACAAATGGACCAATAGCAAAGAATGGCACACGGAAACACACACACGGATAGATAAATGGGGTCGTGCAACCAAGGAATGAGCACAAAATGTGGAATCCACGGAAAACGCTCGTGTTGCACAACTCAAGAGAGACGCTAGCACGATTGCTCAATAGGCGGATACGACACTTGTGCACAACCTATTTGATGCAAAATGGATAAACTTCTATCCCAAGTATGCTATGTATGTATGGTTCGGTGTTTCTCTCAAGATGATCCAAGATGATCGGATATGGCAATCTTATATGCAATGTGGTATGATGCTATGGCACTTGCTTACAAGCTTCTTTGCTCTCTTTCTTTTGCTTAAAAGCTTTATTTCTTTTCTTTTCTTTTTTGTATGGCCACTTTGCACAATGCACAAACCAAGATAGCAATTGTGTATATGCGGGAACAAACTTGAGACACAATGGATGACATGATACCAATATGATATGGTATGGTATGTAATGGAAGGTATGATCACTAATGTGCACAAGTAACGTTGCGGCAATACTCAAATGGCTAGTCTCGATAGGCAAGTAACGCATAAAAAGTAAGGCTAGGGGTTAACAATGCAAAAGCAAGGGAATATACAATGGAGGGATACCACGATACCAAGATGATATGGAGGTTACCGTCCGGCGATGATGAGTAGCGGTGTTCTTGATGTAGATACCAAGATGATGGAGACTCGTTCCTAAGTAGCCAAACACCTTAGGAAACGGAAAACCGCGAACTAAAAATCTCAAACGTCAAATGTCAAAATGGTGGTAGCGGGAATGTGGTGGTGGTTTGCACTTGGCAATGCGGAAGTGGAATGATGGGCTATACACGTGTCGGAGTTGAAGTTGCCGTCCCTAAGTAGCCGAAACACCTTAGGAGACTCGAATCACGACTCAAAAAAGCTCAATCAACAATTGGGTTAAGTTGGGGGTGGTTGAAGTGTATGGTGGGCAAGGTTATGTGGAAGTGGTGGTGGTGGTTGATGAAGAAGCAATCGTCCCTAAGTAGCTGAAACACCTTAGGAGACACGAATCACTACTCAAGCAACCACTAATGCTATGGGGAACAAAATTGGTTAGGTTGCGGAAGTCGGTGGTGGCTATGCGGATGATATGGTGGAGGGCCTAGGCAAACTTGCCAAATTTTCGAAAATTTGATGGAGTCAAATGATGTTGGTGGTATTTTTAAGGGAAGGGGAAAGTCAATAGCTTCGAAACGAGCTAAAAACTCCGGATGAATTAGTTATGGACAAAACAAAAATCAGCCGAAGTGGGAATCTACAGGTTACGGACGTCCGGAAAAGGTCGGATGTCCGGGGCGTCGGACGTCCGGAAAAGTCGGAAATCCGTAAATTCAGTTCGGGTTAGGGGTTCCGGTCGTCCGGGAAAGGTAGGACGTCCGGTCGTTCCAGGGGCTCCGGACGTCTCAGAAACTCGATCGTCCGGTGGGTCGGGTCAACGCGAAAATTGAGATCCCGGACGCGATTTTGAGCGGAATTTTGGGATTTTGGGGTCAAAATTCATGGATTTTGTGGATGGAAAGAGGAGAAACTTGGGGAAATGCTAGATCCACTCAAAACCAAGCAAATCCATGGATAAAAATCAACAAAACATCATCACACTAACAAATCACAAAAAAAATTGGGGCTATTTTTGGTGGGGAATTTTCTAATTTGGGGAAGAACACAACAAAATCAAGCTAGAAAACACGGGGTAGGGGCTCCAAAAACGTGATCAACCTTGCTCTGATCCAAGATGATGTAGGGCGGAACCCTACGTGGGCGATCTTTCACGTTGGAGCGGATCCTACGGGGACTCACGAGGAACACACGGAAGAACACGAGAGAAAAGAGAGAGAAATCACTCAACCGACAAGAGATCAATCACACAAGTGCTAGATCACCGATCACATAAGGTGGCACAAGATTCAAGATCAACAAAGGTAAGGATACACGAGTAGCCGTTCTTCTCCGAGAGGAGGCCTTGATGGGGTCCACCCTAGAAGGGGGTCTTGAATCCGCTTGGGGGATCTTCTCCGAAGAGGTCCTGAGCTCCGAGGAGAAGTAACCAAGTGGATGAGCAAAGGCTCTCACACAAGAATATGAGCTAATCCAATGCTAACCCTAACTAGGAGGAGGTGGAGGAGTATATATAGTCATGGGCCGTGAAGGGGTAAGTGGAGGATACATGGACTCGGTCCAATACACTGTGCGCAGACAGGCGTCGGACGTCCGGAGGGTTCCGGTCGTCCGGAGGCTCGGGAAGGTCCGGACGTTCGGAGCTCTTCGGACATCCGTAGATTCGGCTCGGGTGCGCTTCGGTCGGACGTCCGGAGGGGGCCGGTCGTCCGGAGGCTCGCGGGGTCCCGGACGTCCGGAGTTCTTCGGATGTCCGCAGATTCGGTTCGGTGGTCGCTGGCACGGTCGTCCGGAGGGGGCCGGTCGTCCGGAGCCTGGGAGTCGTCGGACGTCCGGTCCTGGTCGGACGTCTGCCGCCGTAAGCCAGGGCAGCTTCTTCTCTTGGTCCGTGTACTTGGTGTCCTCGCCGTCTTGTCCATGGTCTTCCTCCTTGTTCCTGGTCATGCATAGCACATATATTTGAGGTAGTAACCATGTCTCACATGTGGGAAGTGAAGGTTCGGAGAGGAGCGAGTTCACCTTGTGTCCAATGGCGTTTGTTCGAGGTCTCGTCATATGTCCACTTGGGGCTTGGAGAGTAGTGGGAGTGTACATGGGGATGAACGTGGGATGCTCCACATCAGTCAGGAAGCAAGCTTTGGAGTGGCAAGAGTTCATCATTGAAGAGATCAGAAAGTTAGAGGCAGCAGGCTTGGTCAGAGGAGTGCTCCACCGCACGTGGTTGCCAATCCAGTGGTGCGTAAGGCAAATGGGAAGTGGAGGCTATGTATTGATTAGAAAGATATCAATAAGGCCTGTCCGAAGGATCCTTTCCCTTTGCCACGCATCGACCAGACTGTGGACTCCACTGCCGGGTGTGACATGTTGTCATTCCTCGACTCCTATTCAGGATACCATCAAATCTTCATGATGAAGGAAGATGAAGAAAAGACTGCGTTCATCACCCCATGTGGTACGTACTGTTTTGTACGAATGCCTTTCCGGTTGAAAAGCGCTGGTTCGACGTTTTCCCTGGCGGTCCAAATTGGTTTTAAGCCCCAGCTACATAGAAATATGGAAGCTTACATGGATGATATAGTGGTCAAAACCAAGGACAAGGCTACGCTCGTGCAGGATCTGGAAGAAACATTTGCAAATCTGTGCAAGATCAACCTCAAGCTCAACCTAGAGAAGTGTGTGTTCGGTGTCCCATCCGGCAAACTTCTTAGTTTCCTTGTGTCTCAACGCGGGATTGAAGCGAATCCCGACAAGATCAAAGCGATTGAGCAGACTGAGGCGTCGAGACGAGTCAAAGACGTTCGTAGGCTCGCCAGCTGCATTGCTGCTCTAAGTAGGTTCATCTCCAAATCTGCTGAGTGCGCCCTCCCCTTCTTCAAAGTTTTGAAAAAGGCGGGTCCGGTGAAATGGACTCCGGAGGCAGAGGCAGCGCTACAGGATTTGAAGAAGTAACTCTCCTCCACACCAATACTAGTCGCACCTAAACCACAAGAGCCGTTGCTGCTATATCTAGCGGCGACGAATCAAGTGGTCAGTGCTGCGCTACTAGCACAGAGGGAACTTGAAGAAGAAGCAGCGGTAGCAGCGGAGCCGTTGGACAATGGGCCGGGGATCTCCCCGGCAGGGCCTGACGCCGGCAAGGTGGAACCCCTGGCAAGGCCCGGTCCCGGCAAGACAGAGTCTGCGCGGGTGGGCGAAGTTGAACAGAAGAAGGTGGTGCAGCACCCGGTTTATTTTGTCAGTTCCCTCTTGCAGGGGGCTAGATCAAGATATTCCGGGATGCAGAAGCTACTTTTCGGCCTCCTTATGGCCTCGAGAAAGCTGGGACACTATTTCCAAGCACACGAGATCACCGTCGTCACCCGCCTCCCTTTGCAACGAATCCTACACAACCCGGATGCAACTGGGAGGATTGTGGAATGGGCATTGGAGCTGTCAAGCTTTGGCATCAAGTTTGAAAGTACTTCAACAATCAAGAGCCGAGCCTTGGCGGAGTTCATAGCAGAAAGGACCTCAACGCCCGACGAGGAGATTCAAGAGACCACCCTTCCCGGCTGATAGAGGCGAGGGTGTCCCGATCTTTCGATGAGATGATAACTATCGATTTGGTGGAGTCGACTTTGACGATCCGACTACAAACGTGCACGACGTTGCGCCTTAGCAATCGCTAAACCAATCTCCTGAGGATACAGACGATGCCGGAAGCACGATCACCGACCACGAAGGTCTATTCCTGCAAGCAATCAAGAACGAGCAAGAATATGATAAAGCAATCTGAATATTGCGAATATATATGAAGTATTGATAATGGTGGGGATCCGTAAGCGGTCTTGGTGCAGTCGTTGGACACAAACGAAGTACACGGTTGCAATGGCTAACTTTAACTAAACAAATCCCAAGGAAAAAGCTACTAGATGGATCTACTTATATAGGAGCAAGGGGTGGCGGCCAAGGAGGTGGGAGGACGTCCCAAGGCAGCATAACACTAACCCTAGGTCGTACAAGGCCAATGGGCCCAAGTGGAGGTGACGTAACACCTTTGGACTTGTAGTTTGACTCGGATTCTGCTGCAGCATCAGATTGTTTCGTCCATAACTCAACGCTCCGGACGGATTTTAAGGTGATTCCAATTGGGTTGGAAAATGCACGAAATCTATTTTCCAACAAAAAAAGAATAAACCAATTTGGAGTCCGTATGAAAAGGTTATTGATGTTTTGAGTCAGGTATGTCTGTGCAGTCCAAATCTGAGTCCAGAACGTGAGAGACTTGGACTCTATCTTCTCTTGGGCCAAAAGTGACGTGAGAGAACTTTTTGAACAGCAGGTAAACATCTCTTTCTCCCTTATCTTCATATGTGGATTGTACAAATGTCCCATACACCTGCAATTAGACATGGCACAAAAGTTTGTGAAGTATTTTTGTCTGGATGACATAAATAAATTATTGCATAGTTTGCATTAGAAATCACCTCACAAATATACATGTATGCAATATTTTGGTCGTATCCAAGGTAATCATGTCCTCATCATCCTCCCCTTCTTGAAAACAAAGCCGTCCTCGGCGTTGCTTAGTCTGAAATATGGCTAACAAAAGAGACAAGGTGTACATGTTGTATATGTACATGTCATCCATTTTACTTCCCTTGATTTTTGCACATATGACACATGAATAGATGAGTAACTTGCATAGTTCATAAAATCTAAAGCCAAAACATTATCACAAGAAGTAGAAGGCATGAAAATATTACAACTCAGTTTGCACATATAAGTGAAGCTCTTATTCATTTCAAAAGATTGACAATGTTCATCATTAAACCATCCCAACATTGGTGAATAAACCTTACTTGCATCAAGTTTACATGCTACAACATGCTTAAATAAGCAAACATGCAATAAGTCATTCGACTCAGAATCATCACCAAGATTAGAGGTCATATCAAAATGATTAAACATTGATTCTTTTGCATCAATAGTTAATTCAATGGGTGCACTCAAAATTGTTGGTATTTCAGTTGTTTGATCACATGACGCATTCATGATAGTATCAAGATTCTCTAAAATAGGTGATGTGCTCAAATCACCAGTTAACTCAACACATGATGCATTCAAGTTAACTAGGGATGCATCATTCTCATGTGAAGTTATATCATTAATACCTTTATCATTACCTTGTCGCAAAGACGAGCGTATGATGTAGGTACGGGCCTTGATAATGCACCATACACTTGAGATGATGTCGCTCACAACTGGGGTGGTGCTGCTCTAGTAGGTGCAACGGTGGAGGAACCAACTGACGATGGTGAGCATGAACTGGAATAGTAGTTGTTGTAGTCACCCAATGCATCCTCCTGTAGCTGTCTCTCAAAGGTACAAGCGAACATACATACCAATAATGGAATGAGGAATATAGTGAAATCTTGCACGGATATCATGGCTCAAACCACCAAAAAATCTATTCATTGTATCATCCTCAGATTCTTCTATGTCACAATGATGCATATAAGATTTGAACTCTTTGTAGTAACCATGAACAGTGGTACTGCCTTGTTTTAATTGTTCAAATTTGCGAAGCAATTCACGACGATAGTAAGGAGGAAAAAATTGTTTTTCTCATTACAGCTTTCAAAACGTTCCAAGTTGTGGGTTGGTTATCAATGTTTTTCTTACAATGTACACTCCACCAAACAGAAGCAAAACCAGTAAATGCTCTAGTGGTAGCTCGTACTCTCTCAAGTTCGTAAAAATCATGGTGACTAAAAACTTCTTCTAATTCAAGCTCCCAAGCTAGATAAATAGCAGGATTAAATCTACCCTCAAATGATGGTAAAGACATACCACGACCATATGCTTGTGTGTGTTGTCCCAACTCTCGTGATGATGAAGATGTGTCCGTCAGTCCAAGAACTTCTATCTCCTAACCTGTCATGATTAGTAGAAACAAGAAACAAAATTCGAGAATAATGTTCCTATGAACTACTAGGATGTGGTTGTAAAGTGCTCACAAGAAAGCAAATATCAATATCTTACAAGTTCTTACCATGCGGCATTGGTGACAGCAACCAGCGGTGTCAAGTAACTCTGAAGATTGTGTAAAGCGATTGCCAGGCACGACGTATACACGGTGTAGAAATATGTGGAGCTGGGTTGGCTATATATGGTAGCAAAAAATTAGCAATAATCAATTCATAGATGCAATGTTGAATAAACGCTCAACGACGCATCAGGTGCTGGTCCTAGGCTAGACCAGACTAGAGACGCGAGCCTAGAACACTAATGAGGTCACGGCGTAGCACAACTAGCATCAATGAAGGATAATAAGTAGCTCGACAGCAAGATATAAGTGAAGATCACAACGGCAAGAAAGATAATGATGAAGAACAATCGCCAAGCAGTGATATACAACAACTCTCTCTCCAATTTTCCTCTTGAAAAGTTTGAGCCAATTTTCGATAACTTTTTAAAAGAATGCTACTAACTCAAGCTTTCCAATTCAAAAGAATCACTCAATTCCGAGTTGATATGAGGAGTCAAAAATTCTAAAACTGGTTTGAAAAACTGGAATAAGCTGTGTTCACGAACTTCGGAGGGCAAAAGACCTATTTAGGAGCCGATTTTGAGGTGCCAAATATTGAACTATCTTCTGCAACTATTTAGATGCGGCTCGCCTCTAGCTTTAATTTGAGTACTCATGAGCCAAAAGCGGACTTCGTATGAGGAAGTTATGCCTGCTTTCTTGAATAAAGGCACAAAACAGATTCCAATCCGAATTCAGCTACGAGATTGAGTCTAGATAGATCCGAACTTTTTTTTTCTCTCTTTTTTTCTCACACTTTTATTCCTTTTTCTTTCTCTCTTTTTTTTTCTCTGACTTTTTTTTTTACTTTTTTTTCTCTATTTTTTCTCTCTTTTTTTTTCTCACACTTTTATTCCTTTTTCTTTCTCTCTTTTTTTTCTCTGACTTTTTTTTTTACTTTTTTTTCTCTATTTTTTCTCTCTTTTTTTTCTCTTTTTCCAAAACAAACTAGATAAGATGCAGATTGGATCAAGCGAAGATGTGAATGACCTCAACTATGATTATGACAATGAATAGTGCGTAGCACGTGGTGGAAATTGATGGATGGTATGGTGGATGCGGAAGGGATAATGATGCAACAAGCGGCGTGACTAATGTGAATAGAACTCGAAACTCTAAAGGAACTAGACACTAAGACCAGCAACTCGACACGACCATGCAACCGATAATTCAATAATGCAAACAATGAAAAGAAAATTGCAAAGGCTTGGACTGGCTAGGACAAATGATGAATAGATCTAACTTTTCCAGTGGCCTTTTCTTGGACAATAGGTAAGAAAATAAATCGAATCTAGGGATAACTGGAAAATCTCACCGAGCAACCTGAAAACTAATACCACTTGATAGAGGCGAGGGTGTCCCGATCTTTCGATGAGATGATAACTATCGATTTGGTGGAGTCGACTTTGACGATCCGACTACAAACGTGCACGACGTTGCGCCTTAGCAATCGCTAAACCAATCTCCTGAGGTTAATGACGATGCCGGAAGCACGATCAGCCTGACCACGAAGGTCTATTCCTGCAAGCAATCGAAGAACGAGCAAGAATATGATAAAGCAATCTGAATATTGCGAATATATATGAAGTATTGATAATGGTGGGGATCCGTGGCGATCTTGGTGCAGTCGTTGGACACAAACGAAGTACGAAGTTGAAATGGCTAACTTTTAACTAAACAAATCCCAAGGAAAAAGCTACTAGATGGATCTACTTATATAGGAGCAAGGGGTGGCGGCCAAGGAGGTGGGAGGACGTCCCAAGGCAGCATAACACTAACCCTAGGTCGTACAAGGCCAATGGGCCCAAGTGGAGGTGACGTAACACCTTTGGACTTGTAGTTTGACTCGGATTCTGTCAAGAAGATCACATTGTTTCGTCCATAACTCAACGCTCCGGATGGATTTTAAGGTGATTCCAATTGGGTTGGAAAATGCACGAAATCTATTTTCCAACTAAAAAAGAATAAACCAATTTGGAGTCCGTATGAAAAGGTTATTGACGTTTTGAGTCAGGTATGTCTGTGCAGTCCGAATCTGAGTCCAGAACGTGAGAGACTTGGACTCTATCTTCTCTTGGGCCAAAAGTGACGTGAGAGAACTTTTTGAACAGCAGGTAAACATCTCTTTCTCCCTTATCTTCATATGTGGATTGTACAAATGTCCCATACACCTGCAATTAGACATGGCACAAAAGTTTGTGAAGTATTTTTGTCCTGGATGACATAAATAAATTATTGCATAGTTTGCATTAGAAATCACCTCACAAATATACATGTATGCAATATTTTTGGTCGTATCCAAGGTAATCATGTCCTCATCACCGGCAAGGAGACGAGCCGTGATTGGATCATGTACTTTGATGGGGCTTTCTAGCTGCAAGGTGCTGGTGCCGGTGTGCTACTCGTTGCACCCACTGGAGAGCGCCTCAAGTACGTGCTCTAGATGCACTTTCCCCAGGAAAAATCAAAAAACAACATGGCAGAGTACGAGGGATTGCTTGCCGGTCTCAGGATCGCGGCAGACCTCGGAATTAGGAATCTCATCATAAGAGGTGATTCGCAGATCGTCGTCAAGCAAGTTAACAAGGACTACCAGAGCCCGCTGATGGAGGCTTATGTGGATGAGGTGAGGAAGTTGGAGGAGCATTTTGACGGTCTACAAGCGGAGCATGTTCCCCGTGCAGAGAACAGCATCACCGACGACTTGTCAAAAATGCGTTGCCCTCAAGTTGCTTGTGGAACCAGGTACCTTTGTGCTTCGCTTAACCCAGCCATCCGTTGAGCTGTTAGCAGGACAGAACAAACGAAGGAAGGCGGGCCCCGACAAGTACTTTCTCGCTGAGCTCCCAGGAGCCGCTGGCAAGGACGGTGCCGGGTGCCCCGAGCTTGCCGAGGGGCAGCAACCTCCGGCAGGACCCCAACCCCTGGCCGTAGCCCCTACGGCCGAAGATGAGCCTTTAGTCCTTGTCGTCGAGCCCCAGGCTCCAGCATGGTCACAACATACCATTCGTTTCCTACACACAGGGGAACTCCCTGAGGAATGGGAAGAAGCAGAGAAAGTAGCCCGTCGTTCCAGCATGTACCAGTTTGTGGATGATGCCCTATACCGAAGGAGACCGAACGGCGTGAAATTGAAGTGCATTCCTCGAGAGGACGGACTGGAGTTGTTGGCAGAGATACATGGAGGCATGTGCGGCTCTCACATAGGGTCAAGAGCCCTTGCCGGCAAACCGTTCCGGCAAGGTTTCTTCTGGCCCACCGCTCTCCAGGATGCGACTGCACTAGTAACCAAGTGTGAAGCGTGCCAGTTCCATTCAAAGAAGCTTCATCAACCAGCCCAAACTCTTCAGACAATCCCTCTTTCCTGGCCATTTTCGGTCTGGGGCTCGACATACTGGGCCCCTTTCCCCGTGTTGTCGGGGGCTTGGAGTACTTGTACGTCGCAATCGACAAGTTCACAAAGTGGCTGGAAGTAGAACCAGTGAGAAAGGTGAGAGCACAATCAGCCGTGAAGTTCTTCAAGGGGCTTGTCTGCCATTTTGGTGTGCCGAACAGAGCGACAACGGCACATAGTTCACGAGGCGCACCTTTATGCAGTATATCCAAGACCTCGGCAGCAAGGTTTGTTTTGCTTCTGTTGCTCATCCCAGAAGCAACGTCCAGGCCGAGAGGGCAAATGCAGAGGTGTTGGAGGCCTCAAGACCAAGACTTTTGATAGGCTGCACAAGTGCGGAATGCGCTGGGTTGATGAGTTGCCAACGGTTCTTTGGTCGATCAAAACGACGCCAAATCGAGCCACTGGCCAGACACCCTTTGCCCTGGTATACAGGGCAGAAGCAGTTCTCCCCATGGAACTCATATACGGGTCACCTCGAGTGCTCGGTTATGATGAGCTTGACCAAGAGCAGTTGCGCCAAGATGATGCGATGCTCCTTGAGGAAGATCGTCTTCGGGCTGCTGTGCGAGCTGCTCGCTACCAGCAAGCCTTGCACCGCTACCATAGCGGCAAGGTTCATACCCAAAGCCTTGAGGAAGGCGACCTTGTTCTTCAGCGAGTTCAATCCGCCAAGAATTCCAACAAGTTGACGCCTAAGTAGGAAGGCCCTTATCGGGTAATACGAGTCACCAGGCCCGGCGCAGTCCGCCTGGAGACCGAAGATAGAATTCCAGTGAGCAACTCCTGGAAAATCGAACATCTTCGCAAGTTTTACCCATAAGGCGCGGTTGCCGGGCCTCCCGACAGACCACTTTTTGTACAAGCCTTGCCAGCAAGGCATGTAACCCTTTGTACAAAGCCAGGTGCAAATCCTAAGCATCAGATAAATAAATAAAGCGCTGGCGCCCTAGAATTTAGCATGCATGCTAGGTCGATTCTCTCTCTCTGTTAGGGTTGATAGTGCTCGGCGGCAACTAACCCCTAGCATAGAGGGCAAGTGCATGTCTTTCTATCTCTTCCAGTCCGTTCTTGGTTCGCAGGCTGCACAGGCACTGCTGCAGAGCTGTTTGGAGGAAAGAAGGCGAATCGACACCCCCGACCCCGGCAAGCCGAGGTTGCCGGGGGCTGCAAATTCAAATAAGTTTTCTCTCCCCCACTATGCGTTTTGATATGAAACTTGAACGTACGAAACTTCGTTCGTTCCTATGCCACCGTGCGCCCTCCTTCCTATGCCCAAAATCCCTTTCAGGCCAGAATTTGGTTGTAGTTGCGGTGGAAGGGAGACAAGTGAAGGGCACGATCCTGCTTTACCCCTACTCCCGCCAAGGGTGTAGGTATAATCGTGGTATAATGCGGGAGGACGGCAAGGTTTGTTGTCGGGCGATGTTGTTTGTTTAAAATAACAAGGACTCGCTCCTTAGTGTGGGCCTCGCTCACGCACAAAAGAACCCGGCAAACACCCTTTTTCATTAATACATTGATTAAACAAGTACAGTTCATACGGAATGTAAACATGAGCAACGGGTTACAAAGTCTAAATTCGACAAGTGCCCACGGGCTTAAGACCTAAAAAAAGATAAGATGCCCGTAATCCCTTTCTTGTCCCTCTCCTCAGGAAGCGGATCGGGATAGCGGGAGGGCAAAAGGAGTGCCTAGGCGAGGTACGAGCAGCAGAAGATACCAAAAGAACATCCCGGCAGCCGCCCAGGAGAAGGTTGGTGGTGATGGTGTCGGGGAAGAAGCCGAAAGATGAGGCAGCGGGCCGGCAATGCGAGACGAAGGCGTCGGTGCCATCGTACTCCGACTTGACGGCCCGCCACCCGCCTTCTTCGTCTTCTCCAGCCTTCCAGCGCCAGCCGCCAGAAGCAGTGGCCCCGAGAAGTTCAAGGAGCTGCCTCGAGGAGCCGCTGCCAAGAACTGCCCCGCCCCTAGCAGATCATCCTGTCGGGAAGAAGGCCAGGTGCAGATGGTGCTGCCGCCCGGCCGCTTAGGGACGGGCGTACTACGCCGGACCCGCCACGCCACCCTCCCGCTAGTCCCCTCCCCGTCACCGTCGCTCGAGGAGGAGCTCTTGTCATCAGTCGAGCTCTCCGCGCAACACCCTAACCTGTGTCCCGAGCGCCCGAAGACCTTGACAGAGAGCAGTTCGCTCTCCACTAATTTGAAGAGGAGAACGTGCCCCTTCATCAAGCAGTGGGCGCGTGCGAAGGTTTTCCAACCACGACAAAGGAGCATTACATGAGGGACGGAGAACCTTGTGTTCACCCACATGTCGCCATTGCAACACCCCTTCATGTGAAGCCTCAGCCACGGCGGATGGTCGATCTCCAGCACCCTCGCGAACGCCTCGGGAAGGCGGAGGTGGCTACGTGGTGGCTCGCACAACTGCAGGATGAACTCCAGCGCCGTGTCCACGACATGGCCGCTCGAAGAAGTGGGAGGAGATGGTGGCGGAGATGGTGACGACGCGGGTGTCCCCCTTCCACGCCCACCTCTGCCTCGACCGCCTCGCTAACCGCGGCCCCGTCCGACGGGCGTCTGGCTCTTCCTTAACTGTTGCGGCTCTCTGGTGGGAGGAGGACCTAGTCGCCTCCGCAGAAGAACGGTCGCGGCCACGACCGCTCGGCATGGCAGTTGATGGAGAATGGGGACGAAGGGAAGGCGCGAGGGGATGCCTCTCCTCCTCCTGAGTTCCCTCTTTATAGCCACGCAGGGAAGGCTAGAGACCGGCTTTAGGCCTCCGAAGATCCCTTTCAAAGTATGGCTCATTAAGTTGCCGACGAGCGAGGCCATCGATCGCCCTCCCCGCGCCAATCAAAGGCGCATGAGTATCGGCCATGGCGCGCCTTCCCATATCCCGCGCGTCCGTCACCTACCCCGCGCCATGCATGCGGCGTACGTGGCGGAAAAGACGGGTGTGGTGGGAAACGTGGAACGGTGGTTCCAAGGTTAAGAGAGGCGAGGAGAATAAATGAGCAGCGGCCCTACAGTTCCCCCTTTTCTTATGGGGAAGACGCGGGCCGCCTCTTTACTATTCACCACAGGATGACTTAAGCATGTTGCATTCATGCCCCGCACGACCCCGATGTCATGCACTCAATGCGCGTCGTGGGGAAGCGCAACTGGCGAAGGAATTATTGTGGGTAAAACTCTGCCACGCATGCCCGCGCACCGTTCTGAGCCTGGCCCAATAACGCTCCGCACTTATATGTGGCCCAGGCCCGGGGGCTCCTGTCGGTGTACAGAAGTAGGGGCCTTCTGTACCCCTTTACTTGTGCACAGGCAGTTGTAGCCACACCTACGGCCACGCTTGGCGGGGCAGGGGGAGCAAAGATATAAGACAACTAGGGCAGCACTCAAGCCAGAGGCATGAAGAACAAAGGAACAAGATGGGTCTCCCCCGGCAACACCCTTGCCGGGGCGGCCTGCATAGCCCCGTCAAGAGCCTTGCCGGGGAAACTTGCCCAACACCAGCAAGGCCGCCACCCTTGAGCCTAAGAGTTCCGACACCATCGACAACATTAGGAACCAAAGGCTCGGGAGGCGCCTGCATGGTGGCATGCAGATCTTTGTAAAGACCGAAGGCCTGCAAGGCTAGATGAGAACCAGAAGACGAAGGCCCCTGGCAAGACCCCTGCCGGGGACGCCCACGAGACCCCTGGCAAGATTCTTGCCGAGGATGCCCACAAGACCCCGGCAAGACCCTTGCTGGGGCCACGGCAAGACCTGCCGAGGACATCTGCAGGGTCGCGGCCAGGCCCACACCTACCAAGGTTTCGCTGCCTCGCACTCGTTCCAAGATGGCGGCCAGCCCGCCAACTAGACCAGCGCATGCGTGGCAGCATGCAACTTGTAGGCCAACTAGCCAAGCACCTGCGTGGCGGCATGCAGATCTTCGTGAAGACCCCGCCATCAAGACGAGCTCAAGAGCCAGCCACCAGCGTGATACCGCATGCCTCGTCACCTTGGACGCGCGTCGAAGCAAGGCAAGGCAGCGATGGATGGGACGAGCTTCTTTGCCGTCCCCGATAAAGCAAGAGGACACATAGGCGGCGCATTAAATGCGTTTGTCCTATGATGTTAGGAGATAAACTTGTACACTGTAGATACTTTCCACCTCCTGTGTGCCGCTGTGGCAACCCCTTTTGACTATAAAAGGAGGCCCGAGGCATACTGAGGAGGGATTCGGACTTTTTGGGCTAGGCATGCACCGCAGCTAGTTCAAGAGCTCAAGAACACCAAATATACACCAAAGCAGGACTAGGGTATTATGCATCGCTTGCGGCCCGAACCTGGATAAAATTCCCCCACATTGATCTTCTAGACCCGCTCTTTGCACAGCCTCACGCCCCGCCAACCGTAGTAGGGATTCCCTGTGATCCCATAGGTGTCGTTTCCCCGACAACCTTCGAAGCATGCGTTTTGGGGTGGACCGAGTTTGATGCTGTGTAGAGGAAGTAGTGGTACACGACATCGATAGAGGTACTCGCGATCTTGGCGATGGTAAACGTACTCGTTCAGAGAAGAACTCGATGTATCCATGTTCTTCGTGGGCCATCATTGAACTTGGTGATCCGATGTGTTAGTCGAACTTAGCGTTTCGTGGAATTCAGCGGTACAGGGTACTTGGTGTGTTTCGGTCAAGGTGGCAAGGAACCGTCGATCTTGGCGGGTTTCAAGGGTCGTAGTCAAACTTGAGGTGGTCTTGGCTTTGTGATATTGGCTCCCTGGGGCAGTATGGTCGCAATGTTTCACAACCTTGAGTCAATTTGCAGGGACACGAGCAGATGAAGCAGAGCACGGACATCCGAGGTGAATGGATACGCACTTGAGCTTGGATAGGGAGCAGCGTCGTGGATAGAGGAGACCCACGTGGTGGCACCTGGTGGCTGTGGTGGAGGACAACGACCATGGCGGCAGCAAGGGGAGTGGCCATGGAGCTCGGACAAGGGGGTTGCGAGGTGGAGCTCTGCTCAAGGGGCAACGAACGGCAGCCCAATGTTGCAGGGGCTAGCGACGGTGACATGGAGATGTAGCAGGTGGCTCGGTGGTGCACTCAATGTTTGAGGCAGAGCTCGGGGGCAGAGACCCCAATAGAGAAGACCTACACGAGGCCTTGGCATGGCAGCGGTCAAAGTTTGCAATGCAAGCGACGGGAGGTGGTCAAGGCAGAGGGAAACCACGGCCAAGGTGGTGTTGTCGGGCACTAGTAGTGGTGGAGAAGGGGACCAAGGTGGTCCAACACCCGCAGCTGGTCGGAATTGCAAAGGTGGCCAGCACGAGAGGAGGTCGAGCGAGCTGCTCGTGGCCGAGGCCCGTCGTTGGAGGTGCAACAGAAGATGGGCGCGGGCGGCACACTGCCTGACCGAGAGGGGAGGCACGCGAGGTCGAGGCAGCTGGAGGGGGCGGCGCGATGAAGGGGCTTAAGGTGGACCACGATGATGCAAGCTAGCCGGGGCGGTCATGGTGGTGAGGCGACGCCGTGTACGTCGTGTGCATGTCGCCATGGGAGGAGGTCATATACAGAAGGGGCACGACGGACGAGGCCGCTCGATGTGTGGAAGAGGAGAAGGCTCGCCAGATGGTGGAGGTTGATGGAAATATGCCCTAGAGGCAATAATAAAGTTCTTATTATTATATTTCATTAGTCATGATAAAGGTTTATTATTCATGCTAGAACTGTATTGACGGGAAACTTAAATACATGTGCAGATGCATAAACAAATACCGTGTCCCTAGTAAGCCTCTACTAGACTAGCTCGTTGATCAAAGATGGTTAAGGTTTCCTAACCATAGACATGTGTTGTCGCTTGATAACGGGATTACATCATTAGGAGAATGATGTGATGGACAAGACCCATCCATTAGCTTAGCATATGATTGGTCAGTTTATTGCAATTGCTTTATTACTGTCAAATACATATTCCTTCTACTATGAGATCATGCAAATCCCGGATACCGGAGGAATACCTTGCGTGCTATCAAACATCACAACGTAACTGGGTGATCATAAAGATGCTCTACAGGTATCTCCGAAGGTGTCTGTTGAGTTGGCATGGATCGAGATTAGGATTTGTCACTCCTTGTATCGGAGAGATATCTCTGGGCCCTCTCGGTAATACACATCAAAAGAAGCTTGCAAGCAAAGTGACTAAGGAGTTAGTTACAAGATAGTGTATTACGGAACGAGTAAAGAGACTTGCCAGTAACGAGATTGAAGTAAGTATGAAGATACCGACGATCGAATCTCGGGAAAGTAACATACCGACAGACAAAGGGAATTATGTATGTTGTCCTAAAGGTTCGGCCGATAAAGATCTTCATAGAAAATATGGGCATCCAAGTCCCGCTATTGGTTATTGACCGAAGAAACGTCTCGGTCATGTCTACATCATTCTCGAACCCATAGGGTCATCACGCTTAACATTCGTTGACGATATAGTATTATATGAGTTATGTATCTTGGTGACCGAATGTTGTTCGGAGTCCCGGATAAGATCACAGACATGACGAGGAGGTCCGGAATGGTCCGGAGGTAAAAATTGATGCATGGGATAATAGTGTTTGGCTTCCGGAAGGTTTCCTGAATTCACTGGAAGGGGTTTCAGATGTTTCCTGAAATGTTTGGGTACGAGAACACTTTATTCGGGCCAAGGGGTAAAGCCCGTGAGGCTTTTGGAAAGTGCAAAAGGAAGTTTTGCGGAGGCCAGGGGCCAGACGCCAGGGACCCTGCATGTGGATCCAGACGCTGGGAACCCTGGCGTCTGGTCCTGGAGTTCGATAAGGACTCTTGCCTTTTGGGCAAAACTGACGAGGAGGCTTTTACTCCAAGTTTCGACCCCAGGGATCAACATATAAATAGAGGGACAGGGCTAGCACCCAAGACACATAAAGATTCACCAAGCTGTGTGTTGGCAACCCCGTCCCCTCTAGTTTATCCTTCGTCATATTTTCCATTGTGCTTGGCAAAGCCCTGCGGAGATTGTTCTTCACCACCACCGTCACCACGCTGTCGTGCTGCCAGAACTCATCTACTACTTCGCCTCTCTTGCTGGATCGAGAAGGCGAGGACGTCATTGAGCTGAACGTGTGCTGAACGCGAAGGGGCCGTACGTTCGGTACTTGATCGGGACGGATCGTGAAGGTGTACTACTACATCAACCACGTTGGTAAACGCTTTCGCTTAGCGATATTCAAGGGTATGAAGATGCTCTCCCCCTCTCGTACCTATGCATCTCCATGGATAGATCTTGCATGTGCGTAGAATTTTTTTTGTGTTCCATGCAACGTTCCCCAACAGTGGCATCCGAGCCAGGTCTATGCGTAGATGATATGCACGAGTAGAACACTAAGGAGTTGTGGGCGGTGATGGTCATACTGCTTACCACCAATGTCTTATTTTGATTCGGCGGTATTGGGGGATGAAGCGGCCCGGACCACCTTACATGTCCACGCACATTAGACCGGTTCCACCGGCTGACATGCAAATTGTTTTGCATAAAGGTGGCTGGCGGGTGTCTGTTTCTCCTACTTTAGTTGAATCGAATTTGACTACAACCGGTCCTTGAAGAAGGTTAAAACAGCAAACTTGATAATCTCCGTTGTGGTTTTGCATAGTAAAGAACGGTTCTTGCTAGAAGCCCGTAGCAGCCACGTAAAACTTGCAACAACAAAGTAGAGAACATCTAACTTGTTTTTGCAGGGCATGTTGTGATGTGATATGGTCAAGATATGTTGTGATATACATTGTTGTATGAGGTGATCATGTTTTGTAATATTGAAAACCGGTAGGAGCCTTAGGGTTGTCTCTTAATTATTGTATGAAATGCAGTCGCCATGTAATTGCTTTACTTTATCACTATGCATTAGCAATAGTTAGCGAGACGACCCAGACACAACGATGGAGATCAAGATGTCGAGTCGGTGACGATGGAGATCATGACGTTGCTTTGGAGATGGAGATCAAAAGCACAAGATGATGATGGCCATATCATGTCACATATTTTGATTGCATGTGATGTTTATCCTTTATGATTCTTATTTTGCTTAGAACAACGGTAGCATTATAAGATGATCCCTTCACCTCCCTGAGTATGCACTGTTGCCAAAGTTCGTCGTTTTGAAGCACCTCGAGATGATCGGGTGTGATACTCTACGTTCACATACAACGGGTGTAAGACAGTTTTGCACATGCAGAATACTTGGGTAAAACTTGACGAGCCTAGCATGTACAGACATGGTCTCGGAACACTAGAAACCGAAAGGTCGAACGTGAGTCATATAGTAGATATGATCAACATAGAAATGCTCACCATTGATGACTACCCCATCTCACGTGATGATCAGACATGGGTTAGTTGATTTGGAGCATGTATGACTTAGATAACTTGAGGGGTATTTATTTAAGTGGGAGTTCATTAGTAATTTGATTAACTGAACTTAATTTATCATGAACTTAGTCTTAATAGTTTTGCATATATACGTTGTAGATCAATGGCCCGTACTACCGTTCCCTTGAATTTTTGATACGTTCCTAGAGAAAACTAAGTTGAAAGATGATGGTAGCAATAATGCGGACTGGGTCCATGATCTGAGGATTATCCTCATTGCTACACGGAAGAATTATGTCCTTGATGCACCGCTAGGTGACAGACCTGTTGTAGGAGCTGATATAGACCTTATGAACGTTTAACAAGCTTGATATGATGACTACTTGATAGTTTAGTGCGCCATACTTTACAACTTAGAACCAGGGCTCCAAAGACGTTTTGAACGCCATGGAAGATATGAGATGTTCCAAGAGCTGAAATTGGTATTTCAAACTCATGCCCGTGTTGAGAGGTATGAAACCTCTGACAAGTACTTTGCCTACAAGATGGAGGAGAATAGCTCAGCCAGTGAGCATGTGCTCAGAATGTCTGGGTACTACAATCACTTGAATCAAGTGGGAGTTAATCTTCTAGATGAGATAGTGATTGACAGAGTTCTCCAGTCACTATCACCAAGCGACTAAACCTTCGTGATGAACTATAATATGCAAGGAATGACTAAAACAATTTCTGAGCTTTTCGCGATACTAAAATCGATGGAGGCAGAAATCAAGAAAGTGCATCAAGTGTTGATGGTTAATAAGACCAGTAGTTTCACGAAAAATGGCAAGGGAAAGAAGGGGAACTTCAAGATGAATGGCAAGCAAGTTGTGGCTCACGTGAAGAAACCCAAAGCTGGACCCAAGCCTGAGACTGGGTGCTTCTAGTGCAAAGGAAATGGTCATTTGAAGCAGAACTGCCCCAAATACTTGGTGGATAAGAAGGATGGCAAAGTGAACAAAGGTATATTTGATATACATGTTATTGATGTGTACCTTACTAATGCTTGTAGTAGCGCCTGGGTATTTGGTACTGGTTCGGTTGCTCATATTTGTAACTCGAAATAGGAGCTGCGGAATAAACGAAGATTAGCTAAGGACGAGGTAACGATGCGCGTCGGGAATGGTTCCAAGGTCGATGTGATCGCCGTCGGCACGCTACCTCTACATATACCTTTGAGACTAGCTTTAGACCTCAATAATTTTTATTTGGTGCTAGCGTTGAGCATGAACATTATATCTGGATCTTGTTTATTGCGCGATGGTTATTCATTTAAGTTAGAGAATAATGGATGTTCTGTTTATATGAGTAATATATTTTATGGTCATGCACCTTTGATGAATGGTATATCTTGTTGAATCTCGATCGTAGTGATTCACATATTCATAATATTGATGCCAAAAGATGCAAAGTTGATAATGATAGTGCAACATACTTGTTGCACTGTGATAGAGGCAAAGGTGTCTCGATGTTTCGATGAGATGGTGGCTATCGTTTTCTGTGGGAGTCGACCTTGACGATCCGACTACGAACGTGCGAGACGTCGCGCCTTAGCAATCGCTAAACCAACTTCTGAGGGTTATTGACCATGCAGGAGCACGATCAACCTGACCACGAGGGCCTGTTTCCTGCGAGCAAACAAAGAACAAGCAAGAAACTAAGATTGCAATCTGGATATTGCGAATAGAAGAGGAAAGCTTTATTAACGAAGTTGGGGTTCTGTGACGCCTTGGTCTGGTCGTTGAACACAAACGAAGTACGCGAAGTTACAGTTATGGCGAACTTTTAATCTAAACAAAACCCAAAGTCTAAACAGTGCCCCAAGGGTTGTATATATGGAGGAAGAGGGGGGGATTTCGCGGCCCTTGGGGAAAGGGACCGAAACCAACCCTATCTCTTGTTTACCCACACATACGGACTCTAAAAACAGCCTATACTTATGTATTTCGAAATTACATGTGCCTGGCCCAATAATAAGGTGACGCAGCACCTAGAATAGCCTCTGGACGAAGTTTATGAAGTGGCATCTTGTATATTTCGTCCAAGGCTTCATGCACTCATTATGGTGGCTTCAAAGTCCTGAAATCATCACTTGTAACTCCGTTCTTTTTCCCCTTGCGCATGCCATTAACTCCATGCTTGTTCTTGCTCCAATGTCCATCCCTCTTATCCATGCCAGGCCCTTCATTTGTAAGCAAAACAAATGTATCCAATTTAGGCAGCATCACATTCTCATGAACATTAGAAACATTACCAAGAAACAAAAGTACCTGATAATTTAATTGGCGTGCGCGAGCTCTAGTAATTGGTCCAGTATATGTAGTAGTAGGGGCTGTGGGTGTAACAATGGTATTGATGTCCTCATCATCCTCCCTTCTTGAAATGAAGTCTTCCTCGACGAAAGCTCATCTTCCTCGCCCAAATAAGGCTTCAAATCTGCAATGTTAAAAGTGGGACTAACCCCAAAATCTGCAGGCAGCTCAAGTTTATATGCATTATCATTTATTTTCTCTAACACCTTAAAAGGACCATCAGCACGTGGCATTAGCTTTGATTTGCGCAAATTAGGAAACCTATCCTTACGCAAATGTAACCAAACAAGATCTCCAGGTGCAAAGACAACATGTTTTCTACCCTTATCTCCAGCAAGTTTATATTTAGCATTCATATGCTCAATGTTGTACTTAGTTAACTCATGCATTTTTAAGATCAATTCAGCATGTTGTTTAGCATCAAAGTTAACCTTCTCCGAAGATGGAAGAGGCAACAAATCAATGGGTGCACGAGGTAGAAAACCATACACAATTTCAAAAGGGCACATCTTAGTAGTAGAATGCAACGAACGATTATAAGCAAATTCAATATGAGGCAAGCATTCTTCCCACATTTTCTTATTATTCTTCAAAACAGCCCTAAGCATAGTAGACAATGTTCTATTGACTACTTTAGTTTGACCATCAGTTTGGGGGTGACAAGTAGTACTAAAAAGCAGTTTAGTCCCCAACTTAGCCCATAAACATCTCCAAAAGTGGCTAAGAAATTTAGTATCACGATCTGAAACAATAGTATTTGGCACACCATGCAAGCGAATAATTTCACGAAAGAACAAATCAGCAACATTAACAAAGATCATCGCTTTTATGACATGGTATAAAGTGTGCCATTTTCGAGAATCTATCCACGACAACAAATATGCTATCCCTCCCTTCTTTGTTCGAGGTAAACCTAAAACAAAGTCCATAGATATATCCTCCCAAGGAACACTAGGTACAGGCAAAGGCATATATAAACCATGAGGATTGAGTCGTGACTTAGCTTTTTGACATGTAGTGCAGCGAGCAACAAAATGCTCAACATCACGTCTCATCTTTGGCCAAAAGAAATGGGTAGCAAGTACATCCTCCGTCTTCTTCATGCCAAAGGGTCCCATTAATCCTCCTCCATGCGCCTCCTGCAACAACAAAAGATGAACAGAGCTAGCAGGAATGCATAGCTTGTTAGCACGGAACACAAAGCCATCATTAATAACGAACGTGTTCCATGTTCGTCCTTCTTTACAATTCCACATTACATCTTTAAAATCAGCATCATGCACATATTGATCTTTGATGGTCTCCAAACCAAATATTTTGAAGTCAAGTTGTGAAAGCATAGTATAGCGATGAGACAAAGCATCAGCAATAACATTTTCTTTACCCTTCTTGTGTTTAATGACATAAGGAAAAGTCTCAATGAATTCAACCCATTTAGCATGTCTACGATTCAGTTTAGCTTGAGTTTTAATATGTTTCAAAGATTCATGATCGTAATGTATAAAAAATTCTTTGGGCCATAAATAATGTTGCCATGTCTCTAAAGTCCTAACAAGAGCATATAATTCTTTATCATAAGTAGAATAGTTCAGACTAGGCCCACTCAATTTTTCGTAAAAGTATGCAACAGGTTTGCCATCTTGTAATAACACACCTCCTAATCCAATTCCACTAGCATCACATTCAAGCTCAAAAGTCTTATTAAAATCAGGAAGTTGGAGTAAAGGAGCATGTGTCAACTTATCTTTCAATACCGTGAAGGCTTCTTCCTGTGCGGTAACCCAAACAAAAGGCACATCCTTCTTTGTAAGCTCATTAAGAGGTGCAGCAATGGTGCTAAAATCTCTCACAAAACGCCTATAGAAACCAGCGAGTCCAAGAAAACTCCTCACTTGTGTGACCGTTTTGGGCTGCGGCCAACTCTCAATAGCTTCAATCTTGGCTTTATCAACTTCAATTCCCTGTGGAGTAACAACATAGCCAAGAAAAGATACTCGGTCAGTGCAAAAGGTGCACTTCCCAAGGTTACCAAACAAACGTGCATCGCGTAGAGCAATAAAAACAGCACGTAAATGTTCCAAATGTTCTTCCAAAGATTTGCTATAAATCAGTATATCATCAAAATAGACTACCAAAAATCGTCCAATGAAAGCACGTAAAACTTCGTTCATTAGTCTCATGAAAGTACTAGGTGCATTAGTTAACCCAAAAGGCATGACTAACCACTCATATAAACCAAACTTAGTTTTAAATGTTGTTTTCCATTCATCTCCCAATTTCATACGAATTTGATGGTATCCACTACGCAAATCAACTTTGGAGAATATTGTAGAGCCACTCAATTCATCAAGCATATCATCTAGCCTAGGAATAGGATGACGATAACGAATAGTAATATTATTAATGCCTCTACAATCAACACACATATGTGACGTACCATCCTTTTTAGGCACTAGTATAATAGGAATAGTACAAGGACTAAGAGATTCGCGTATATAACCTTTGTCGAGTAGCTCCTGTACTTGACGCATAATCTCCTTCGTCTCCTCTGGATTGGTACGGTATGGTGCACGGTTGGGTAGCGATGCACCGGGAATTAAGTCAATTTGATGCTCAATCCCTCGAATAGGTGATAATCCCGGTGGCACGTCTTGTGGGAAGCCGTCAGCGAACTCCTGCAAAATGTTAGTGACTGCAGGGGGAAAAGAGGAAGGCACGTCCTCGAATGAAAATAATGCCTCTTTGCACACAAAAGCATAGCAAACAGATTTGCTAAAAACTAGCTCATCAATATCAGATTTGGTGGCAATAAACATGCACTTTTCAATTTAATTTCAGAAGCAACACTAGATGGTTTATTATTAGGCTTCATTTGTTGTTCAAATTGTTTTGCCACAATCTGATTTTCATTCTTATTTTTCTCCTGTTTTGCTTTATTAGCTCTATGAATATCATCTTTCAAAATGGAATCAGGAGTCATAGGAAGCAAAGTAATATTTGTATCCTTATGAACAAGAGTATACTGATTGTTTCTACCACGGTGTACAGAATTTTTATCAAATTGCTATGGTCTACCAAGTAATAAGGAACATGCGTGCATAGGTACTACATCACAATCAACATAATCAGCATATGTAGAGATACTAAAATGCACCCGAACAGTATGTGTTACCTTAACCTTGCCGTTGTTGTTGAACCATTGGATGTAGTAAGGATGTGGATGTGGTCTTGTGGCGAGAGATAGCTTCTCCACCATCTCCATGCTAGCCAAGTTGTTGCAGCTCCCTCCATCTATGATGATGCGAATAGAACGTTCCTTCACAACTCCCTTTGTATGAAACAAATTATGCCTCTGATTTTGCTCAGCTTGTGTAACGTGCACACTCAAAACACGTTGAGCAACTAAACATTCATACCTGTCAGCATCTTCAGCAGCCATGTATTGTGTCTCATGATCAAAATCATCTCCACCGTGTTCTTCATGTGTAATAAGAGCCAAAGTCTCCTCATCATAGTCACTTGCGGACTCATACCCACCATCCTCGTGAGCAATCATCACACACTGAGATTTGCATTCTCTCGCAAAATGTCCTCTTCCCTTACAACGACGACAAATAATATCACTTGTGTGCCCTGTTGACGCCATGGAAGAAGAAGAGCTCTGTGCAGGCCCGGCAGGTGTGCTCTTGGCAGATAGTGGTGGTTGTGCCTGCTTTCTTGTATCACGGTTGGAGGTGGCACCTGAAGGAGGTGATGGCGCAGTGGAAGTAGATGATGCACGTGGTGTCCATGATGAAGGTCGACCTGCAGAAAAGTTAGTTCGTGCCAATGCCTGTCGATCCTGCACTTCACGTTCAACTTTACAAGCAAGATGGAATAAACGAGTGATATTATTATAATCCTTATACTCTAGAATGGTCTGAATCTCTCTATTTAATCCACCCATAAAACGTGCAAGCATAGCTTCATTCTCCTCAACAATACCACATCTAATCAAGCCAGCTTGTAATTCCTGATAATATTCTTCTACAGAATTTTCTCCTTGTCTTAAGCGCTGCAATTTTTTAAGTAATTCACGTTGATAATATGGTGGAACCCAACGAGTACGCATAGCAGTTTTCAAAGCAGCCCAAGTACCTGGAACAGGATATAATCTACAATGTTCAGACCACTAAACACGTGCAAAGCTAGTGAAAGCACAAACAGCAGCAGGAACACGTCTCTTCTCAGGATATTGTAAACATGTAAATCGTTGTTCAGTTTCTAACTCCCAAGTAAGATATATATCAGGAACATATCTACCCTCAGATGGTGGAATATTCAATTTCAGTTTAGGGAGATGGTCATGATCTCGTACCTAAGGGGGATCCCTAACATTGCCATTATTTGCATGTGGACGATCTGGTGGTTGTGGTGCTGGTGGTTGCACGTAGTTCTGATTTTGATCAACTTCATCCTCGTAATCTCCCACATAATCATCCTCCTCCGCATCAGCAGTAGGAGCCACAGAAGTATCTACAGCAGCACCAACAGTTTGGCCAAGCGCAAGAGGGACACGGCTCGCTCGGCGGAGGGTTGTGTCATGACGTGGAGGTAGTCGTTGTTGTTGTTGTTGTAGATGTGCGTTAGGTGCAGCCGGTGGTGGTGGTGGAAGACGCGCGAGCAATTCATTAAACTTGTTATCGAGCTTTGTTTCGAACGTCTTCTCCATGCCATCTATCTTCTCCATGGCCTCTTCAAATCTGTTTAGCACATCTTGCACCTGTCCACTCATCATTTGCAGAAATTTATCATGCAACTCCTTATTCGTCATGTTCTCCCAGTCAGTCTCGTCGCTTGTGATCCTGGCATGGTTAGCAGCAGTAGAAACACACAGGAATATGATCCTACAAACTACTAACAAGAGGTGGTGGTGGGTGTCACAAATCCGTCAAGCAAATCTCAAATTCTTACCAGTTCTTACCCAGCAGCAGGCGGTGATCGGCAACCGTTGTAGTCAAAAACTCTCAAAAGCTTGGATAGATCGATTGCCAGGGAGAGTCAAACGCACGACGTAGAAGTATGTGGAGCTGGGAAGGCTTATAGTATGGTAGCAAAAAGGGTCAGCAATAATCAATTCAGAGATGCAAAGTTGAATAAACGCTCAACGACGCAGACAGTGCCGGGTCCTAGGCTAGACCGTGCTAGAGACGCGAGCCTAGAACACTAACAAAATCACGGCGTTGCACGCAAATAAGGGAGGAGCACACTCTGAAAAAAAATTCTCTTTTTTTTCTTTTCTCTTTTTTTTCACTTTTTTTCTCCTTTTTTATGCTCCGCAACAAATTTTTTTCGAAAAAGTCTACAAATGGTCTAAAAACTGCCTAGCCAGAATTTTCTAGACTTAGTTTTTTTTTAAATGGAGCTATTTTTCTTGTACAGGTAGCACGAAAGTTCGGGGGTCCTACTCTGTCACGACTCGGAGTATGGCGTGATCTGGAAATCTAAAACAGAGTAACAAACTATTGGACTCGGAATAAGTCTGGTGGCGGAGATGAATCTGGTGGAACTCGGACTGGTGGCGGAGATGAATCTGGTGGAACTCTGACTGGTGGCGGATATATGTTGCAGGTGGACTCGGATTGGCATGATGGCGGCGGACATGTGGTGGTGTATATGGACTCGGATTGGCAGTGAATATGTGGTGATATATGGCAGCAGCGATGATGATGATGCGGTGGTGATATATGGCAGCAGCGATGATGATGATGCGGTGGTGATATACGGCAGCAGCGATGATGATGATGCGGTGGTGATATATAGCAGCGGCGACGTGACAACCTGTGAACAGAACTCGAAACTCTAAAGGACTAGACGCTAAGACCAGCAACTTGACACGATGATGCAACCGCAAATTCAACAAAGCAAATACAAAAAAGATTATGCAAAGGCTCAGATTGGTTCGGATATGATGAACTAACCCTAATTTCTTTTTGCTTTTTCGTGGACTGTAGGTCTGAAAAACAGACTCGATCTAAACTATGAAAACTGTAAAATCTCACCGAGCAACCTGGAAATCTGATACCACTTGATAGAGGCAAAGGTGTCCCGATGTTTCGATGAGATGGTGGCTATCGTTTTCTGTGGGAGTCGACCTTGATGATCCGACTACGAACATGCAAGACGTCGCGCCTTAGCAATCGCTAAACCAACTTCCGAGGGTTATTGACAACGCCGGAGCACGATCAACCTGACCACGAGGGCCTGTTTCCTGCGAGCAAACGAAGAACAAGCAAGAAACTAAGATTGCAATCTGGATATTGCGAATAGAAGAGGAAAGCTTTATTAATGAAGTTGGGGTTCTGTGATGCCTTGGTCTGGTCGTTGAACACAAAGGAAGTAGGCGAAGTTGCAGCTATGGCGAACTTTTAATCTAAACAAAACCCTAAGTCTAAACGGTGCCCTAAGGGTTGTATATATGGAGGAAGAGGGGGGGATTTCGTGGCCCTTGGCGAAAGGGTCCGAAACCAACCCTATCTCTTGTTTCCCCACACATACGGACTCTAAAAACAGCCTATACTTATGTATTTCGAAATTACATGGGCCTGGCCCAATAATAAGGTGACGCAGCACCTAGAATAGCCTCTGGACGAAGTTTATGAAGTGGCATCTTGTATATTTCGTCCAAGGCTTCATGCACTCATTACGGTGGCTTCAAAGTCCTGAAATCATCACTTGTAACTCTGTTCTTGTTCCCCTTGCGCATGCCATCAACTCCATGCTTGTTCTTGCTCCAATGTTCATCCCTCTTATCCATGTCAGGCCCTTCATTTGTAAGCAAAGCAAATGTATCCAATTTAGGCAGCATCACATTCTCATGAACATTAGAATCATTACCAAGAAACGAAAGTACCTGATCATTTAATTGGCGTGCGCGAGCTCTAGTAATTGGTCCAGTATATGTAGTAGTAGGGGTTGTGGGTGTAACAATGGTATTGATGTCCTCATCACACTATCGTTTAGGTCATATTCCTGTAAAGCGCATGAAGAAACTCAATGCAGATGACCTTTTGGAATCACTTGATTATGAATCATTTGATACTTGTGAACCATGCCTCATGGCAAGATGACTAAAACTCTGTTCTCCAGAACAATGGAGCAAGCTAATGACTTATTGGAAATAACACATACTGATGTATGCGGTCTGATGACTGTTGAGGCACGCGGCGGGTATCGTTATTTTTTGACCTTCACAGAAGATTCGAGTAGGTATGGGTATATCTACTTGATGAAACACAAGTCTGAAACATTTGAAAAGTTCAAAGAATTTTAGAGAATCGTCGTAACAAGAAAATAATGTTCCTACGATCTTGAGTTACGAGTTTGGCCTTCATTTAAAACAATGTGGAATTGTTTCACAACTCACGCCACCTAGAACACCAAAGCGTAACGGTGTGTCCGAATGTCGTAATTGTACTTTATTAGATATGGTGTGTTCTATGATGTCTCTTACCGATTTGCCTTTATCGTTTTGGGGTTATGCATTAGAGACAGTCGCATTCACGTTAAATAGGGCACCATCTAAATCCATTGAGACGACACCGTATGAACTATGGTTTGGCAACAAACCTAAGCCATTATTTCTTAAAGTTTGGGGATGTAATGCTTATGTCAAAAGGCTTCAGCCTGATAAGATCGAACCCAAAGCAGAGAAGTGTGTCTTCATAGGATACCCTAAAGAAACTATTGGGTATACCTGTAGGATCGAAAGTATCTCTAGAGGGGGGTGATTAGACTACTTGACCAAATAAAAATCTATCCTTTTCCCAATTTTAAGTCTTAGCGGATTTTAGCAACTTAGCACAAGTCAAGCAATCAATCTACACATGCAAGTCTAAGAGTATAGCAGCGGAATGTAAAACATTGCACATGAAGGTATCGCAAGCTAGAGCGTTGTATTGCAGCATCTTCAACTCTTCCGTGGTAGCTTCATGGTTCGGTTCTCTCCCATCAAAGAATTCACCTTGCAAACCAATACACACAATAGCCCAAGCGGCGGGGTTATGTCCAAGAATATGCATTTTCATCTTATGCTTCCAACTAGCAAAATTAGTAACATCAAAGTAAGGACCTCTACGGTGGTAATTTCCCTCGCTAGATACCATACTCTCCTAGGTTGTGAAACCAAGGCTATGATCACCAAAAGCTATGGAAATCAAGGAAAATGGAGACCAAAGCTCTGATACCACTTGTAGGATCGAAAGTATGTCTAGAGGGGGGTGATTAGACTACTTGACCAAATAAAAATCTATCCTTTTCCCAATTTTAAGTCTTGGCAGATTTTAGAAACTTAGCACAAGTCAAGCAATCAACCTACACATGCAATTCTAAGAGAATAGCAGCGGAATGTAAAACATTGCACATGAAGGTAAAGGGAGGAGTTTAGAGGGAGCAAACGCAATGTAGATGCAGAGATTTTTTCCATGGTTCCGATAGGTGGTGCTATCGTACTTCCACGTGGAGAATTCAACCCACGAAGGGTAACGGTTGCACGAGTCCATGGAGGGATCCACCCACAAAGGGTCCACGAAGAAGAAACCTTGTCTATCCCACCATGGCCATCGCCCATGAAGGACTTGCCTCACTAGGGTAGATCTTCACGAAGTAGGCGATCTCCTTGCCCGTACAAACTCCTTGGTTCAACTCCACAATCTTGACGGAGGCTCCCAAGTGACACCTAACCAATCTAGGAAACACCACTCTCCAAAAGGTAATAGATGGTGTATTGATGATGAACTCCTTGCTCTTGTGCTTCAAATGATAGTCTCCCCAACACTCAACTCTCTCACACATATTTGGATTTGGTGGCAAGATGATTTGAGTGGAAAGCAAGTTGGAGAAGGCTAGAGATCAAGATTTATGTGGTTGGAATGGAATATCTTGACCTCAACACATGAGTAGGTGGTTCTCTCTCGAGAAAATGTATCTTTGGAAGTGTAGGCATGTTCTGATGGCTCTCCTCATGAATGAAGAGTGGGTGGAGGGGTATATATAGCCTCCACACAAAATCTAACCGTTACACACAATTCACCAAACTCGGTGGGACCGAATCAGAAAACTCGGTCAGACCGATTCAGTTCAAAATGTGAACGTTAGGCTTTTCGGTGGGACCGACATGTCAACTCTGTGGGACCGATGTCATTAGGGTTAGGGCATAACGTAATCTCGGTGAGACCGATTACACAAAATCGGTGGGACCGACTTTGGTAATAAGCTAACGAGAGAGTTGGTCAGGCAAACTCGGTGGGACCGATTCGCTCATTTCGGTGAGACCGAAATGTTACGAAGGGGAAACAGGGAGTTTGCATTGCAAACTCGGTGGAACCGATCGCTCATCTCTGTTAGACCGAAACGTTACGAAGGGAAACAGAGAGTTTGCAATCCCTTCTCGGTGAGACCGAGATCCCTATCGGTGAGACCGAAGTGACTAGGGTTTCTGGCAGTGGCTATGTCAAATGAACTCGGTGGCGCCGGATAGAATATTTCAGTGGGGCCGAGTTTGACTTTTGGTTTGGGACATATGTGGATATGAGAAAGTGGTTTAGGGTTTTTGGAGCATATAACTAAGCATTGTGAGCAAGTAAGCCATTAAGCAACACCTCATCCCCTTTTAATACTATTGGCTTTTCCTATGGACTCAATGTGATCTTGGATCACTAAAATGAAAAAGTAGAGTCTTGAGCTTGAGCCAATATGTGTCCTTAGCATTTTGAGGGGTCCACATTCCTAATCCATGCCATGCCAATCATTGAACTTTCTGAAATGATCATCTTGAAATAGCATTAGTTCAATGAGCTGTATGTTGTTAGGAATTACGAAAACCACCCAGGGATAGTTGCACTTTCAATACCTTCTACCACAGATCCGAAGGCAAGATCTTTGTTGCTAAGAATGGGTCCTTTCTAGAAACGGACTTTCTCTTGAAACAAGTGAGTGGGGGAAAGTAGAACTTGATGAGATAATTGTACCTTCTCTCGAATTGGAAAGTAGCACATCGGAGAAAACCGTTCCCGTGATGCCTACACCAACTGGACAGCAAGCTAATGATGATGATCATGAAACTTCGGATCAAGTTACTATTGGACCTCATAGGTCGACCAGAGCATGTTCCGCACGAGAGTGGTACGGCAATCCTGTCCTAGAAGTCATGTTATTAGACCATGACGAACCTACGAACTACAAAGAAGCTATGATGAGCCCGGAGTCCAATAAATGGCTTGAGGCCATGAAGTCTGAGATAGGATCCATGTATGAGAACAAAGTATGGACTTTGGTGAACTTGCCGGATGATCGGCAAGTCATTGAAAATAAATGGATCTTCAAGAGGAAGACATGCGCTGATGGTAATATCACTGTCTACAAAGCTCGACTTGTCGTGGAAGGGTTTCGACAAGTTCAAGCGGTTGACTACGATGAGACTTTCTCACCCGTAGCGATGCTTAAGTCTGTCCGAATCATGTTAGCAATTGCCGCATTTTATGATTATGAAATCTGGCAAATGGATGTCAAAATTGTATTCCTTAATGGATTTCTTAAAGAAGAATTGTATATGATGCAACCAAAAGGTTTTGTTGATCCTAAAGGTGCTAACAAAGTGTACAAGCTCCATCAATCCATCTATGGACTGGTGCAAGCATCTCAGAGTTGGAATATACGCTTTGATGAGCTGATCAAAGCATATGGTTTTATACATACTTATGGTGAAGCTTGTATTTACAAGAAAGTGAATGGGAGCTTTGTGGCATTTTTGATATTATATGTGGATGACATATTGTTTATTGGAAATGAATAGAATTTTTGGATAGCATAAAAGCATACTTGAATAATAATTTTCAATGAAAGACCTCAGTGAAGCTGCTTATGTATTGGGCATAAAGATCTATAGGGATAGATCGAGATGCTTAATAGGACTTCCACAAAGCACATACCTTGAAAAAGTTCTGAAGAAGTTCAAATGGACCAGTCAAAGAAAGGGTTCTTGCCTGTATTGCAATGTGTGAAGTTGAGTAAGACTCAAAGCCTGAGCACGGCAGAAGATAGAGAGAGAATGAAAGTCATTCCCTATGCCTCGGCCATAGGTTCTATAAAGTATGCCATGCTGTGTACCATACCTGTTGTGTGCCTTGCCATGAGTTTGGCAAAGGGGGTACAATAGTGATCCAGGAGTGGATCACTGGACAACGGTCAAAATTATCCTTAGTTACCTAAGAGGACTAAGGAAAAGTTTCTCGGTTATGGAGGTGATAAAGAGTTCATCATAAAGGGTTACATCGATGCAAGCTTTGACACCGATCTAGATGACTCTGAGTCTCAATCTGGATACGTATTGAAGGTGGGAGCAATTAGCTAGAGTAGCTCCATGCAGAGCATTGAAGACATAGAAATTTGCAAAATACATACGGATCTGAATATGGTAGACTCATTGACTAAACCTCTCTCACAAGCAAAACATGATCACACCTTAGAACTCGTAGGATGTTAATCACATGGCGATGTGAACTAGATTATTGGCTCAAGTAAACTCTTCGGGTGCTAGTCACATGGAGATGTGAACTATGGGTGTTAATCACATGGCGATGTGAACTAGATCCCTGACTCTAGTGCAAGTGGGAGACTGATGGAAATATGCCTAGAGGCAATAATAAAGTTGTTATTATTATATGTCCTTATTCATGATAAAGGTTTATTATTCATGCTAGACTTGTATTGACCGGAAACTTAAATACATGTGTGGATACATAAACAAATATCGTGTCCCTAGTAAGCCTCTACTAGACTAGCTCGTTGATCAAAGATGGTTAAGGTTTCCTAACCATAGACATGTGTTGATAATAGGATCACATGTTGGGCAACGCAGTATTTCAAAAAACTTATCTACGATCATGCAAGATCTATATAGGAGATGCATAGCAACGAGCGGGGAGAGTGTGTCCACGTACCCTCGTAGACCGAAAGCGGAAGCGTTTATCAACGCGGTTGATGTAGTCGTGCGTCTTCATGATCCGACTGATCCTAGCACCGAACGTACGGCACCTCTGTGTTTAGCACACGTTCAGCTCGATGACGTCCCTTGTACTCTTGATTCAGTTGAGGCCGATGGAGAGTTCCGTCAGCACGACGGCGTCGCGACGGTGATGATGAAGTTACCGGCGCAGGGCTTCGCCTAAGCACTACGACAATATGACCGAGGTGTTAACTATGGAGGGGGCGCCGCACACGGCTAGGAACAATTGATGTGTGTTCTAGGGGTGCCTCCCCACGTATATAAAGGACGTAGAGGGAGGGAGGCAGCCTAGGGCGCGCCCAAGTAGGAGGAATCCTCCTTGGGCCCCTAGTCCAATTCGGGCCCCCCTGCCATATTTGGACAAGGGGGAAAGGAAAGAGGGGGGAGGGGAAGGAAGTAGGAGTCCTACTTCATACTTCCCTTTTCCTCCTCTCCTTTCCCTTTCTCCCCACGTCACTGGCCCTATAGGGGGCGCACCAGCCCCTTGTGGGCTGGTGTGTTCCCTTACTTGGCCCATTAAGCCCATATCTTTGCCGGGGGTTGCCCGAACCCCTTCCGGTGACCCGGAACACTTCCGGTGTCCAAATACCATCGTCCTATATATGAATATTTACCTCTCGACCATTTCGAGACTCCTTGTCATGTCCGTAATCTCATCCGGGACTCTGAACTAACTTTGGTCATCAAATCACATAACTCATAATACAAATCGTCATCGAACGTTAAGCGTGCGGACCCTACGGGTTCGAGAACTATGTAGTCATGACCGAGACACATCTCCAGTCAATAACCAATAGTGGAACCTGGATGCTCATATTATCTCCTACATATTCTACGAATATCTTTATTGGTCAAACCGCATAACAACATACGTAATTCCCTTTGTCTGTCGGTATGTTACTTGCCCGAGATTCGATCGTCGGTATCATCATACCTAGTTTAATCTCGTTACCGGCAAGTCTCTTTACTCGTTCCGTAATGCATCATCCCACAACTAACTCATTAGTCACATTGCTTGCAAGGCTTATTGTGATGAGCATTATCGAGAGGGCCCAGAGATACCACTCCGATACACGGAGTGACAAATCCTAATCTTGATCTATGCCAACTCAAAAACACCATCGAGACACACAGAGAGCATCTTTATAATCACCCAGTTACGTTGTGACGTTTTATAGCACACAAAGTGATCCTCCGGTATTCGTGAGTTGCATAATCTCATAGTCAGAGGAATATGCATAAGTCATGAAGAAAGCAATAGCAATAAACTAAATGATCATAGTGCTAAGCTAACGGGTGGGTCATGTCCATCACATCATTCTCTAATGACGTGATCCCGTTGATCAAATGACAACACATGTCTATGGTCAGGAAACTTAACCATCTTTGATTAACGAGCTAGTCTAGTAGAGGCATACTAGGGACACTCTGTTTGTCTATGTATTCACACATGTACCAAGTTTTCGGTTAATACAATTATAGCATGAATAATAAACATTTATCATGATATAAGGAAATATAAATAACAACTTTATTATTGCCTCTAGGGCATATTTCCTTCAGTCTCCCACTTTTAACACCAATAGCTCACATCGCCATGTGATTTAACACCAATAGTTCACATCATCATGTGATTAACACCCATAGTTCACATCACCATGTGACCAACACCCAAAGGGTTTACTAGAGGTAATCTAGTTCACATCGCCATGTGATTAACACCCAAAGAGTACTAAGGTGTGATCATGTTTTTCTTGTGAGAGAAGTTTAGTCAATGGGTCTGCCACATTCAGATCCGTATGTATTTTGCAAATTTCTATGTCTACAATGCTCTGCACGGAGCTACTCTAGCTAATTGCTCCCACTTTCAATATGTATCCAGATTGAGACTCAGAGTCATCTGGATTAGTGTCAAAGCTTGCATTGACGTAACTCTTTACGACGAACTCTTTTATCACCTCCATAACCGAGAAATATTTCCTTAGTCCTCTAGGGATAATTTTGACTGTTGTCCAGTGATCTACTCCTAGATCACTATCTTACTCCTTTGCCAAAATCATGCTAAGGTATACAATAGGTCTGGTACACAGCATAGCATACTTTATAGAACCTATGACTGAGGCATAGGGAATGACTTTTCATTCTCTTTCTATTTTCTGCCATGGTCGAGTTTTGAGTCTTTACTCAACTTCACACCTTATAACACAGGCAAGAAATCCTTCTTTGACTGTTCCATTTTGAACTACTTCAAAAACTTGTCAAGGCATGTACTTATTGAAAAAATTTATCAAGCGTCTTGATCTATCTCTATAGATCTTGATGCCCAATATGTAAGTAGCTTCACCGAGGTCTTTCTTTTGAAAAACTCCTTTCAAATACTCCTTTATGCATTCCAGAAAATTCTACATCATTTCCAATCAACAATATGTAATTCACATATAATTATCAGAAAGGCTGTAGTGCTCCCACTCACTTTCTTGTAAATACAGGCTTCACCGCAAGTATGTATAAAACTATATGCTTTGATCAACACATCAAAGCGTATATTCCAACTCTGAGATGCTTGCACCAGTCCATAGATGGACCGCCGAAGCTTGCACATTTTGTTAGCACCTTGACAAAACCTTCTGGTTATATCATATACAACTCTTCTTTAATAAATCTATTAAGGAATGCGGTTTTGACATCCATTTGTCAGATTTCATAAAATGTGACAATTGCTAACATGATTCACACAGACTTTAAGCATCGATACGAGTGAGAAAATCTCATCGTAGTCAACACCTTGAACTTGTCAAAAACTGTTTTTTGACAATTCGAGCTTTGTAGATAGTAACACTACTATCAGCGTCGATCTTCCTCTTGAAAATCCATTTATTCTCAATGGCTTGCCGATCATCGGGCAAGTCAACCAAAGTCCACACTTTGTTCTTCATACATGGATCCCATCTTAGATTTCATGGCCTCAAGCCATTTGCGGAATCTGGGCTCATCATCGCTTCCTCATAGTTAGTAGGTTCGTCATGGTCTACTAACATGACTTCCAGAATAGGATTACTATACCACTCTGGTGCGGACCGTACTCTGCTTGACCTACGAGGTTGATGAGGACATCAATACCATTGTTACACCCACAGCCCCTGCTGCTATACATACTGGACCAATTACTAGAGCTCGCGCACGCCAATTGAATTATCAGGTACTTTCGTTTCTTGGTAACGATTCCAATGTTCATGAGAATATGATGCTGCCTAAATTGGATACATTTGTTTTGCTTACAAATGAAGGGCCTACCATGGACAAGAAAGATGAACCTTGGAGCAAGTTCAAGCATGGAGATGTTGGCATGCAAGGGAAACAAGAACGGAGTTACAAGTGATGATTCCAGGACTTTGAAGCCACCCTAATGAGAGCATGAGGCCTTGGACGAAATATACAAGATGCCACTTCATAATATTCGTCCATAGGCTATTCTAGGTGTCTTCGTCACCTTATTATTGGGCCAGGCCCATGTAATTTCGAAATACTTAAGTGTAGGCTGTTTTTAGAGTCCGTATGTGTGGGGAAACAAGAGTTAGGGTTGGTTTCGGACCCCTCCCTCAAGGGCCACGAAATTCCCTCCTCTTTCTCCATATATACAGCCCTTAGGGCGTCGTTTAGACTTTGGGTTTTGTTTAGATCAAAAGTTCGCCATAGCTGCAACTTCACAGATTTCGCTTTGTGTTCAACGACCGGACCAAGGCGTCTCGTAACCCCACCTTCATTAATAAAGCTTTCCTCTTATATTCGCAATATCCAGATTGCAATCTTAGTTTCTTGCTTGTTCTTCGTTTGCTCGCAGGAAGCAGGCCCTCGTGGTCGAGTTGATCGTGCTCGGCGTGGTCAATAACCCTCGGAAGTTGGTTTAGCGATTGCTAAGGCGCCGACGTCGCACGTCACGTAGTCGGATCGTCAAGGTCGACTCCCACGAAGCGATAGCCACCATCTCATCGAAACATCGGGACACCTTTGCCTCTATCAAGTGGTATCAGATTTTCAGGTTGCTCGGTGAGATTTTACAGTTTTTCAGAGATTAGATCGAGTCTGTTTCTTCATACCTAAAGTCCACGAAAAAGCCACAAAAAAATTAGGGTTAGTTCATCATATCCGAACCAATCTGAGCCTTCGCATAATCTTTTGGGGTTTTTGCTTTGTTGAATTTGTGGTTGCATCGTCGTGTCAAGTTCTTTGGTCTTAGAGTCTAGTCTTTTAGAGTTTCGAGTTACGGTCATAAGTTGTCACGCCGCCGCACCATCATCATCGCCTTGCCATCTACCACCCTTCTTATCCGCCACCGCTCTGAATCCGTATCCATATACCACCACCAATCCGTATCCATATACCACCACCAATCCGTATCCATATACCACCACCGCTACCATATACCACCACCGCTGCCATATACCACCACCATATATCCACCACCAATCCGAGTTCTTCTCATATTAGGTTTGTTTTCGAGATCCATCTAGTTTCCGATTCGTGTTTCCTAGCCGGAGTAGGTTTCGGAAAAAAAAAAAGAGTCTGGAAACCACCCTCCGTTTAGGCCCAAAATTTTCCGAAAACGCACTTGTCGAAAAAATTTCTGGCTATCCTATTTTTAGGTGTTTCTAAGCGTATTGAGACACCGCCATTATAGAAAGTTTTTTGACCCGTTTCCAGCTTTTTGGGTCCGGCAAATAAAAAAAAATTTGGTCGAAAAATTTCGTGCCCATCCTGTCGGTTTGACTGGGAAGAGTTTTGAGACACTCGCCATTATAGTGATTTTTCGCAAAAAAAAAAAAAAGAGCAGCAAAAAAAGCAGCGCAAAAAAAAGAGCGAAAAAAAATTTCAGTGTGCTTTTCCGTTGTTTCCGTGCAGCGCCGTGATTTTGTTAGTGTTCTAGGCTCGCGTCTCTAGCACGGTCTAGCCTAGGACCAAAGACCACTCTGCGTCGTTGAGCGTTTATTCAACTTTGCATCTCTGAATTGATTATTGTTGAACCTTTTTGCCACCATATTATAAGCCTTCCCAGCTCCACATACATCTACATCGTGCGTTTGACTCTCCCTGGTAATCGCTCTATCCAAGCTTTGAGAGTTTTGACTACATCGGTTGCCGATCACCGCCAGCTGTTGGGTAAGAACTGGTAAGAATTTGAGATTTGCTTGACGGATTTGTGATCGCCCACCACACCACCACCACCACTTCCTAGTAGTCTGTCGAATCATATTCTTGTGTGTTTCTATTGCTGCTAACCATGGCAGGATCACAAGCCGATTTAGACCGACCGGGAGAACATGACAAACAAAGCGCTACATGATAAGTTTCAACAAATGATGAGTGGGCAGGTGGAAGATGTTCTAAATAGATTTGAAGAGGCCATGGAGAAGATAGATGGCATTGAGAAGGCGTCAAACAAAGCTCGATAACAAGTTTAATGAATTGCTCAGGCGTCTACCACCACCACCACCGGCTGCACCTAATGCACCTCTACAACAACAACAACGACTACCTCCACATCGCTGAAGCAGCCCTCCGCCGAAGCGAGCCGTGTCCCTCTTCACTGGCCAAGCTGCTGGTGCTTTGTTGATATACGTGGCTCCTGCTGCTGATGTGGGGAGGATGATTATGTGAGAGAGTACGAGGATGAGGTTGATCAACTTCAGAACTACGTGCAAGTGCAACCACCGGCACCACAACCACCCGGTCGTCCACATGCAAATAATGGCAATGTTAGGGCTCCCCTCAGTGCGAGATCATGACCATCTCCCTAAACTGAAGTTGAATATTCCACCATTTGAGGGTAGATATGTTCACGATATATATCTTACTTGGGAGTTAGAAACTGAACAACGATTTACATGTTTACAATATCCCGAGGAGAGACGTGTTCCGCCGCTGTTTGTGCTTTCACTAGCTTTGCATGTGTTTGGTGGTGCGAACATTGTAGATTATATCCTGTTCCAGCTACTTGGACTGCTTTGAAAACTGCTATGCGTGCTCGTTGGGTTCCACCATATTATCAACGTGAATTACTTCAAAAATTGCAGCGCTTAAGACAAGGAAAAAATTCGGTAGAAGAATATTATCAGGAATTACAAACTGGCTTGATTAGATGTGGTATTGTTGAGGAGAATGAAGCTATGCTTGCACGTTTTATGGGTGGATTAAATAGAGATATTCAGACCATTCTAGACTACAAGGATTATACTAATATCACTCGATTATTCCATCTTGCTTGTAAAGCTGAGCGTGAAGTGCAGGATCGGCAGTGCGTTGGCGGCGGACTAACTTTTCTGCAGGTCGACCTTCATCATGGACACCACGTGCATCATCTACTTCCACACATTCTACTACACCGGCACCTCCGCCGGCTGCCACCTCCAACCGTGATACAAGAAAGCGTGCACAACCACCACTATCGCCAAGAGCACACTGCTTTGGGCCTACAGAGCTCTTCTTCTTCCATGGCGTCAACAGGACACACAAGTGATATTATTTGTCGTCGTTGTAAGGGAAGAGGACACTTTATGAGAGAATGCCAATCTCAGCGTGTGATGATTGCTACCGAGGATGGTGGGTATGAGTCCGCTAGTGACTATGATGAAGAGACTTTGGCTCTTATTACGCATGAAGAACACGGTGGAGAGGATTACGATCATGAGACGCAATACATGGCTGCTTTGAAGATCTTGACAGGTATGAATGTTTAGTTGCTCAACGTGTTTTGAGTGTGCAGGTTACACAAGCTGAGCAAAATCAGAGGCATAACTTGTTCCATACAAAGGGAGTTGTGAAGGAACGTTCTATTCAGCGTCATCATAGATGGAGGGAGCTGCAACAACTTGGCTAGCATGGATATGGTGGAGAAGCTTTCTCTCACCACAAGACCACATCCACATCCTTACTACATCCAATGGTTCAACAACAGCGGCAAGGTTAAGGTAACACGTCTTTGTTCGTGTGTATTTTAGTATCTCTACATATGCTGATTATGTTGATTGTGATGTGGTACCTATGCAAGCATGTTCCTTATTACTTGGTAGACCATGGCAATTTGATAAAAATTCTGTACACCATGGTAGAAACAATCAGTATACTCTTGTTCACAAGGATAAAAATATTACTTTGCTTCCTATGACTCCTGATTCAATTTTGAAAGATGATATTAATAGAGCTAATAAAGCAAAACAGGAGAAAAATAAGAGTGAAAATCAGATTGTGGCAAAAGAATTTGAGCAACAAATGAAGCCTAATAATAAACCATCTAATGTTGCTTCGAAATTAAACTGAAAAGTGCATGTTTACTTGCCACCAAATCTGATATTGAGGAGCTAGATTCTAGCAAATCTGTTTGCTATGCTTTTGTGTGCAAAGAGACATTATTTTCATTCGAGGACGTGCCTTCCTCTTTTGCCCCTCGCTGTCACTAACATTTTGCAGGGAGTTCACCGACGTCTTCCCACAAGACGTGCCACCGGATTACCACCCATTCGAGGGATTGAGCATCAAATTGACTTAATTCTCGGTGCATCGCTACCCAACCGTGCACCATACCGTACCAATCCAGAGGAGACGAAGGAGATTATGCGTCAAGTACAGGAGCTGCTCGACAAAGGTTATATACGCGAATCTCTTAGTCCTTGTGTTGTTCCTATTATACTAGTGCCTAAAAAGGATGGTACGTCGCGTATGTGTGTTGATTGTAGAGGCATTAATAATATTACTATTCGTTATCGTCATCCTATTCCTAGGCTAGATGATATGCTTGATGAATTGAGTGGCTCTACAATATTCTCCAAAGTTGATTTATGTAGTGGATACCATCAAATTCGTATGAAATTGGGAGATGAATGGAAAACAACATTTAAAACTAAGTTTGGTTTATATGAGTGGTTAGTCATGCCTTTTGGGTTAACTAATGCACCTAGTACTTTCATGAGACTAATGAGCGAAGTTTTACGTGCTTTCATTGGACGATTTGTGGTAGTCTATTTTGATGATATACTGATTTATAGCAAATCTTTGGAAGAACATTTGGAACATTTACGTGTTGTTTTTAATGCTTTACGTGATGCACGTTTGTTTGGTAACCTTGGGAAGTGCACCTTTTGCACCGACCGAGTATCTTTTCTTGGCTATGTTGTTACACCACAGGGAATTGAAGTTGATAAAGCCAAGATTGAAGCTATTGAGAGTCGGCCGCAGCCCAAAACGGTCACACAAGTGAGGAGTTTTCTTGGACTCGCTGGTTTCTATAGGCGCTTTGTGAGAGACTTTAGCACCATTGCTGCACCTCTCAATGAACTTACAAAGAAGGATGTGCCTTTTGTTTTGGGTTCCGCACTGGAAGTAGCCTTCACGTTATTGAAAGATAAGTTGACACATGCTCCTTTACTCCAACTTCACGACTTTAATAAGACTTTTGAGCTTGAATGTGATGCTAGTGGAATTGGATTAGGAGGTGTGTTATTACAAGATGGCAAACCTGTTGCATACTTTTACGAAAAATTGAGTGGGCCTAGTCTGAACTATTCTACTTATGACAAAGAATTATATGCTCTTGTTCGGACTTTAGAGACATGGCAACATTATTTATGGCCCAAAGAATTTGTTATACATTCTGATCATGAATCTTTAAAACATATTAAAAGTCAAGCTAAACTGGATCGTAAACATGCTAAATGGGTTGAATTCATTGAGACTTTCCCTTATGTCATTAAACACAAGAAGGGTAAAGAAAATGTTATTGCTGATGCTTTGTCTCGTCGCTATACTATGCTTTCACAACTTGACTTCAAAATATTTGGTTTGGAGACCATCAAAGATCAATATGTGCATGATGCTGATTTTAAAGATGTAATGCAGAATTGTAAAGAAGGAAGAACATGGAACAAGTTCGTTATTAAGGATGGTTTTGTGTTCCGTGCTAACAAGCTATGCATTCCTGCTAGCTCGGTTCGTCTTTTGTTGTTGCAGGAGGCGCATGGAGGAGGATTAATGGGACACTTTGGCGTGAAGAAGACGGAGGATATACTTGCTACACATTTCTTTTGGCCAAAGATGAGACGGGATGTTGAGCGTTTTGTTGCTCATTTGCACTACATGTCAAAAAGCTAAGTCACGACTCAATCCTCATGGTTTATATATGCCTTTGCCTGTACCTAGTGTTCCTTGGGAGGATATATCTATGGACTTTGTTTTAGGTTTACCTCGAACAAAGAAGGGAGGGATAGCATATTTGTTGTCGTGGATAGATTCTAAAATGGCACACTTTATACCATGTCATAAAAGCGATGATGTTGTTAATGTTGCTGATTTGTTCTTTCGTGAAATTATTCGCTTGCATGGTGTGCCAAATACTATTGTTTCAGATCGTGATACTAAATTTCTTAGCCACTTTTGGAGATGTTTATGGGCTAAGTTGGGGACTAAACTGCTTTTTAGTACTACTTGTCACCCCCAAACCGATGGACAAACTGAAGTAGTCAATAGAACATTGTCTACTATGCTTAGGGCTGTTTTGAAGAATAATAAGAAAATGTGGGAAGAATGCTTGCCTCATATTGAATTTGCTTATAATCGTTCATTGCATTCTACTACTAAGATGTGCCCTTTTGAAATTGTGTATGGCTTCCTACCTCGTGCACCTATTGATTTGTTGCCTCTTCCATCTTCGGAGAAGGTTAATTTTGATGCTAAAGAACGCGCTGAATTGATTTTAAAAATGCATGAGTTAACTAAGGAAAACATTGAGCGTATGAATGCTAAATATAAACTTCTGGAGATAAGGGTAGAAAACATGTTGTCTTTGCACTGGAGATCTTGTTTGGTTACATTTGCGTAAGGATAGGTTTCTAATTTGCATAAATCAAAGCTAATGCCACGTCTTGATGGTCCATTTAAGGTGTTAGAGAAAATAAATGATAATGCATATAAACTTGAGCTGCTTGCAGATTTTGGGGTTAGTCCCACTTTTAACATTGCAGATTTGAAGCCTTATTTGGGTGAGGAAGATGAGTTTCGTCGAGGGCGACTTCATTTCAAGAAGGGAGGATGATGAGGACATCAATACCATTGTTACACCCACAGCCCCGCTGCTATACATACTGGACCAATTACTAGAGCTCGCAAGACGCCAATTGAATTATCGGTACTTTCGCTTTCTTGGTAACGATTCCAATGTTCATGAGAATATGATGCTGCCTAAATTGGATACATTTGTTTTGCTTACAAATGAAGGGCCTACCATGGACAAGAAAGATGAACTTTGGAGCAAGTTCAAGCATGGAGATGTTGGCATGCGCAAGGGAAACAAGAACGGAGTTACAAGTGATGATTCCAGGACTTTGAAGCCACCCTAATGAGAGCATGAGGCCTTGGACGAAATATACAAGATGCCACTTCATAATATTCGTCCATAGGCTATTCTAGGTGCTGCGTCACCTTATTATTGGGCCAGGCCCATGTAATTTCGAAATACTTAAGTGTAGGCTTTTTTAGAGTCCGTATGTGTGGGGAAACAAGAGTTAGGGTTGGTTTCGGACCCCTCCCTCAAGGGCCACGAAATTCCCTCCTCTTTCTCCATATATACAGCCTTTAGGGCGTCGTTTAGACTTTGGGTTTTGTTTAGATCAAAAGTTCGCCATAGCTGCAACTTCACAGATTTCGCTTTGTGTTCAACGACTGCACCAAGGCGTCTCGTAACCCCACCTTCATTAATAAAGCTTTCCTCTTATATTCGCAATATCCAGATTGCAATCTTAGTTTCTTGCTTGTTCTTCGCTTTGCTCGCAGGAAACAGGCCCTCGTGGTCAGGTTGATCGTGTTCGGCGTGGTCAATAACCCTCGGAAGTTGGTTTAGTGATTGCTAAGGCGCGACGTCTCACACGTACGTAGTCGGATCGTCAAGGTCGACTCCCACAGAAACGATAGCCACCATCTCATCGAAACATCGGGACACCTTTGCCTCTATCAGAGGTTCGGTAGTAACTTGATCTGAAGTTTCATTATCATCATCATTAGCTTCCTCACTAATTGGTGTAGGAATCACTGGAACTGATTTCTGTGATGAACTACTTTCCAATTCAGGAGAAGGTATAATTACCTCATCAGGTTTTACATTTCTCCCACTCACTTCTTTCGAGAGAAACTCCTTCTCCAGAAAGGATCCATTCTTAGCAACAAAGATTTTGCCTTCGGATCTGTGATAGAAGGTGTACCCAATAGTTTCTTTTGGGTATCCTATGAAGACGCACTTCTCCGATTTGGGTCCGAGCTTATCAGGCTGAAGCTTTTTCACATAAGCATCGCAACCTCAAACCTTAAGAAATGACAGCTTAGGTTTCTTGCTAAACCATAGTTCATACGGTGTCGTCTCAACGGATTAGATGGTGCCCTATTTAACGTGAATGCAGCTGTCTCTAATGCATAACCCCAAAACGATAGTGGTAAATCGGTAAGAGACATCATAGATCGCACCATATCTAATAAAGTACGGTTATGATGTTCTGACACACCATTACTCCATGGTGTTCCAGGTGACAGGAGTTGTGAAACTATTCCACATTGTTTTTAAATGAAGGCCAAACTCGTAACTCAAATATTTGCCTCCGCAATCACATCGTAGAAACTTTATTTTCTTGTTACAATGATTCTTAACTTCACTCTGAATTTCTTTGAACTTTCCAAATGTTTCAGATTTGTGTTTCATTAAGTAGATATACCCATATCTTCTTAAATCATCTGTGAAGGTCAGAAAATAACGATACCTGCCGCGAGCCTCAACACTCATCGGACCGCATACATCAGTATGTATTATTTCCAATAAGTCAGTGGCTCGCTCCGTTGTTCCGTAGAACGGAGTCTTAGTCATCTTGCCCATGAGGCATGGTTCGCAAACATCAAATGATTCATAATCAAGCGATTCCAAAAGTCCATCCGCATGGAGTTTCTTCATGCGCTTTACACCAATATGACCTAAACGGCAGTGCCACTAGTATGTTGCACTATCATTATCAACTTTGCATCTTTTGGCATCAATATTATGAATATGTGCATTACTACGGTCGAGATTCAATAAACCATTCACCTTGGGTGTATGACCACAGAAGGTTTTATTCATGTAAACAGAATAACAATTATTCTTTGACTTAAATGAACAACTGTATTGCAATAAACACGATCCAATCATATTATGCTCAACGCAAACACCAAATAACATTTATTTGGGTTCAACACTAATCCCGAAGGTAAAGGGAGTGTGCGATGGTGATCTTATCAACCTTGGAATTACTTCCAACACACATCGTCACCTCGCCCTCAACTAGTCTCTGTTCATTTTGTAACTCCTGTTTCAAGTTACTAACCATAGCAACTGAACCAGTATCAAAATTCCCAGGGGCTACTATGAACACTAGTAAAATACACATCAATAACATGTATATCATATATACTTTTGTTCACTTTGCCATCCTTCTTATCCGCCAAGTATTTGGGGCAGTTCCGCTTCCAGTGACCATTTCTTTTGCAGTAGAAGCACTCAGTTTCAGGCTTGGGTCTAGCTTTGGGCTTCTTCATGGGAGTGGCAACTTGCTTGTCATTCTTCTTGAAGTTCCCCTTCTTCCCTTTGCCCTTTTTCTTGAAACTAGTGGTCTTGTTAACCATCAACACTTGATGCTCCTTCTTGATTTCTACCTCCGCAGCCTTTAGCATCGCGAAGAGCTCGGGAATTGTCTTATCCATCCCTTGCATATTATAGTTCATCGCGAAGTTCTAGTAACTTGGTGATAGTGACTAGAGAACTCTATCAATCACTATCTTATTTGGAAGATTAACTCCCACTTGATTCAAGCTATTGTAGTACTCAGACATTCTGAGCACATGCTCACTGGTTGAGCTATTCTCCTCCATCTTGTAGGCAAAAATACTTGTCAGAGGTCTCATACCTCTCAACTCGGGCATGAGTCTGAAATACCAATTTCAACTCTTGGAACATCTCATATGGTCCATGGCGTTTCAAAACATTTTTGAAGTCCCGGTTCTAAGCTGTAAAGTATGGTGCACTAAACTATCAAGTAGTCATCATACCGAGCTTGTCAAACGTTCATAACGTCTGCATTTGCTCCTGCAATAGTTCTGTCACCTAGCGGTGCATCAAGGACATAATTCTTCTGTGCGGCAATGAGGATAATCCTCAGATAACGGACCTAGTCCGCATCATTTCTACTACCAACTTCCAACTTAGTTTTCTCTAGGAACATATCATAAATAAAACGAGGAAGCTATACGCGAGCAATTGATCTACAACATAGATATGCAAATACTATCAAGACTAAGTTCATGATAAATTTAAGTTCAATTAATCATATTACTTAAGAACTCCCACTTAGATAGACATCCCTCTAGTCATCTAAATGATCACGTGATCCATATCAACTAAACCATGTCCGATCATCACGTGAGATGGAGTAGCTTTCAATGGTGAACATCACTATGTTGATCATATCTACTATATGATTCACGTTCGACCTTTCGGTCTCAGTGTTCCGAGGCCATATCTCCATATGCTAGGCTCGTCAATTTTAACCCGAGTATTCTGCATGTGCAAAACTGGCTTGCACCCGTTGTATGTGAACGTAGAGCTTATCACACCCGATCATCACGTGGTGTCTCAAAGACGAAGAACTGTCATAACGGTGCATACTGTGGAGAAAACTTATACCTTGAAATTTTAGTAAGGGATCATCTCATAATGCTACCGTCGTACTAAGAAAAATAAGATGCATAAAAGATAAACATCACATGCAATCAAAATATGTGACATGATATGGCCATCATCATTTTGTGCCTTTGATCTCCATCTCCAAAGTACTGTCATGATCTCCATCGTCACCGGCATGACACCATGATCTCCATCATCTATATATTTATCAACGTGTCATCACATGGTTGTCTGGCTAATTATTGCTTTTGCAACTATTGCTATCGCATAGCGATAAAGTAAAGCAATTATATGGCGCTTGCATCTTATGCAATAAAGAGAGAACCATAAGGCTCCTGCCAGTTGCCGATAACTTTAACAAAACATGATCATCTCATACAACAATTTATATCTCATCACGTCTTGACCATATCACATCACAACAGGCCGTATGCATCAAAACCACAACGATTTTTCGTCAAGTGTATTGTTTTAACCTTCAACAAGGACCGGACGTAGTCAAACTCGATTCAACTAAAGTTGGAGAAACAGACACCCGCCAGCCACCTGTGTGCAAAGCATGTCGTAGAACCAGTCTCATGAACGTGGTCATGTAATGTCGGTCCAGACCACTTCATCCAACAATACCGCTGAATCAAAGTAAGACATTGCTGGTAAGCAGTATGACTATTATCGCCGACAACTCCTTGTGTTCTACTCGTGCATATAACATCTACGCATAGACCTGGCTCGGATGCCACTATTGGGGAACGCAGTATTTCAAAAAAAATTACTACGATCACGCAAGATCTATCTAGGAGATGCATAGCAACGAGCGGGGAGAGTGTGTCCACGTACCCTCGTAGACCGAAAGCGAAAGCGTTTATCAACGCGGTTGATGAAGTCGTACGTCTTCACAATCCGACCGATCCTAGCACCGAACGTACGGCACCTCCGTGTTCAGCACAGTTTCAGCTCGATGACGTCCCTCGTACTCTTGATTCAGTTGAGGCCGAAGGAGAGTTTCGTCAGCACGACGGCGTGGGGACGGTGATGATGAAGTTGCCGGCGCAGGGCTTCGCCTAAGCACTACGACGATATGACCGGGGCGTTAACTGTGGAGGGGGGCGCCGCACACGGCTAGGAACAATTGATGTGTGTTCTAGGGGTGCCCTCCGCACGTATATAAAGGAGGGAGAGGGAGGGAGGTGTCCTAGGACGCGCCCAAGTAGGAGGAATTTTACTTGGGCCCCTAGTCCAATTCGGGCCCCCCTACCATATTTGGACAAGGGGGAAAGGAAGGAGGGGGGAGGGGAAGGAAGTAGGAGTCCTACTTCATACTTTCCTTTTCCTCCTCTCCTTTCCCTTTCTCCCCACGTGGCTGGCCCTATAGGGGCGCACCAGCCCCTTGTGGGCTGGTGTGTTCCCTTACTTGGCCCATTAAGCCCATATCTTTGCCGGGGGTTGCCCGGAACCCCTTCCGGTGACCCGGTATCACCCGGAACACTTCCGTTGTCCAAATACCATCGTCCTATATATGAATCTTTACCTATCGACCACTTAGAGACTCCTCGTCATGTCTGTGATATCATCCGGGACTTCGAACAAACTTCGGTCATCAAATCACATAACTCATAATACAAATTTTCATCGTACGTTAAGCGTGCGGACCCTACGGGTTCGAGAACTATGTAGACATGACCGAGACACATCTCCGGTCAATAACCAATAGCAGAACCAAGATGCTCATATTGGCTCCTACATATTCTACGAAGATCATTATCGGTCAAACCGCATAACAACATACGTCATTCCCTTTGTCATTGGTATGTTACTTGCCCGAGATTCGATCGTCGGTATCATCATACCTAGTTTAATCTCGTTACCGACAAGTCTCTTTACTCGTTCTATAATGCATCATCCCGCAACTAACTCATTAGTCAAATTGCTTTCAAGGCTTATAGTGATGAGCATTACCGAGAGGGCCCGGAGATACCTCTCCGATACATGGAGTGACAAATCCTAATCTTGATCTATGCCAACTCAACAAACACCATCGGAGACACCTGTAGAGCCTCTTTATAATCACCCAGTTACGTTGTGACATTTGATAGCACACAAAGTGTTCCTCCGGTATTCGGGAGTGGCATAATCTCATAGTCAGAGGAATATGTATAAGTCATGAAGAAAGCAATAGCGATAAACTAAACGATCATAGTGCTAAGCTAACGGGTGGGTCTTGTCCATCACATCATTCTCTAATGATGTGATCCATTGATCAAATGACAACATGTCTATGGTCAGGAAACTTAACCATCTTTGAATAACGAGCTAGTCTAGTAGAGGCATACTAGGGACACTCTGTTTGTCTATGTATTCACACATGTACTGAGTTTTCGGTTAATACAATTCTAGCATGAATAAAAAACATTTGTCATGATATAAGGAAATATAAATAACAACTTTATTATTGCCTCTAGGGCATATTTCCTACATCATTAGGAGAATGATGTGATCGACAAGACCCATCTGTTAGCTTAGCATATGATCATTCAGTTTATTGCTATTGTTTTCTTAATGTCAAATACATATTCCTTCGACTATGAGATCATGCAAGTCCCGGATACCGGAGGAATACCTTGTGTGCTATCAAATATCACAACATAAATGGGTGATCATAAAGATGCTCTACAGGTATCCCCGAAGGTGTCTGTTCAGTTGGCATGGATCGAGATTAGGATTTGTCACTTCGTGTATCGGAGAGGTATCTCTGGGCCCTCTCATCACAAGAAGCTTGCAAGCAAAGTGACTAAGGAGTTAGTTACGAGATGGTGTATTACTGAACGAGTAAAGAGACTTGTCGGTAACGAGATTGAATTAGGTATGAAGATACCGACGATCGGACCTCGGGCAAGTAACATACCGACAGACAAAGGGAATTACGTATGTTGTCATAAAGGTTAGACCAATAAAGATCTTCGCGGAATATGTAGGAACCAACATGGGCATCCAAGTCCCGCTATTGGTTATTGAGCAGAGAAGCGTCTCGGTCATGTCAACATCATTCTCGAACCCAGAGGGTCCGCACGCTTAACGTTTGTTGATGATATAGTATTATATGAGTTATGTATGTTGGTGACCGAATGTTGTTCGGAGTCCCAGCTAAGATCACGGACATGACGAGGAGCTCCGGAATGGTCCGGAGGTAAAGATTGATATATGGGATAATAGTGTTTGGCTTCCGGAAGGGTTCCGGAATTCACCGAAAGGGGTTTCGGATGTTTCCTGAAATGTTTGGATATGAGAACACTTTATTTGGGCCAAGGGGTAAAGCCCACGAGGCTTTTGGAAAGTGCAAAAAGAAGTTTTGCGGAGGCCAGGGGCCAGACGCCAGGGACCCTGGCATCTGGGTCCAGACGCCGGGAACCCTGGCGTCTGGTCCTAGAGTCCGAGAAGGACTCTTGCCTTTTAGACAAAACCAACTTTGAGGAGGCTTTTACTCCAAGTTTCGACCCCAGGGCTCAACATATAAATAGAGGGGTAGGGCTAGCACCCAAGACACATCAAGATTCACCAAGCCGTGTGCTGGCAACCCGTCCCCTCTAGTTTGTCCTCCGTCATAGTTTCCGTTGTGCTTGGCGAAGCCCTGCGGAGATTGTTCTTCACCACCACTGTCACCATGCCGTCGTGCTGCCGGAACTCATCTACTACTTCGCCTCTCTTGCTGGATCGAGAAGGTGAGGACGTTATCGAGTTGAACTTGTGCTGAACGCGGAGGTGCCGTATGTTCGGTACTTGATCGGGACGGGCCGTGAAGGTGTACGACTACATCAACCGTGTTGATAAATGCTTTCGCTTAGCTATCTTCAAGGGTATGAAGATGATCTCCCCCTCTCATAGCTATGCATCTCCATGGATAGATCTTGCGTGTGCCTAGAATTTTTTTTGTTTTCCATGCAACATTCCCCAACAGAGGTCGCCAGATTGGGAGGAGCGGGGCTTTCATTGGTGTTGCGTGAAGGGGGACGAGGATTGGGCACTCTAGTGCGTGTGTTTGTGCGGGAGTGGCGTCGTGAGGGGATCAAGAGAGGGTGGAGATGGGATCGGGGCTAGGTTAAGAAAGTGTGCGGCTGGGCCTAGCTGGACCTAGTGGCCGACTAGGATGGCTATGACTTAGGTGCAAAGGGCCGGCTAGGCTAGCCCTTTCTTTTCCCTTCTTTCATTTACAGAAAAAATAGAAAGAAAGAAAAATAGAGAAAATAAAAGGAATTGGGAGCTTGACCCAAGAAAATAGAAGTGGGTATGTGTATGAAGTTTGAATTCAAACTCATTTGAATTAAATTCAAATGGGTTTGAATAAGAAGTGGGTGTTTGGAAGGTCCAAAAATGTTCAGATTTTTTGTGGGACTTCGATGAATGGAGAAATATTATTGACAAGGTTTGGAGGTCAAACTTGAAGCAGAAAAAGATATGGGATTATTTTGCAAGTGTGTTCAAGGTTGATTCCATGGAATATTTTATGATAGCTCTCTAATAATATTGGGCGACTTTTTATATGTTGTAAAGAGAAATCACCATGTGCATCTCCCTCGATTTAAATGGATTGAAGATCCATACAATTTATTTATTTGAGTTTTAGTTGGGTTGAAAAATTAATGGCATGATGACGTGATGCAATTCAAAATAAAAAAACCAATATAATAGCAATCATGGAAAGAATCGGTCTCAGGCTGTCACAACTCTCCCCCACTTACAAGAGATCTCGTCCCAAGATCTAGGAATGAAAACGGAGAGAAGAGGTAAACAAAGTTGCTTCTGTGACAAACGTAAACCATAAACCTTGAGAGGTTGAACAACTTGAAAGGAGGGTACATAACAAGGACGAACGAAGTTGAAAATTCTCCGGTATAAAACAGCAATAAGGAACAACAATGATGCGGAGCATCCTACGGTGATCCCCATGGAACCTCCGTCTCCCCAAGTTCCAAGTGGATCAATGAAACGAGCACATGCAAGAGTTCTCGAGACCGAGGTCACATCTCTCGTTATTGACATTCCGTATGACCCACGTGAGACATGGCTAATACCTCAATCTGGATTGCTATGTGTGCTTAGGTACCAACAAGACTCTCTCGGAGATACTCGGAATCACGGACAAGCCCCAAGTACAAGGATGAAGGAGCGCGACGAGAGGAACCGCTCCAACAACCCAGCAGTCGAAGGAGCTACAGAGCCGGAACATCCAGTCAAACCCTACAGCACCGTAGCCAGAGCCAGCCCGGACACAGGACTCGAACATCCGGCTCGCCCCAAAGGCCCGGACATCCGGCCCCTGTCTACGCATAGTGAACAGCCCAAAGGCCCATGTACCCATCCAACTCGTCCCAACTTGTACTAGCACTGTATATAGACTACCCCCTCACCCATCTAGGGTTAGCAAAGGTTAGAGCTCATTTGAGATAGAGCTTTGCTCATCCACTTACCCCTACTCTCATGGAGTTCAAGACCTCCATGCACTACTAGGGAAAAGCCTAGCAGCAGTGCGGGTTCTAGGTATATTAGTAGCGCGGGGACCGGCGCTACTAATAAGGCGCTACAGCTAACCCATAGCAGCAGCGCGTGCGCGCCCGCGATACTGCTATACAAGTGTAGCAGCAGCGTGCTGCGTGGAAGCTCGCTACTGCTAATAGCTCTAGCGCGCTTTGGCCATACGCGCTACTGCTATATTCACGCTCCTGCTAACTTTCTTCCACTCGCTACTGCTAATTTTAGTAGTTTTTGATATTTTTTCTGCATATTTGTTTTGTATTTGAACAGGCTTTATACAAGAATCTTTAGCACATACAAATGTCATCATCATACACATACAAATGATCATGAGACCACAAATGTAATCATAGCATATACATACAAATAGTCTCATCATAATCATCATCCAACACAAAGTGGTATCTCGTCATCATCTCAAAAATAGCGATCCATGCAAGTCTCGAATACTTGCAACTACAATGTCATCCATCTAAACAATGATATATGTGAGAAGTGCTATCACTATGAGTGATAGTGGAACTATACAGTACATGAGGCGGCGGTCATGAGTCCTCTCTCGCTACTTTGAACCTCAAGTAACTAGCTTGTGCTTCTTGTCCGCTTTGAAGCCTTTATGGCTGGCGCCCGAGACCCCCTGCACTTGTGCCTGACACTCATGCCACTCGTCATACACTCCCGGAACCTTCCCTTCGTACACGACATAGCACTTCGCCATCAAGAAACTAGGTACCTGTTAGAGATACATCTTCATCAAGAGGATGTACAATCATATGCAACAAAATATACTAGAGCAACACGAAAAAGAAAGGGTTCGCAACTAGATGCAACATACAGTACACAAACTAATTACGTAGGTCATCGTACGCAAACTAACAATGTAGCGTTACGCAAGTTCGGCAAGGACCGTGGACATCACAAAGTTTCATCGCTACAGAAAGTATGCAAGTTCAACCGACACATATCATCATCATCGGCATCAGAATCACTAGAAGTTCCATCCTTCCATATCATCGAGGATGGACCCTAGCTTCTTGAATGGCGTGAGGTCTAGACGTTGCATGCCTATGCGAGTTCGGATGTCAGCTCGCGATATAGGGCCATGGTGGAACATCCCCTTCTCATCGACGACTTCTTTCATGATGATCATCGCAATGTCCCTTTGGATGCGAAAGAAGTTGTCTCTAAGTTTATAATCCGCTTCTCCATGAGATACTAGCCACTTGTGGATATGATCATCATTTCTGCTTGTCATGCGAAGCTTTTGGTGATCCTTGCTGAACTCAATCGTGAGATGGACGATGTAGAATCCATCCTTCTTGCTTGGTTTCGGGACATGGATGCAGCAGAAGTTAGTTTTATGCGTTGAAACCCATCTTCTTGTTCCTTTGTTTCTGATCTGCATGTGGCCACCTCTAATGTTGAAGCCTTGGAGAGCATCATCTAGAATATTCATTATGTGGGTGTAGTCCTTTTTCTGGTAGTCTCTGGAAGGGTCGAGATACACGGCGTGGGAGACTCGCGGGTAAAGAACGATAAGGACGGCGCTGTGCTGTCAAGGAAAAGACACCTCAAATTATTCTCCATATGAGCGAGAAGGAATGATTGAAATGTACGAAAGGGTTGTCCAGAACTGACTTACTTTGGATGATAAGGCAAGAGGACAATTTCCCGGTCCTTATTTTGTACCATGAAGTTTTGGAGGTAGTCCCTAGCAGTTTCACGCTCAAAGTCGCCGAGACTCAAGAAAGACTCGTGCATGTAGTACAGAGCTCATATGTAGCACAAAAAGGCGAACGATTGTAAAATCGAGCCACCTTGTCAGAAACATCTCAAAGATATGGTCAAACCGCAGGAAGAACACCTCCACGGGCCGTGTGTCGACGTAGCACTTCCCCTCAGGCACACGAGCCGTGTATGTCGGATATCCTGCATCCAATGAGCCTAGAAGGCTTTTCTCGATTAATGACACATGGTCGTGCAGTCTCTTGAGATCCTCGATAGTGCCTCCAATGATTCCGTGATAGCATCGGCTCGCCCGTGAGATGGAACATGGCCGCACCTTTCACGAGTACACACTCTTCAGAATCCATCGTCTGGCTGCTATGTGCTCTGGCTTGTTTGCAGGCAGCTATCTTCCCCGATCTCTTCCTCTCCTTTTTCTTGGGCACACCTTCCAGACCCTTCCTTAACCCCTGCCCCAGTGTTCTCGGGCTAGAAATCTTTGTCTGACGCCCGGCTAGTTGATCCTGTGTTGAGGCGGCATCTTCAGGCGTGTCCTGTGAGGATTTCATGAAGAGATACTTTTTGCAATCCCTGCTACGACCTTCCTGCCCGGGCATATCATCCATATCCTCATTAGCATGCTGATAGCCCGATTCGTCATATGGTTGACTCGTCATATCTATGTCACAGTCATACGCGTTTGTATTAAGGAAACCCATAGGGTCGACCTCCGTCTCATCATCCATTCTCTGTTCTACAGGACCGATTACATCAGCCAGTACTATTGCACCCCCTTCATCACGTCGTCCGCCGCTCTCACCGCGTGCATCCGCAATATCCATGGCACACCTGGCCTGCGACATATCTGTAACCGAGATAGTCGTGCACCGTCGTGATCAGCGCGACTCTCATGTAGAAATACTCGCCTTTGTTGGCGTCCCATGTCTTGGCCGGTGTTTTCCATAACGTGTCTAACTCCTCTTGAAGTAGCCCCAGATAAAAATTAATGTTATTTCCTGGTTGTTTCGGCCCTTGAATAAGCATGCTCATGTGAATGTACTTCGACTTCATGCACAACCAGGGGGGAGGTTCTACATCCATACAAACACGGGCCATGTGCTATGGTTGGTGTTCTGGTTGCCAAACGGATTCATGCCATCGGTACACGCACCGACCACGATGTTCCTTTCATCACATTCAAAATACCGATAGAAGTTGTTCAACGCTCTCCATTGGCTTCCATCCTTGACGTGTCTCAGCTTCGGATCATCTCCATCGTCGGGCTTCTTCCTCTCCGCGTGCAACAAGATTAGCTTTGCTTCCTTGGGATCTACAAAATACCGCTGGAGACGGGGAGTGATCGGTAAGTACCATACAACTTTCTGGGGACATTTCTTCCCGGCCTTCTTGTATCGAGAAGCATTGCACACCGGAGAGCTTATTTTTTCCGTGTGCTCCTTCCGATAAATTATGCAATCGTTGATGCATGCATGGTATCTAACATGCGGCAGATCAAGAGGGCACACGATCTTCTTGGCCTCATCAACACTAGTAGGACATAGATTCCTCGCGGGAAGAACATCCTTTAGGTACTTGAGATGCTAATCGAGGCTAGTGTCGGTCGATTTTGTTTTAGCCTTCGTCTTCGTGGAGTTGGAGCGTGAAACTCAAGCGGGTCACCTCAGGATTGCAACCATCATACAATGGAGTGTTCGAGTCTACCACCAGTTGCTCCAGCTTAGCCTCCTCTCTAGAAGCAGCTCTCTCAGTACTCGTCTCCTTGCGAAGTAGTGCTTGAACATGAGGGTCCCGCACGATTGAACTTAGTACCGACGAACTCTGCTGCGTGGAGTCCACGTCGTTCTCTCCGCCGCCATGTCCGGCCCCTTCTCCGCCGCCATGTCCGGCCTCTTCCCCGCCACCATTATCGATCATATCTTCGTCTTGCCCCGTGTCATCATTGCATGCCCCATCGGCATCCTCAACATCGTCATCCTCATCTTCAATTATCCACCGAGTATAGCCATCCATGAAACCAGTCATGAGCAGGTGCGCTTCGACACGACCATCGTCATAGGGGTCGAGCCAAACTATTCCTTCGCATTTTCGACACGGACATAAAACCTTTGTCCGATTATTTTCTTTCATGTCCCTCACCGCCGACCGCAACCACATGTCCACCATCGTTCCACTGACCATCATGAACGTCTGCACGGTAATAATAAACAAATTGATTATAAAAATGCGTGCATGCATCAAAGTCATACAAAAATTCGGCATGACCTTCCCTAAAAATAGGACATATATAGATCTAGAGTGATACGGAGCAGCCCTCACTCATCCCCACGGACGTGCCTACATCTCCCTCAACACCACCGGGACCCATGACAAGAGCCCGAGCTAAGGATATTGAAGATAAGGTGAACTCGCTCCTCTCCGAACTTCTTATTTCTACCCATGAGACATGGCTACTACCTCATTCAGAAACTCTATGTGTAATCAGGGAACCCGGAGGCGAACCAAGGATCTACTACTTGCAAGAGCCAAGACGGCGAGAACTCCAAGTATGTCGAAGAGGAAGAAGGGATGCAGCTGAAGCTACAGGACCCGGACGTCCGACCACCTCCGGACGTCCGACGATCCCCAGGCCACGGACGTCCGACGCCCTCCGGACGTCCGGAACATCATCACCCGAATCAAACCTACGGACGACCGGAGCTGACCGGACGTCCGGGACTTCATCACCCGAATCAAATCTACGGACGACCGGAGCTGACCGGACGTCCGGCGTCATCACCCGAATCAGCTGCGGACGTCCGAACGAGTCCGGACGACCGGACCCTCCCGAGCCTCCGGACGTCCGACACCTTCCGGACGTCCGACACCTGATGCGGGCTGAAGCCCATGTACCCCTCCGTTTTGACTCCCATTTGCACTAAGACTATAAATAGGACCTTTCCGTCTCTTAGTGAGGGTTAGCTTTGGATTAGCTCATGTTTAGGTGAGAGAGCCTTTGCTCATCCACTTGGCTACTTCTCCTTCGAGATCAGGACCTCTTCGGAGAAGATCCCCCAAGCGGATTCAAGACCCCCTCCTAGGGTGGACCCCATCAAGACCTCCTTAGGAGAAGATCGGCTACTCGTGTATCTTTATCTTTATTGTTCTTGAATCTTGTGCCACTCTATGTGTTCATCGATCTAGCACTTGTGTGATTGTTTTCTTGTCGGTTGAGTGTTTTCCCTCGCTCCTCCCGTGATTTCCTCGTGTTCTTCCGCGTTTTCCCGTGTCTCCCGTAGGATCCGCTCCCACGTGAAAGATCGCTCCCGTAGGGTCCCACCCTACATCATCATGGTATCACGAGCCACGTTGATCACGTTATTGGAGCCCCTACCCCTCTTTTTCTAGCTTGATTTTGTTGTTTTTGTCCTAATTCCGAAAATTTCCCCACAAAAATAGCCCCCAAAAATTTTTGTGATTTGTTTGTGAGTTGAGATTTTGTTGGATTTGGTCCATGGATTCGTGTTGCTACGTGTGGATCTAGCTTTCCCCACCCTCCCCTCCCTTTTCCATCCACCAAACCCCTCGATTTCAACCTCTCAAGCATCTTCTTCCCGGAAATTTTGCAGCTCATTTCCCGAGCCCGATTTTCGCCCGGGCTCCGGACATCCGGACAAGGCGGACGTCTGACGCAGTCCGGACACCGTAAGGTCACGGACGTCCGTAAAACTCTGACCAAACTGAATCTCTTGATTCGGACACCACAACCACCCATAATTCTCCACATCTCCCAAACCCATATACACCAAATTCTTCCACGATTCCTCCGATGACGATTTTTGACACATTTTGGTCTTTGCGATTTTGAGTGTGGCCTCCGTATCCTTTTGTGTTTCGGCTATCTAGGTGCGGTGCAAAGTCATCATCACCACTGCTCATCTACATCGATCAGTCATAATCGCAAGGACGGTAACTTCGGCGACATCTTTGTCTTACCTTGCTATTGCATTGATAACTAACATTGCCTCATTTTGCGTAGCTTACCCATCGAGACTAGCCTTTGAGTATTGCCGGCAACGTGACTTGTGCACATTTAGTGATCATACTCCATAGCATACATACCATACCAAAGTAGTGCATATCTTACCATCATCTTGTGTGTCACAAAGTTGTCATCGCATACACAATTGCTATCTTGGTTCGTGAGGTTTTACATGAGAAAAGAGCTCATAAAAGAAAGAGCCAATCAAGCTTTTAAGCAAATAGAGAAACATAAGCAAAGAGCTTATGAGCAAGAACCATAGCATTATCAAAAAATTAAGATAGTCATACTTGATCATCTTGGATCAACACATCGACACACCATACATATAGCATATTTGGGATAGAAGTCGTTGCCTTTTTGCTTAGTAGGTTGTGCACAAGTTCGTATCCGCCTATTGTGCAATCGTGCTAACGTCTCTCTAGTGTTGTGCAACAAGAGCATCTTGGTGTATTCCACATTTTAGCTCATCCTTGGTTGCATAACCCCATATTATCTATTTGCTGCGTGTGTTTCCGTGTACCATATCTTGCTATTGGTCTACTTGTTGCATTTGCAAATTTGTGAATCATTTCCAACTTTATTGAGTCTCACTTACAATTGCATTTAATTTCGTGCCACCATCCTAACCGAGCTCCACCATAAGCTTTTATTTGTGTAGGTGTGAGAACCGACAAGAATCGGTACCAAGAGTGCTATTTCCTTGTCCGCATTTGAGTGAACTTGATTCATTTTCAATATCGGTCAAAGGTACATTGGTATAAGTTCTTTTCCGTTCTACCACTCACATCTCGCTTGGAATGATGGATAGGCCAAGTTCTTCTACCAACCCACTCTTCATCGAGCAAGACGACGACATGTCCTCATACGTCACCAAAGGCCACCTCTTCGGTGCACAACGAGCGTTGCACCAAGAACAACAAGCAATGAGCGACCGCATCAACAACCTTGCAACCGACTTGCGACTCTCCGAGCAACGTACAAGAGACTACTTCGACAACAAGTTCGAGGCGCACAAGCAAGAGAATGATGCAAGAATGGACGAGATCCGCAAGTTGATGAGAAACCGGCATCATTCCACGTCTTCATCATCAAGACGGAGCCACTCGAGTCGACACTCGACGACACCTTCTACGACTCAAGTACACCGTCATCGAACACTCTTCGACGAGCCAAGGCCAAGATCGTCATGCATCTCGCAACCCGCTACATGACAAGCACTCACAAGAGCAAGTTGATGATCAAGTTCCTCGTCCTCATTCAAACCAAGAGGCCTTTGCTCAAGCTTCAAGAAAGGCAACGTCTTCGCCGCCAACAAGAGGAAGAAAGAGCACGTCGTCACCAAGACGAACAAGACGCCAATGCTCAACGTCGTCAACAACAACAACGTGAAGCGCAAGCTCTTGAGGCGCAACGTGCCCTTCAAGAATCAAGTAGAGCCGTCGCCAACCGCAACCGCGAACGGCACAATCAAGAGGAAGCCCTTCGAGAAGAAATACAAGAGCGGAACTACCAACCTAATGTACAACGTCAAGTTCCTCAAGCTCCTCCACAAGCTCGTCAAGCTCCACCTCAACCTCAAATTCCACACGAGCAAGTTGATCATGGTCTTCCTCCGCGCCAAGAGCAACATCAAGACGAGTACATCCCTCGTCAAGGACGCCATCATCAACAACGCCAACAACACAATGACGAGCAACGCCACGGCAAGCTAAAATTCACCATGCCCAAGTTCAATGGAAGCAATGACCTCAAGACTACCTCTCATGGGCATTGAAGGTTGACAAAATCTTCCGCTTGCACAACTACGATGAAGCGAAGAAAATCGCTATGGCATCACTTGAGTTCCAAGATTACGTGCTCATATGGTGGGAACAAATCATTGAGCTGACGACAAGCAAGAGGTGAACCTCCAATCACCACTTGGGCTCAAATGAAGGATGTCATGCGAGCACGCTTTTGTGCCAACATACTACAACCGCGATCTCTTCAAGAAACTCCAACTACTCAAGCAAGGAACAAAGAGCGTTGAAGAATACTACAAGGAGATGGAGATAGCCATGATTCGCGCCAATGTCAAGGAAGATGATGAGCAAACTATGGCCCGCTTTCTTGAATGGACTCAATCATCCCATCAAGAAGATCGCCGACTTCCAACCATACTCATCCCTCATTGAGCTCGTGCATCAAGCTACAAAGGCGGAACGCCAAGTGCAAGATGACTTTAAGCACGCCTAAGTACTCATCCAAGACCTACGGCTTCTCCAACAACCAAGCTTCAACAACTAATCCAACATCTACTTCGACCAAGCTTTCTCCAAGAAACGACGACAAGTCAAGTTACAAGAAGACTTCGACAAATTCAAGTCGTCCTCCTCCTACTACAAGCAACCTCAAGCCGCGTGCTTCATCCTCTACTCCGACCGATGAGACCATCAAGACAAGCTCCTTCAAGTGTTTTACTTGCGGCGGCCGAGGCCACAAGTCATATGAATGCACCAACAAGCGCACCATGATCCTCAACGATTTATAGCACATACGACTCCATGAGTGAAGAGGAGATGGAAGCCCTTGAGCAAGTGGCCATGCACCGGCAAGTGAATGAAGATGAAGATGATCAAGTCTTTTGTGATGAGGATTCGAGCCCCGCCTCGTTGTCTCCAAAGTCTTGACACTTCAACATCAACAAGAAGAAGACCAACGATGCCACATCTTCCACACAAAAGCCGGCATCAATGGACGGTCCATCAAGGTCATCATCGATGGAGGTAGTTGCCACAACTTGGCAAGTGAAGAACTATGCTCCAAGCTCCAACTAATCAAGAAGAAGCACCCGCACCCTACAAGGTTCAATGGCTAAGTGACTCCGGCACTATCTGAGTCGAGCATACGGTCCAAGTCTCCTTCAAAATCGGTGCTTATGAAGACACTTTGGAGTGTGATGTGGTCCCAATGACCGCTTGTCACCTACTTCTGGCCGACCATGGCAATTCGACCGTGGTGTCATCCACAATGGGCGCACCAATCACTATAGTTTCAAAATGAAGGGGAGAGAATATGTACTACGACCTATGTCTCCTAGTCAAGTGATAGCCGACAAGCAAGCCACCCATCATAGAGAAAAGAGTGAGAAAGTGACCCACCAAAAAGTGAGTGAAAGCCACAAGCCAAATTTGAGCGACTCTTCGCCTAGAAAGAATAACCTCATTCTATTGGCCACCAAAAGTGAGATGAGAGAAGTGTGTGAGAACCCATCTACCGTGATGCACTTCGTCCTTGTGTGCAAAGATGGAGAACCAAAACTAACACCATTCACGAGCTACCTTTGGTGTTTCAATCTCTTTGCAGGAATTCCAAGATGTTTTTCCCGATGAGCTACCTCCGGGTCTACCTCCTCTTCGAGGCATTGAGCATCGAATCGACCTCATCCCCGTGAGCGCCTCTACCAAACAAAGCTCCATACCGAGTTAATCCGGAAGAAACCAAGGAGATTCAACGGCAAGTACAACAACTCATCGACAACGGTCATGTACGTGAAAGCCTAAGCCCTTGTGCCGCTCCGGTTATTCTTGTGCCTAAGCCCGATGGAAGTTTCCGTTTGTGTTCCGATTGTAGACCTATCAATGCTATTACTGCTCGATATAGGCATCCCATTCCTCGCTTAGATGACATGCTTGATGAACTTAGTGGAACCAACTTTTTCTCAAAATTGATCTTAAAAGTGGCTATTATCAAATCCGCATACAAGAGGGTGATGAATGGAAAGCGCTTTCAAAACCAAATTTGGTTTATATGAGTGGTTAGTGATGCCTATGGGTCGCTTCGGAAGCTCCAGTACTTTTCGCATGCGTCTTATGCATCATGTGCTTCGCCCTTACATTGGAGTCTTTGTTGTGGTCTACTTTGACGATATTCTTGTGTTTAGCAAAACCATGAAAGAACACATCAATCATGTAAAATCTGTGTTGCAAACTCTTCGCAAAGAAAGCCTTTATGCAAACTTGAAAAATGCACATTTGGAGTTGACAAAGTGGTTTTCTTGGGTTTTGTTGTTTCCTCAAAGGGTGTCCATGTTGATGAATCTAAAATTCAAGCAATTCAAACTTGGCCCCAACCCACCAATTTGCAACAAGTGCGAAGTTTTCTTGGTCTTATGGGTTTCTATCGTCGCTTTGTGAAAGATTTCAGCACAATTGCCGCTCCTTTGCATGTTTTGAGCAAGAAGAATACTCCCTTTGTTTGGGGAACTTTGCAATCAGCCGCTTTTGATAAGCTCAAGACTTTGCTTACTCATGCTCCGATTCTTGCTTTGCCCAATTTCGACAAAACTTTTGAGGTTCATTGTGATGCAAGTGGTACCGAATTGGCGGAGTTTTGATGCAAGAAAAACGAGCCATTGCTTATTTTAGTGAAAAACTCTCCGTGCTCAACTTAATTATCCCATCTATGATAAAGAATTGTATGCTTTAGTGCGTGTGCTCCATGTTTGGGAACATTACCTTAGACCTCACGAGTTTGTCATCCATACCGATCATGAAACGCTTAAGTACCTCAAAGGTCAAACTAAATTGAACAAGCGCCACGCAAAATGGAGTGAATTCATTGAATCTTTTCCTTATGTGATCAAGTACATTAAGGGTAAAGAAAATGTAGTTGCCGACGCGCTTTCACGCATATATGCATGCTTGTCACTCAACTTGAGTTGAATGTCATTGGTTTTGACCATATAAAAGACTTGTATGAGCACGATCCATCTTTTGCTTCTCCTTATGCTAAGTGCTTGACGACACGTCTTGGGACAAATATTACATCAAGGATGGTTATCTTATGAGAGCTAACAAACTTTGCATTCCCGAGTCTTCTCTTCGTTTGCTCCTTTTGCAAGAGGCTCATGGAGGCGGACTCATGGGACACTTTGGACGCGACAAGACATTCGCCACGCTCTCCAACAACTACTTCTGGCCCAAGATGTTCCGCGACGTTCAACGCTTCACCAACCGATGCTATACATGTCGCAAAGCTAAGTCTAAAGCTCAATCTCATGGTCTTTACATGCCTCTCCCTATTCCATACCAACCATGGGAAGACATTAGTATGGATTTTGTACTTGGTCCGCCTAGGACACAAAATGGCAAGGATTCCGTGTTTGTTGTTGTGGATAGATTTTCTAAGATGGCACATTTCATTCCTTGCAACAAGATAGACGATGCTTCACATGTTGCAAATCTCTTTGTAGGGAAATCTTGCGACTCCATGGAGTACCAAAGACAATCGTCTCCGATCGTGACGTCAAGTTCTTGAGTTACTTTTGGAAGACCCTATGCGCCAAGCTCGGAATCAAGCTATTGTTCTCCTCGGCATACCATCCTCAAACCGACGGCCAAACGGAGGTGACGAACCGCACACTATCCACTCTACTTCGTGTCTTGATCAAGAAGAACATCAAGGAGTGGGAAGCATGTCTACCTATCGTCGAGTACGCCTACAATCGTGCAAGACATTCAACTACCGGCAAGTCCCCTTGAAGTCGCTTCACGGTTTCAACCCGTTGTCCCCATTGGACATTCTACCACTCCTCTCCAAGAGCGCACCAACATGGATGCAAGTGAACGAGCAAGCTACATCAAGAAGATGCACGAAGATACAAGGCACGCAATTGCGCCGCCAAGTACAACGCCAAGCAAACAAGCTCAACGCCAACAAGCAACCCATCGTCTTCAACATTGGCGATCAAGTGTGGCTACACCTTCGCAAGGACCGCTTCCCCAAAGAACGCAAGTCCAAACTTCTCCCTCGAGCCGATGGCCCTTTCAAAGTGCTCGCGACGCTACAACGAGAACGCTTACAAGATCGACATACCTCGCGACAAGTACAACGTGAGCGACATCTTCAACGCCAAGGACCTTGCACCTGTCCATGGAGATGAAGTTTTGATCCGAGGTCGGATCTCTCCCAAGGGGGAGATGATACGGAGCAGCCCTCACTCATCCCCACGGACGCGTTCTACATCTCCCTCAACACCACCGGGACCCATGACAAGAGCCCGAGCTAAGGCTATTGAAGATAAGGTGAACTCGCTCCTCTCCGAACTTCTTATTTCTACCCATGAGACATGGCTACTACCTCATTCGGAAACTCTATGTGTAATCAGAACCCGAGGCGAACCAAGGATCTACTACTTGCAAGAGCCAAGACGGCGAGAACTCCAAGTATGTCAAAGAGGAAGAAGGGATGCGTTGAAGTTACAGGACCCGGACGTCTGACCACCTCCGGACGTCCGACGATCCTCAGCCACGGACGTCCGACGCCCTCCGGACGCTCGAACATCATCACCGAATCAAACCTACGGACGACCGGAGCTGACCGGACGTCCGGACTTCATCACCGAATCAAATCTACGGACGACCAAGGCGACCGGACGTCCGGCGACTCATCACCCGAACCGAACTGCGGACGTCCGAACGAGTCCGGACGACCGGACCTCCCGAGCCTCGGACGTCTGACACCTTCCGGACGTCTGACACTGATGCGTGGTCAAGCCCATGTACCCCTCTGTTTTGACTCCCATTTGCACTAAGACTATAAATAGGACCTTTCCGTCTCTTAGTGAGGGTTAGCTTTGGATTAGCTCATGTTTAGGTGAGAGAGCCTTTGCTCATCCACTTGGCTACTTCTCCTTCGAGATCAGGACCTCTTCGGAGAAGATCCCCCAAGCGGATTCAAGACCCTCCTAGGGTGGACCCCATCAAGACCTCCTTCCGGAGAAGATCGGCTACTCGTGTATCTTTATCTTTATTGTTCTTGAATCTTGTGCCACTCTATGTGTTCATCGATCTAGCACTTGTGTGATTGTTTTCTTGTCGGTTGAGTGTTTTCCCTCGTTCCTCCCCGTGATTTCCTCGTGTTCTTCCGCGTTTTCCCCGTGTCTCCCCGTAGGATCCGCTCCCACGTGAAAGATCGCTCCCGTAGGGTCCCACCCTACATCATAGAGTTTGCTCGGAATTCGCCGAAACGGAAATAAATCGACATTTCGGCAAAACATAGGCAACTCAAAAGCACAATTTGGCGTCAACTCGTGCCACACACACAATTTCCATCATATTGCCCAATTATCATATCACACACATACACATATTTCCATTTTGCAAAAGCATGAAATTTTAATCACCTCTATCTTGAGATCGAGCACACGGTGGGAGATGATGATGTAGGGATATCAAAAGTGCACAAAGCTCTTCTTGACAAAGATATATCTAGTTAGGGGGCAAATAGGTCACTTGACTAAATGCTACATCTACCTAGCTAGCTAATTTGGGAGGAGACAACTTCAACTAGTGGAGGGGGAAGGAAAAAGAGAAAGGAGATACATTAATGGAGGTGGTGTAGTTAGCTAGAAGTAATAAAGAGAGAGAAAGGTAGGTAGAAGAGGGAGAGTAATGGGGGAGAAGTATTGAAGAAGAAGAAGAGTGAGAGAGGGAGGATCTGGGGGGTAGGGGAAAGGGAGGAGAGGAGATGGGGGAGGGGAGGACGGGTGGGGAAAGGTGGTGGGGTGCTGCACCTTAGCAGTAGCGCGGGAGGAAAAGCGCGCTACTGCTAAGCGAGTAGCAGCAGCGCGCTTTTCTCAGACGTGCTACTGCTAAACGGGTCAGCCATGTGGAAAATTTCAAAATTAGCAGCAACGATGTGACTAAAAAGCGCGCTACTACTATTACATTAGCAGTAGCGCGCATCATGACACTGCGCTGCTGGTAAACTTAGGTTGTTGGGTACTGTCGGTACATTTCTGTAGCAGCGCGGTTTAGCCATCACGCGCTACTGCTAAATTTTCATCAATAGCGTGCTTTTCATAACCTCGCTACTGCTAATTAGCAGTAGCGCCTCTTTTTGTGCCGCGTTGTTGCTAAGATTCTGTGTATAAGGTTTTCCCTAGTAGGGATGTGAGAAGATCCCCCAAGTGGATTCAAGACCCCTTCATGGGAAGATCCTCCTTGGATTCAAGACCTCTCTCCTTCAAGGATTTGGATGAACTAGCTACCCTTTGTATCCTCTTGTGTTGACTTTGGATCATGTATCTCCCCTAGCTGTATGTGGATTTAGCACATGCTTGACTTGGATCTTGTTGTCTGAGTGTTTTTCTCTCGTCTTCTTCGTATTCATCGAGGGATCCCCTCCATTTCGTGAAAGATTGGCCCAACTCCACATCATCTTGGTATCATGACCCAAGTTTATCACCATTTTGGAGCCCCCGCCATCATTTTTCTAGCCTAATTTTGCTTCGTTTTGTCCCAATTTCGAAAATCACCACAAAAATAGCCATACCAAAAAATATGTGATATGTTGGTTGGATGATGTTTTGTTGGTTTTAATCCATGGATTTGATGTGTTTCAAGTGCATCTAGCATCCCCACACCTTTTCCCCAATTTCCATCCACGAAATTCGCGTAATTTTGCTCGAATTTTTCTTTTCCACGAGTTCGTCCACAGATCAGAGACCCCGGACGTCCAGCCCGTGTCCCCGGACATCCGGCCAGACGCCCGGACATCCGGCGCCTGGTAGCCATGACCGCCTCCACCACCACCATTTTTACAAAAATTTTGCCAATTCTGACCGGGTTTCCACCAACTCTTCCGCAAACCACCACCGCTTTCCGCCAGCACCATCGTGTTTCCGCTACCATTGCAAATTTTGACACGTTTTACCATCTAAGAACTTGAGTTGCGATTTCTGTTTCCTAATATGTTTCGGCTGCTTAGGGACGGTAACCTTGACAACATCACTTTTTGCCACGAATTCGTCATCGACAACGACCACTTCACCATTTTGACACCCTAGCCGTAAGCAAGGACAGTAACCTAGACAACATCACTTGTACGTCTCCTTTGCCATTGCATTGTTAAACCCGAGCCCATTTTGCGTCATTTCCCTATCGATACTAGCCATTTGAGTATTGCAGGCAACGCTACTTGTGCACATTAGTGACACTTGTTCTGCATAGCTATCATAGCGTGCATATATCTTTGTATCATCTCTTGTGGCATACATTGTTCCCGCATATACACGAGTTCTATCTTGGTTTGATCATTTTCGCATAAGTGGCAATAACAAAAAAAATAGAAAAGCTTTTAAGCAAAGAGAAAACAAAGAGCTTGTAAGCAATAGACATAGCATCGCCATGTTGCATATCAAATTGCCATATTCGATCATCTTGGATCATCGTGAGAGAATCACCGGGAATCATACATAAATACCATACTTGGGATAGAAGTCGTTACGTTTTGTTTCTCATAGGTTGTGCACAAGTGTCGATTCTTGCCTATTAAGCAATCATGCTAGCGTCTCTCTAGCATTGTGCAACACGAGCGCTTTTCCATGGATTCCACATTTTGAGCTCATTTCTTTGTTCCACGACCCCATGTATCCGTAGGTGTGCGTTTACGTGCCACATATTGCTATTGGTTTACGTGTTTCGCTTGCAAATTTGTGAATCTCTTTCAACATTATTTAATCTTGCTAATAATTGCATAAATTTTGTGCCCCCATACTCACCAAGCTACTCCAAAATCTTTAATTGTGTAGGTGTGAGATTGACAAGATCTGGTACCAATTGTGCTACTTCCATAATACCATATTGGGTGATCATTGGTCCATCTTCAACATTGGATAAGGTACATTTGGTCTAGTTCTTTCTTTTCTTCAACTCACATATTTGCTTGAGATGATGGATAGACCAAGAATTTCTACCAACCCACTATTTGACGAGCAAGAAGAGGAGCCGAACAACCATGCCACCAAGAATCAACTATTCAGCGCACATAGAGCTTTGCATCAAGAGAATGAAGCTTTGGGCGACCGCATCGACCAACTCGCCACCGAATTGCGACAATCCGAATGACGGACATAGGACTACCTTGACTACAAGTTATCATCACAAATGGAAGACTTCCATGCCTTGATGTTCAACCGCTCTTCTACAACATCGTCATCATCAAGACGACGCCACTCAAGCCGACACTCTTCGGACACTTCTTTAGATACAAGTCTTCCTCGAGATTGTCTGCATCGTCGTCGAGACCAGGGAGATCATCAAGCTCCACAAAAACCATTTCATGGCAATGATTTACAAGACCGCCTTCAGGAACGTGGGCAACATCGTCACCAAGCAAATGATACCATGGAACAAGAGCAAGCTCAACGCCGCCAACAACAAAAACAAGAAAACCAAGCCGTGAGGAACAAGCCCTTGAAGCCCAACGTGCTCTATGTGAAGCAACCCACACTGTCAACAAGCGCAATTGCCATGTGCGTGAACAAGAAGAGGTCCTCCGGCGAGAGCGACAAGAAGAAGTCACACGCATCGAGGAGCGCTAAGAAATGAGGAACCATGCAAGAATTCCACGGCCTAAACGTCAAGCTAATCAAGCGGAGCATGAGGAGCAAGCGGTTGAAAACCCTAAAACGCGGCAAGAGCATCATCGCCATTGACCCAAACACAACGAAGAGCAACGCTACGGCAAGCTCAATCTCAACATGCCTAAGTTCTCCGGAAGCAACGATCCTGAAGACTACCTCTCATGGGCACTGAAGGTCGACTAGATATTCCGTCTTCACAATTGGGTGACAAAGGTCCAAATCCAACAAAGGAGGATACGCGGTAGCTAGTTCATCCCAATCTATGAGAAAAGAGGTCTTGAATCCACTAGGGCATTCCCACAAGGGGGTCTTGAATCCACTTGGGGGATCTTCTCCTAGGAGGCCTTGGTCTCCAATTGAGTAGGGGTCCAAGTTGATGAGCAAGGCTCTATCTCCAAAATGAGCTATCACAATGCTAACCCTAATTTTTGGGCGGAGTTGGAGTATATATAGTCTAGGGGGGTGAAGGGGTACACGGGCCTTGGCCCAAGTCACACACGTAGGTGGAGTCTGGATGATCCAGATGGTGGTCCGAATGATCCAAGCTTTGGGAGTCCGGATGATCCGGGCGACCGTCCGAATGATCTGGACGGCCATCCGGAGGCATCATGCTGTAGGGGGTCCGGATATTCGGGTTAGCGTCTGAACGTCCGGGCTGGTCCGGATGATATGGGCATTGGTCCGGATGATCCGGCTTTGCTTGGAGGCTTGCTATAGTCTTCAGGCTCGGTGCCCGGATCATCCGGACCAGGGGTCGGATCGTCCAGGCATCGTCCTTATCATCCGGGCGCCGGTCCGGATCATTCGGGCGAGCTCTGTCTTGCTTCGTTTCTTCTTCGTCTTCGCGTATGACTTTCTCCCTCGATCGTACTTGCTCCTTAGCTTCGCCATGGCTAACTCCTTGGTACCTGAGTATGCAAAGTGTCTTCGCTTGAGGTAGTATCCATGTCTCATGTGTTTCAAAGAGGAATTGCGAGAGAGATGTCACCTCGGTCTCGAGAGCTCTTGCATGTGCACGTGTCATAGGTCCACTTGCCACTTGGTGAGATGACGGTAGGTCCATGGGGATGACTTGGGATGCTCCGCGTCAAAGTCCATTGAAGAATACTATAAAGAAATAAAGATTTCAATGATATGAGCCAATGTCATGAAGATAAGGAGCAAACTATGGCACGTTTCTTGAATGGACTAAACCATCCCATCAAGAAAATCATGGATTTCCAACCGTACAACAACCTCCTTGAGTTAGTGCACCAGGCTACCAAGGCGGGGTGACAAGTGCAAGATGACCTCAAGTACGCCAAGTATTCTTCCGAAACCTACGGTTCATACACTCAAGCTTCAACGACTACGGCGCCTTCTACCTTGACTAAAGCTTCTCCAAGCAACGGTGACAAGTCTAGTTACAAGAAACCTTTGACACCTTCGAGTCGTCCTTCTACTACAAGCAACTATAAGACAAGAGCTTCATCATCAACTACTCCAAATGATGAGACCGTCAAGGCGAATTCCATCGAGTGCTTCACATGCCAAGGCCGAGGACACAAGACATTTGAGTGCCCAACTCGGCGCACCATGATCGCCAACGACGATGGCACCTACGACTCTATGAGCGAAGAAGAAATGGAAGTGCTTGAGCACGTTGCCATGCACCGTCAAGTAAATGAGGATGAAGACGCTCAAGTCTTTTGTGACAATGATTCGAGCCCTGCTCTAGTTGTCTCTAGGGTCTTGACACTCCAACACCAACAAGATGACGATCAATGTGCCATATCTTTCATACCAAAGCGGGCATCAATTGACGCTCCGTCAAGGTCATCATCGACATCGAAAGTTGCCACAACTTGGCAAGCGACGAGCTATGTACCAAGCTACAATTGGTCAAGACGAAGCACTCTCACCCATACAAGGTCCAATGGCTTAGCGACTCGAGCATACATTTAAGTGGAGCACACCATTCATGTGTCCTTCAAGATTGGCGCGTGCGTAGACACATTGGGGTGTGATGTGGTTCCCATGTTTGTATGCCACCTTCTCCTAGGACGACCTTGGCAATTCGACCGCGGTGTCATCCACAACAGATGGACCAATCAATATAGCTTCAAGATGAAGGGCAAGGAGTACGTGCTTCGGCCCATGTCGCCAAGTCAAGTGATCGCTGATAAGCAAGCTTCAAACCATCATGGAGTGAATAGTGAGCGAGTGAACCACCCAAAAGAGAGTGAGCACCATAAGCCAAAATTGAGTGACTCCTTGATGAGCGACAAGAAAAACTTAGTGCTTTTTAGCCACCAAAAGAGACATGAGGGATGTGAGTGAGAGCCCATCGAGTGTTCTTTACTTTGTAATTGTGTGCAAAGATGAAGCGGTGAGGACTAATACTTCACGACATCTACCTTTGGTGTTGTCTTGTTTATTGCAGGTTCAAGGACATATTTCCCGATGAGCTACCTCCCGGACTTCCTCCGCTTCGCAGAATCGAACACTGCATCGACCTCATTCCTGGCGCACCTTCACCGAACAAGGCACCATACCGCGTCAACCCCGATGAGACAAAAGAGATCCAACAGCAAGTCCAATATCTCATGGAGAATGGGTATGTACGCAAGAGCGTAAGTCCATATGTCGTTTCGGTTATTCTTGTGCCTAAAAGAGATGGTAGTTATTGCATGTGTTCCAATTGTCGTCCCATAAATGATATCACCATTCGTTATAGATACCCCATTCCACACCTTGATGATATGCTAGATGAACTTAGCGGCGCCACCATTTTCTTAAAAATTGACCTTAAAAGTGGCTACTATCAAATTCGCATTCAATAGGGTGATGAATCTAAAATGGCTATCAAAATCAAATTTGGCTTATATGAATGGTTAGTCATGCTTGTGGGCTTATCGGAAGCACCTAGCACTTTTATGCATGTGATGCATTAGGTTCTTCGCAAATATATTGGTATATGTGTTGTGATATACTTTGATGATATACTTGTGTTTAGCAAATCTCTTGAAGATCATGTCATACATCTTAGGGATGTCTTGCAAGTTCTTAGAAACGAGTGACTTTATGCTAACATGGAAAAGAGCACTTTTGGTGTTGACAAGCTTATTCTTAGGATTTGTTGTTTCCTCTAAGGGTGTTCAAGTTGATGAGTCTAAAATTGAAGATATTAAAACTTGGCCACAACCAGCCAATTTGGAATAAGTGCGTAGTTTCCTTGGCCTAGCCGGTTTCTATCGCCGATTCGTTAAGGACTTTAGCGCTATTGCATCACCATTACACGCATTGAGTAAGAATAATGCACCATTTGTTTCGGGACCTTCCCAAGACACAACATTCCATGAGCTTAAAAACTTGCTTACGCATGCTCCATTGCTTGCATTACTCAACTTTGATAAAACTTTTGAAGTAGCATTGTGACACTACTGGTAATGGCATGGGTGGCGTGTTAATGCAAGAGAAGCGTCCAATCGCATAGTTTTAGCGAGAAACTTTCCGGAGCGCAACTTAATTACCCCATTTATGACAAGGAGTTATATGCCTTAGTGAGAGTCTTGCATGTGAGGGAACATTATCTTCATCCTCATGAATTTGTCATCCATACGAATCATGAGATGCTTAAATACCTTAAGGGTAAAAAAAATTGAATAAGCGACATGCCAAATGGTGTGAGTTCAATGAGTCATTTCCTTATGTGATCAAGTACACCAAAGGTAAGGAAAATGTTGAGACGGACGCCCTTTCTCGCAAATGCATGCTTGTAACTCAACTTGAATTGACCTTGCAAAAAAACTCAACTTGAATTGAATGTCATAGGTTTGAGCACATTAAAGACTTGTATGCATGCTTGTAACTCAACTTGAATTGACCTCGCAAAAAAACTCAACTTGAATTGAATGTCATAGGTTTAAGCACATTAAAGACTTGTATGCGCATGATGTTTCATTTGCAACTCCTTATGCTAAGTGCCATTTGCAACTCCTTATGCTAAGTGCCAAGCAAAACAATTTTGGCAGCGATATTACCTCAAAGATGGCTACCTTATGCGGACTAACAAGCTTTGCATACCCGAGTCTTTTCTTCTATGTTCCTTTTGCAAGAAGCTCATTGTCGGGGATATACCCCGCGGTGTAAACCGCCAGAAGTATGACCCACCCGGAGCTTGGCGATTCACGGGTAATCCACCCGGACTTGGCGGCTCATAGTAACCTAAGGCGGTCGATAGATGACAAGGCCCAAGGCCCAGAAGGCCGGCTCATGTTAATGGTGGGCCGGTTTATGAGGAAAGCACAAGGAATATTCTTTTATAAAGGAAGCAAGACTAGGACTCCACTTGTAATAGAGTAATCCAAATCCTACTAGGACTAGCCATGTAACCCGCCCCTTCAACTTATATAAGGAGGCGGGGCTCCCCAAAGAAGGACAAAAGAAGAAACAATATCTAGGGCTAGACACAAAGGGGGAGCCATTATGCGGGCGACTCCCCATGAGCATAATGAGACCTAGCCTCAAACAAAGCATGTAGGGCAATTACCACGGATGATGTTTTCCTGAGTCAAGTCGTCTAAGCCCTTGTCTTGGCGTGGTTGATCCGCCTCGCCTCTCGGCCCCACTCAACCCCTCTCAAGCTACCACATAGATGCGTTGGCCTCGCGACTAAGTCCTGACACTAAGGACATCTGCCGTGACAAATCCACGACACTCGTGGTGAAGGACTAATGGGACACTTCAGCCGCAACAAGACTAATGCCACGCTCTCGAACAACTACTTGTGGCCCAAGATGTTTCGCGACGTCTGACACCACACCAACCGATGCTCTACATGTCGCAAAACTAAGTTTATCGCTCAATCCCATGTTCTCAATATGCCACTTCCTATTCCATATCACCCATGGGAAGACATTATTATGGATTTTGTGCTTACTTTGCCATGAACTCAAAACGGCAAAGACTCAATATTTGTTGTTGTGGACCGTTTCTCTAAGATAGCACACTTTATCCCGTGCAACAAGATAGACGATGTGAAATCAAATCTCTTTTGTAGGGAAATCTTGAGATTGCATGGAGTGCCCAAAACAATTGTGTCAGACCAAGATGTCAAGTTCCTAAGCTACTTTTGGAAGACACTATGCGCCAAGCTCGGAATCAAGCTACTCTTCTCATTGACATACCATCCACAAATCAACGGCCAAACAGAGGGCACCAACTGTTATCTACTCTCCTCCGCATGTTAATCAAGAAGAACATCAAAGAGTGGAGGAATGCTTATCCATCGCCGAGTACGCCTACAATCAAGCAAGACACTCTACTACCGGCAAGTCCCCCTTCGAGGTCGTCCACGGATTCAACCCGTTGTCCCATTGGACATCCTACCGCTACAACTACAAGAGCGCATCAGCATGGGCGCCGGTGCACCAGCGAGCTATCTCAAAAAGATGCATGAAGATACAAGACACACCATCGAGCGCCAAGTACAACGACTCGCGACCAAGATCAACATCACCAAGCACCCCATGCTATTTAACCCCGGAGATCTTGTGTGGCTACACCTCTGAAAAGACCGCTTCCCCAATGAACGAAGGTCCAAACTACTACCTCCGGACGATGGACCGTTCGAGGTGCTAGCACTACAACAACAACACCTACAAGATTGACATACCACGCGACAAGTACAACGTGAGCGACATATTCAATGTCAAGTATCTATCTCCCTTCCATGGTGATGAGGTTTCCGATCCGAGGTCGAATCTCCCCCCCCCCCCCGGGGGGGGTGATCCGAAGCATTCTACGGTCATCCCCATAGACCTACCTCCGTCTCTCCAAGCGCCAAGTGGACCGATGACACAAGCACGTGCAAGAGCTCTCAAGACCAAGGCGACATCTCATTAATGACATTCCGTATGACCCACATGAGACATGGCTACTACCTCAATCTGGAATGCTATGTGTGCTTAGGTACCAACAAGACCCTCTCGAAGATGATCAGAATCACGGACAAGCCCCAAGTACAAGGATGAAGGAGCACAATGAGAGGAACCGCTGCAAATCCACATCTGCTCCGCTTCTGAATCTAATCAAAAAATATGAAATAGGATACAGTATAAGGATTATCCATCTAAAGCCTGTCTGGTTTCACCCCTACATGTGAAACTCCATTTAAACCTATATATGCACAAAGGTGGTCAAGTAGTATATCATCATGTAATATGATAAATGATAGGATTCATGTTAGCACGTGTAATCCGCGTGTCACTTGGCTGTGGAGCCAAAGTCATGGTGATGACCCGGGTGCTCCGCAACATCTTCGGTAACCCTTTCCACACCCATTGCTTGTTTTGGTTCCATACACAACAAGTTCACCTTCATCTCATGGTCTATTTTGCGAGAAACTCCAAACGTATTTTAACTTCAAACATAGAGTTTGGGATTCCTTAATCAATGATGCCTTGTTTCAAAATAAAACTAAAACAACAACATTTTTTCTTATACCTTTGAGAAACTCATCATTTCAGTACGAGCTCCGAGAGGAAGAGGCTAGATCAAAATCGACATGTTCTCAGGACATACACGAAATCAATATGTAAGCCAGACTACCCTTTAAAAAAATGTAAGCCAGACTAAATTGATACCCACTAATCTGCTTCCCATTTTTGGATTGCTATCAACGTCTCACCTTCACCTTGGTTCAGGTTTGGTCTGATTCAAAAACTGTCTGAAACAGATCTGAGAAGAGATTTCAGGAGCTTCCTCAACATAGGCAGATGGCTTCAAACAAAAATATCAAGAATTATTTTGGTGAGGAAGACGTTTTTCTTTTTTTGATAACTTTATTTCCTCTTTATTAACTACGCCCTCTGTCCCATAATGTAAGACATACACTGATGTCCAGATACGTCTTACATTATGGGACGGAGGGAGTAGTAACCAGGTTTACACCTTTGATCAATACAGGAAGTAGCTCATTAGGAGCATCTTCAGTCCACTCCTCACAAAACGACGATCCAGCTATTTTGGCTAATTCATGCGCAACAACATTAGCTTCTCTCGGACAACTAGTATTCCATGAGCCTAAAGAGTGATAGTTTTGAACTTTGACCAAGTAAAATCATGAGACGATGCTGCATTAATAGTAAAAAAATGCTGGACGGCATAACAAGTGACTACCCAATGCGCCCAAAACCAGTCTAGTTCTTGGTTGACGCAGCCTGGGCAAGGTGAGATTGGATTCTATTTGTGAAGTAGGCCTCGAGCCTGCATGATCAAAATGAACAAAAGCAATTAACACAAGAAGCTGGGTGCTGAGATCTAAAAACTGACGATGTTCTCAAACCCAGCTGGCTGAGGACATTACTGAGTATACCAACTTGAAAGATGCACAGAAAACGAATAAAGCAGAAACAACTATGTAAAGCACCATTAGTGTGTGGTTTCAAACTCCGCCAGAAGGAATATTCGGATAACATAAATACCCCTGACAGGCAGGGTGATCACTGGATATGCAGCGACAACTATATTAGTTACTCACCGTGTGGAGCATTTGAAATAGATCGTATCAGGAGAGTTGTAGGTTCTCGCATTAATGAACATTCTCTTTAAGTCGGCTACAAACATCTCTAAGGTCACATAATACTGCTCCGACTCGACTCTTCTGGACATTGTCTTCAAATCTGCAGGCAAGCTTGTGCTCAGCAACTGATCAACTTAAACTAGCACGACATAGTCAAAAAAAAAACTTAAACTAGCACGATACAGATCTTTCAGATGGTGGATGACACAAGCAAATAGAGCCAATAAATCATTTAAGCTCACCAATAGGATCTTTGATAATATCATAATAATCTGGAACATCACGTGAATCCACCGGCTCTTTGAATGGCCAAGCATCGGCATGATCGACCAAACTCTGCAATACTAGCAATCCTTGTTAAAAATGACATGCTATTTGATATATCTCTTTAATTTTACACCAGTATGCACTGGCTCTTTCCAGATTTGCCATCTCTTTGCTATTAAATGGGAGTTGACGGTGGTTCGTCCACACACACCTCCCTGTTTCCTTTTATCTTGCTAAAAAAATCTCAAACGAAAATTAACAAGCTAACTTATCACTTCCTAAAAAACCACTCACGAAACCAAGCACAAACAAATGCCACATGCAGAACCCAGAAAAAAAATAAAAGCAATGGCGAGCAAACCCAGAGTAGTTGAAAATGATTTATCATGATCAGTTATGTACCTTTGTTTCGTAACAAAGTTTGAGTATGTCTCCCTCCGATCCTTGTGTCTACTTGGCACTGATCTTAACCATTCAATCCTTGTGGTGAGCTCATGGAAACAGACTCGCCCTAATCCCTTCATTAGGATGTCTGCGAGCTGGTCCTTGGTGCCAACAAAATCAGTAGAGATGCACCCATTCTCCACGCAATCGCGGATGAAACGATACCGGACGTCGATATGCTTGCTCTGCTCATGGAAAACTGGGTTCTTGCTGAGTGCCAGTGCGGACATGTCCATCTTCAGCTTGAAGGTGTCCGCTTTCTCCCCCTTCAGATCTCCGAGCAACCGTGCTAGCCAAATGGCTTGGGTTGCCACCATTGCTGCAGCGACAAACTCTGCTTCACAGCAAGATGCATCCACAACTCGCTGCCTGGCTGATTGCCAGCTTATCAGCCTGTCGGCGCTCTTCCTTGTGTCGACGTCGCCGGTGTGGTCACTGTCTGAATATCCAACTAGTTTTGCCTCCTGTGAACCACGTGGGTAGGAGAGACCATAGTCGATTGTGTAGCGCAGCAGCCGCTTCACAGCGTCCATGTGCTCCACTGTGTGGCGCTCCATGAATCTGCTCACATAACCTACCAAGAAGGCGAGATCAGGCCTCGTGTGGACAAGGTACCACAGACTTCCAATGATCCGCAGGTATGTTGTGGCATCAATCTCATGTGCTGTGCTCTCACGACTAAATTTGAGTCGCTCCTCCATGGGTGTGGGCGTGGGATTGCAGTTCCTCAGCCCAGCAATGTCGAGGATGTGTTCGGCGTAGTTTCCCTGATCAAGTGATTCCATCTCTGCCTTGGTGTACCGCAATCCTAGGTAGAAGAGAGGAGCCACAGATGACTCATGAGTACTTCTTCATTTCTTCCTCGAATCGGGTGATCTCATCATGGTCTGATCCGGTGATCACCAGATCGTCGACGTTAGATGTCAATGAGCAGGTGCGCCCTGTCATGCCCGCGTCCATAGACAGTGTGGTCATGGGCGCTCTGCTCAAAGCCAAGGCTCTTCAGCATGGCTTCAAGGCGCGAATTCCATGCGCACGGGGCTTGGCGCAGTCCATATAGCGCCTTCTTCAGACAAAGCACCCTTACTATCCTGCCCTGTGATGATGAACCCAGGCGGCTGTGACACATAGACCTCCTCCTCCAGCACTCCATTCAGAAATGCAGATTTTACGTCCATGTGGTGGATGGGCCACCCCTCATGGGTAGCGAGTGCGAGGAGAAGGCGAACGGACTCGAGGCGTGCGACGGGGGCGAAGACTTCATCGAAGTCGACCCCAAGCTGCTGCTCGTAACACGACGAGCCGTGCCTTGTGTTTGATGATGGCGCCGGCCTCGTTCATCTTCAACTTGAAGACCCAACGCAGGCCAATTGGGTGATGGCCGCATGGTAGATCCAAAAGCTCCCAGGTGCCATTCCGCTGCACGGCGTTCATTTCTTCCTTCATGGCTGCACGCCATGCTGCGTCGCGCTCAGCCTCGTCAAAGGAGCTCGGCTCTCCTTCACACACAAGCTAGAGTGTGTCATCGACGAGCTCGACTGTACAACAAGGGTGTTGCCGATCACCTTGTCAATGCCTCGATAGCGCAGCAGTGTGTCATCATGAGTTGTGTCCAACCGCTCGTTGTCATCAGGTGGCGGTGACATGAACTCAAGCTGCGTTGCCTATGGAGTTTGGCTTGATGTTGTTGGCAGCGATGCTGTAGATGGCTGTGCAGCAGGAGATGGTGCGTGAACAGGGAAGGTGCTCCCCCTGCAGCTGCACTTGGTGTGGAAGGAGCAGCTTGCTGGATCTTCATGATGATGAAGTCACTGCACGGCCGTTCAATCCCAGCTGGCCTCTTCATCAAAGATGACACCACAAGTGATATGGACATGCTTGTTCGTATGTGCAGTAGCCCTTGACGCGCTCGTCGTAGCCGATGAAGACCATGGCGGAGCTGCGATCATCGGGCTTGCAAAGCTGAGGGCGTACGTCCTTGACGTACACCACACGCCCAAAGGTGCGCAGGTGCTGGACAGCAGGCTTCCTCCCATGGCCGTCATGCCAGCCATACTTTTGGTCGGGGCTCGATTCAGCAGGAAAACTGCAGTTGTGACCGCCTCCCCCCAAAATTTTGCTGGCAACTTCCTTTGTTTCAACAGGGCATGAGCAGTGGCAACGACAGTCTGATTCCGGCATTCCACATTCTGCTGTGGGGAAAAGGGCAACATGAACTGACGTTGCACACTCTGCTCCTCACAATGGTGTGCAAACTCCAACGAGGTGAATTCGCCGCCACTGTTGGTGTGGAAGACATGGAATGGCCGTCCACACTGCTTCAGCCACCGCTTGGACTCACTGAATTGAAGCAACGGTGCAGTCATCAACCAGCAGCAGGAAATAGCGACGACTGCCATCGGTTGCAGGGCTGATTGGTGCGGAAGACATGGAATGGCCATCCACACTGCTTCAGCCACCGCTTGGACTCGCTGAATTGAAACAATGGTGCAGTCATCAACCAGCAGCAGGAAATAGCGACGACCGCCATCGGTTCCATGGACGAGTTCGAGGCCTCCTTCAGCCCTGAAGTTCGCCTTCTTGGGAAAGGGAGTGCGCCGAAGCTTGCTGGTTGGTGCGAAAACTTATCCTTTTTGCGTGGCTTTGGCTCCGTCGCCAAGGGACACGCTACTAAGATGAAACTTATCCTTTTTGCGTGTTTACTTGTTCCCTTTGAGGATGGTATACTACTTGACCCTCCTTTGTGCATGTATAGGTTTGAGCAGAGCTTCACATGACGAGGACGACTACAAGCACAAGAGTACACCTACACCATCCGCGAGGGAAGCTTGGAAGCAGAGACGAAAGAAAGTAGAGGAAGAAGTGTTGCCGATGCTACAGTAGACGGACGTCCGGACAGCAACTCGGATTGTTCAGACGTCCGGCTTGAGGAGACCGCTACATAAGTCTCGTTTTCGGTTATGCCAGACGTCCACCTTGCTACCCGGACGTCCAACCCCTGGAGCCTGTGCCGAGGAAGACGCCAGGCGAGACGAGCATCAGCCTCCGGACGTCCAGCCAGCTACCTGACCGGTCCAGCCGAAGCCCGAACATCTGACCATGAACCTCGACGTCCAGCCAGCCTGCATGCAGAATTTGGGAAAAGCCCATTGGACCTATATATACCTCCTCCCCTCCATTTTAGGGTTAGCAAAGCATGTTAGAACTACTTGAGAGAGCTTTGCTCATCTACCTTCTCCACTGGAGACCAAGGCCTCCATTGGGAGAAGAATCCCAAGGGATTACCAAGACCTCCATCTCACCTAGAGATTTGGGGAACATTTATCTCTCAAGACCTCACTTCTTAGAGATTTGTGAAGAACTACCTAGTTATCTTTAGAAGGGGAGCCTTGGCGCAGTGGTCAAGCTGCTGCCTTGTGACCATGAGGTCGCGGGTTCAAGTCCTGGAAACAGCCTCTTGCAGAAATGTAGGGAAAGGCTGCGTACAATAGACCCAATGTGGTCGGACCCTTCCCCGGACCCTGCGCAAGCGGGAGCTACATGCACTGGGTTGCCCTTTTTTTACCTAGTTATCTTTACTTTCCTTTCTTGTTGTTGAATGCTTGAGATCCATCAGTTTGCCTTGTGATTTGAGTACTTTTGTGTGGATCTTCTCCAACAGAGTGTCTTTCTCTTGTACTTCCCAATTTCCCCTTGTGTTCTTCATGTTCTTCCTCAAATCCACCTCCAGTTCGTGAAGATCAGGCAAACCTAGGACTTGGTCCTACATCAGTGGTGATGAAGGCATTGCAGAGCTGGCCAATATGCTCACGCTCCGGCAGCCCACACAATTTTGTTGCGAGACATGCATCTCAGCGTGTGGAAGGAGATGTGGCCAAACCTATCATGCCATCGCCAAGCCACAACATCGTGGCGTGCGGCAAGGCACATAGGGTGAGTGATGTTGAAGTGCACCACATATAGCCGGTTGCGTTCACGTGGCACCGAGGCAAGAAGACGCTCTTGCTTGTCCCAGATACGAAGGATTCCTCACTTGATGTGGATGGCAGCGCTGTTTTTGTCTAGCTACCGCAGGCTCACGATGTTGCGGAGCCTGGGAATGTAATAGACGCCTGTCAGGACCTTGTGCACGCCTAGCTTACTGGTTTTAAAGCGTCGCTTAAGCGTCAGAGCGCTCCCAGGAGACGAGGTGTCGACCTCGCCTTAGACAGGTCAGTAAAGCGTCCGCTTTAGGTGTTTCGTCCAGATCATCCGCTTGGGAGGCCTAGAGCTAACCTCCAACCCGCCTTTGCATCATCCGGGAGAGCCATTACTCCTCGAAGAATTAGAGCTTGCCGCCGGACAAGAGAGGTTGCTCCGACTTGGGCAGCTCATAGCGATCGTCAACGGCCTTGAGCCAGCCCGTCACCGCTTCAATTGAGAGATCCATTATGTCGAGCAAAGTCTAGATCGAGAGTGCAATCTGCCAATACTTCCGAGGAACAATGCGAAGCATCTTCTCACGGCTCTCTTTCATCGACGAGATTGTTGTGCATGGTCCAAAAAGGCAGAGCCCAAAGTCGTCGAGAGAAAGTGAGCAGCTCCCACTCCCGGCGCAGCTTCTGCACCGTGGACTTGCGGACACGATCAGTGCCAACGCGAACCGCATGGATCGCCTCCCAAGCTTCCTTGGTTGTCCCCTTGACAACCAGGGTGCGGATCATCTCCTACAACATGGGATCTTCCTAGTGATTTGCGTCGCCAAATTTGACAATATCTCACAAATTACGGGCCTCCATCTTCACCATCAAGAGGAGGCTCCAATCCTCATGAGGGTGCTCCAATCCTCATAGTTGCTCCGAGTCAGCTGCAGGAATGGCACATCACCGACTTCCTTCACCATGCATTGACGATCACCTACGGACCGTCATGGCGCCGCCTGCGTGCCTTGCTTATGCGTGTAAGAAAGGGAACGACGGTGACAGACGCTGGCCATTGTAATGCGACGGTGCCTCCATCCAATCGTTTACATGGTCTTGGCTCAAAACCTCACTCGATGTCAAATGTTAGAAATAGACTTAAAAGTAGAGGAGCAAAGGGGAGCTGGAGCTGAACACAGGATAGTTTTGATTTCTTGAAGCTGTTTCTTGTATTGCTGATATAGTACATGGGGAAGTCGATTTCTATGCTAAACCGACCATGCAGCTCTAGCAGCTGCTGGTGCATGCAAAACCAAATTGACTACTGCTGTCTAGATGCATATACTACCTCTTACTTACTAAGGAGCTCCAGGCGACCTACTACTACTCCCTAGCTAAGTAAATATAACACAAGGATTGCTGCTAACAAGGTAGCCTTTGGAATAGAAGGATGCATATCTTATGGTTGGCAATAGAAAGTGCAAGTTATCTAATGCAATCAACTTACGCAACACACGTCATATAAACAGATTAATGATAGAAGACTTGCCTTCAACAACATCCGCATAAGGCTAGTAAGCTGCTGTCTGTAAGTGTTATAATCCGAGGAAAATGTTGAACGTGATTTGGAATGCCCCCACTGGTCAGGAGTCCACCCAGCTTCCCCTGCATAACATTAACAGTTCTGTCAGATTTGCATCAATACTAGAACTACAAGAAAGAAAGAAAAGCAGACAGCCAAAGTTAGAACAAGTTATGTTTACATAAACCTGCGAATAGTTTACATAAATATTCTAGTCTCATCTTAGCTCTTTACTACAAGTTATGTTTACATAAACCTGCGAATAGTTTGTAATCCAAACCAAACCCAGTCCAACTCATACATGTACAAGTATACCAACCAAACCAATCCAAACCAACCCAAACAATAAGTTGCTACAATAAAAATCTAACCGAACTGTTTGGGTTTTCAAGCCAAACCCATCCAGTACATTCTCCCAATACAGTCTGAGTCCAAAGTTATAAACTATGGACATGTGCACGTGGATAGTTGTTGGTGCATGCATACGCATTTCCATCCCTGAACTATGCTGCCCTGTTGGCACTATAGGAGTGAAGCCACTGAATGTTCTCATCGTGCGCCACAGCCCGCTGGCCATGGCACGCACAATGCACACTGACACGGGCTGTGGTGGCAGCTCCCCTGACTGCCATACCCATAGGGCGGCTGCCAAAACCTCCAACTCGGCTGCCTCGCATACAGACTGCTGGTCATACGAGCTCAGCGGCTCATACCATATCTCATCAAGCTTCTGGAGGAGCTCGGTCGGGCCCTGCTACTTCAGCTGGGCCTAGTCCTCCACATAGTCCACCGCACCGACCCCGTTGCCATGGCATCCAGCTCCAATGCCCTGACCAAAGTACGAGAGGTGGATCGCCTACGTGACCAAGCACCACGCCGAGCCTTGCATGGAGATTGCTTGGCAACTCCTTCGCCCTGACCAATGAGTCACACAGCCCTAGAGCCAAAAACCAAGACGCAGCATGCACGGACCACGGGGGCCTCCATTGTGTCGCTCCTCCTCTTGTCCCATCCTCAGCCTATGAGCAAGAGACCACAGAGCACGAGCAAGAGACCACGGCGGGGGTGGGTCAGGCGGCGCGGCACATGCGGATGAGGATGAAGGCGTAAAGTGGGGAAGGCGACGGCATAAGTTCCGGCAGGCGACCCCTAATGCTAGCCGTGCTTGTCGCATGTCTTCAGTCGCTCGATTGGGATTCCATCTATGGGTCAAAACCGTTTGAGGCCAGTCGGTCTCTGCCTAGACCAATCCAAACCACTCCATTAAAATATAAAGTTCGGACCAAACCAAATTAATTTAGGGGCTATGCCCATTTCATCCAATCCTAAAGCAGTCCGTTAGAAAAACGGACAGAAACTGTAGTTTCAGTTTTGACCCATAGATGGAAACCAAATCGAGCGACTGAAGACGGGTGACAACCGCTAGCATTAGGGGTCGTCGAGCTGCCGCTGCCGCTGGCTGGAGCTTAGGCCATCGCCTTCCCCTTCCTCCACCTCCATAACGTCTTCGCGTGTTGCGCCGCCTGACCCGCCCCATTGTGGTCTCTTGCTCGTGCATTGTGGCCTAGGGTTGAGGACAGAGGAGGAGCACCGCAATGGAAGCCCCACCATCTGCGCACGCTACATCGTGCTTTCTGGTATTTGGGATGCGTGTCTCATTGGCAAGGGCAGAGGAGCCACCAAGTAACCTCCATGCGAGGCTCGAGGTGGCAGTTGGTCATGTAGGCGAGGGACGCCGACCGCTCGTGCTCTAGTCAGGGCATTGGAGCCGGAGAATGCATACAATGCAGTGGCGATTGGGGCAGTGCAGTGGACTGGGCCGAGTTGAAGCAGCAGAGACCCGGCCAAGTTGCTCCAGAAGCTCGACGAGATATGGTATGAGCCACCGAGCTTGTATTACCAGCAATCTGTATGCAATGATAGGTATGCGAGAACGCAGAGTGGGAAGTTTCGGCAACAGCCCTATGGTTACAGCAGTCAGGGGAGCTTCCACCATAGCTTGTGTCAGTGTGCGCGGTGCCTGCGACCAGCGGGCCATGGCGCACAAGGAGAACAGTCCATGGCTTCGCTCCTTCAGTGCCAACTAGGCAGTAAAGTTCAGTGGTGAAACTACACATGCATGCATCAACAACTATACACGTGCACATGTCCATAGTTTGTAACTTTGGACTCAAACGGTATTGGGAGAATGGACTGGATGGGTTTGGCTTGAAAATCCAACCAGTTTGGTTTGATTTGGATTCTAGCACTTATTGTTTGGGTTGGTTTCGTTTGGTTGGTGTACTTGACTGGGCTTGGTTTGGATTACAAACTATTCCCAGGTTACGTGTACCCAAGTTTGTTTGGTCAGTATTGGGTGGTAGTGCACTATTACTAATGTACTTATTGGATTTCAAATCTAGTTGCCAGTCTGCCAGAATTACAATTGGAACACCTGGACATCTCCAGGTAACACCAATTTGAGGGGTTTACAGATTTGGAGTGAAAACTGAAAAGTATGTGCGACCCTTCACAATTTTGGAGATTGATGTTATGAAAGCAACTTATCTCTATTGAAAGGCCCAAGGGGCATATATATATTACACAAGACTTGAGGTGCAAGGTAAGGAAACATAGTCCAATAAGGATTCCTAGACAAATACTAATACTTAATAGTGTTGTCGAGTAGCATGAAGAGTCTTCAAAACCTGTTGAGTCAAGCCAAAGGGGATAAAGAAGAGATGGCACATCAGAGGAAGACACCGCATCAATAGAAGATACAAGAGAAGCATCAAGAGAATATGGGATGTCATAAGAAGATGGAACATTAAGGAATAAAGCATTGAGCGAAAAATCATAGCCCACGACAAACGATGGCGAAAGAAGCTAGGCGGCTAAGACAATGGGCATAGATCGACGACAATGCAGAAAGAGTCCACAAAAACAACAAGGACAAGTAGGCCGCAAAAGTTGTATAGAAAGGACTAGGACGAGAGAAAGGCTAACGGACAAAGTCACAAAGGTATTGTGGACTCGCATGGCATGAGAAACACAAAATATCAACGGATTTGGTGGACGCGGCGGAAAACAAAGAAAACTAGAAAGCACATACTAAACTAGATGCAATGGTAGCGGAAGAGCACACAACACAGAAAGACGATGCATGTGTGAGATGGGACCAATATAGGAAATACCGTCAAGAGTTAGCGAGCAGTGAGGAAGATGCATACCTGAAGAGAACATTGTATCTGTTTTATTTAGATGAGATAAGACAGCAGCCAGACGGTATAGTAGACCATGGAACGGCAGGTGACAGGAGCACCACCTAGCAGCAGGAAGCAACTGGTATGTGAGGACAATAGCACATGTGCAAGAAGCAGCAGCGGACAAGCATGCAGGAAAAAGGCAGCCGTTGTCCACGAGCGTGGCGGAAGGCATGCATGCACATTGGCGTAAAGCAGCAGCTCTTGGGTGGAAGGACGAAAAGCAGCCACGGGCGTTGCCCATGTCCATCCAGATCAATCTTCGCTTACCGAGCAAAGAACCTTCATATGCGAAATCGGCCCGAGCGGAGAGCGGGGAGGCTGACAAGACAGCCGGGTGTCTCATGATCTGGATGAGGAAACATCGATGGAGAGCAGGCCGGCTGAAGCAGCGACCTGGAATAGCGCCGCCATGTGGGCTATGATCTTGAGAGCTGAGTCAATGCCCCTGCTGAGTCTGGCGAACGAATCCAAAGAAAGCGGCGCAAGGAGCTGGCGTCAGGAGCAAAGGCCGACGGAGGTCAACCGAAGCCAATGCAGACGCGGACTACAAGGCCCAAGAGCAGCCGGATAGAGGCAGCACGTTAAGGAGCAGCAGCCGATCTGACGCGCGTGAGCAGGCGGTGAGAGCCGAACAAGGCGGACCGAGAGGCAGCCACGCGGCCCGTTCTAGAGACGTGAAGGCGTTGACCATCGGCAGAGATGATCGAAAGAAGAAGACCGAAAAAAGAATCAATCGATCTGGAACAATGCCGCCATGCGGGCTTCGATCTTGAGAGTCGAGTCGCTGTTTCTGCCGGGTCCGCGTATTTAATCCAAAGAAAGCGGCAAGAGCTACTGGCTGTCTAGGACTAGCGGCCGACGGAGGTCAACCGAGTCAATGCAGGGCGTGGACCTGCGCGTCCAAGAGCAGACGGATTGAGGCAGCACATTAGGGAGCAGCAGCCAATCGGACACGTGAGCAGGCGGTGAGAGCCGAACGAGGCGTACGGAGAGGCAGCCGCGCGGCCTGTTCGAGATGATCGAAAGAAGAAGACCGAAAAAAAATCGATCGTGAGGCAAGTTGCGGTGTCTTCTAGGCATAGCCGGTCCCAAGCACGGGTAAAGGAGGAGGGTTGTGATAGGCTTGGTGAGCCAACGTAAAAACTAGCCAGTCTTTTGGGTATGAGACCCATTTGGGCGAGAGTAGTACTAGGATGGGTGACCTCCTGGGAAGTCCTCGTGAAAGGGTTTCATATCTAGCCTACCCCAACTTGTTTGGGATAAAAGGCTTCGTAAGTAAGGCAAGTTGCGGTGCCGAAGGGGACCTAAACCTAGGCTCTAATACCATGTTATGAAAGCAACTTATATATATGTATATATATAGATACATACATGCATACATATATATACTCTTACACCAATACTAATACTTCCTAACAATTAACACCAAGTTAAGTTTTTGAGTTGGTTTAAGACGTCCAGCTGTAGCTGGCTAAGAAAAGCGTGAATACATATGGTGTTCAGGATAGACAGGACTATCAGAACACATAGGTATACGGACAAGCAAAAATGATCTGGACAGAATATTACTTACTCAACCCAGGGATATCTTCTGGTTTCATCAGTCTTCTTGGAATACCAGCTTCTTTCTGAAAGAAAGAAATGGACTCGGTGAACACCATGTTGAACAACCCGATCTGAGAAGTGTGCAAGGACATCCTAATATGTAACTTATTTATCTTTTCTTCGTTTTTGCATGTCTAGTACAGAACCCAAAAGGACAAACGTAATGAGACAAATAACACACAGTAAACAAAAAATACCATATTTACCACAAAAGATGTCATTGATTAATACTCAAGCTTTACTCACTACAAAAGTAGTTATTCCAAAATGAAAACAACATGCCCAGTACAAGACAGAATCATCTATGCAACAGACCAAATTATATGCATTCCTGGGTGTAGGACGGAACTATTCACTATCAGCAGTGAAAAATAGAGATGAGATATATTTTTCAAGGAAATCTAAGCTAAATAGTCCCTTTTTACCTAGGACCCTCGTAGTTTCCATACCAATATTTTTTTATACAGCACAACTTCCACCGGAAACATTGCCTTAGGAAAAGCTAACCTTTTGAAAATCAATTCCTGAATAAACAATATGGCAGTTAGAAAGCTCTCTGATCTTCTCATCAATTGCCTGCAGAGTTGACAGTCATTTGTCATATTGGATGCTAGAAGGATGAAAACAGAAGTCATAACATGACAAAATGGCAATATTCATCATGAAACTGGAAGTTGGAAAATGGAAGCAGGACGGACTAAAACTTGAAATTGATGTAAACAAGTGACACCTGGTAAGTAATAATTAACATTTGTGTTTTGCCAATTTCTAGATCAGTTGGGCTGGCAATTAAGTAATGTGTATAAGCTAACAAAAAATCTACATGCCTACTGGAATATCACTCAGATGTAAATCTGTAATATTAGTAGTACAATTAATTCCCTGTGTCCAAAACAAAAAGAGAAGCATTAACATATATCAGTGATATAACTATGCCATGTCACTTGTTATGGGCCTTATGGGTTATGGCCATGGGTTCCATTTCCTGATGCTTTGTGTGGAATTCCATCCTTATGGTACAGGGATAGGAAATTCTGAGTGCATTATGGGAACCCGAACAACAGCAACGGTTGGGAACGGAAGGGCGGCTCCCTAAGCTAGTTATGGGGTGTGGCGAGTAGGGAGAAATATATCGATAGCAGTGTATCAAGGTCTTTCTTCAGCACCACCCCCCCCCCCCCCAGGACATCTCTGTTGCTTCTCGCCATCCTGCCATTCCTACTTGTTACTGAAAATCTTTAGAAAAGACCTATTGTTAGTGTCTTTTGACTAAATATTAAAATGATTGAACCAAAGGCTTATACATATTAGTGTTTGACCTAGACTTATTTTAGACCATTGTGCTGTGATCTGGATTGACCAGTCATTACAAATGTCCTGAACATGTCACGTTAAGTTCCTGAGAGGGTAGTTACGGGAGGTGGGAGAGCGAGGGCGAGGATGTCTGGGCTTCGGCGTCATTGTGCCAAGGAGGAAGAGATATGGCTGCGGAGGTAAACTCCCTTTTTATGTGTTTATTATTCAATATTCCCCAACAGCATTGATCGCCAAGCTTTATTGATAGCTGGCTCCTAACATAATCGTACTAGGACTCCCATCTTTCCTAACTAACACGATTTTTCGCAAATCTAACTGACGTGGGAATAAGGCAAAGGCAACTAAACAAATCTAAAGGAAGGCTAATCTGAGAGCTGGTTTGGTTTGCATCCACGGTGGTGTGCCTGGGCAAAAGTGCTGCCTGGTGTGGTCATGAAATATTCATGAAATTTTGCCTGGTCAGGCAGCCCGGGCCTAAAGGCGTTTGGTTGCTTGCACGGCCCGGAGAGTTTTCTAGCTTCTTAAAACAGCACATTAGCCAGTCCACCAATAACTATTGATGTAGTCAAGGCCCCATACAGCTATTTATGGTCACCAGGCATGGGATTCATGCGCTGGACCAGGCTAACCACTACGGATTCTCCCGCCAGGCTAAGTACTTCTTTTGGTTACTCGGGCCAGGCTACCCCGGTCCCTCAAGGATGGTATCCAAACAAGTAGATAGAAACAGCCAGACGCTCCTGTGCCGTGCTCGATGGCAGCAGGTCAAGAACCAAACCGGCCTTGAATCTGTAGGACTCTCCCATGTGTCCCCTATTGGCTTGGCATGGCGGGTGTAATGTTGGCTCCACATCACATCACTTCCGCCTCCTCCACCTTCCATCAACAGCTCGCCCTCGAGCTGAAATGCCGTACATCTTGAACTCTTTGAGATCCTCCCAAGAAGCTTCAGATGTCAGACCGTCTCAAGACTGTGGTACTAGGATCTAGCGAGCACCTCGTCCGAGGCAAACCTTAAGTGCCTTCAGAGGTTTAGGAACAACTTTGCCATGGTGAACTTCGGAAGGAGAGGTGGTGCTGTGGGGGATCTCCATGGAAAGCCCCGAGTGACCGACATGAAACACGCCGTGAAGCCGGAGCTGGAGCCGATACTAGACCAACTTTCTCGGTCATTATCCATGGAAACGTGTAGAGAGCTTGCCCCGTTTGACTCCTAAGAACGCCACTAGGCGGTGGTTGGAGCGTAGCCAGACCCACTGGTCAACCGTAAAGACAACTTTGTGATGGTTGGCATCATAGAACTTCTTGTCACGTGGCTGTGAGGAGATGGTTCCTAACTTCACGAATGAACTCATCACAATCCTTGGCTAAGACCTCCACGGCTTGCACACGAGCAGCTCCTGGCTGATAGGAGTGCATTGCTAGCGGATCTCAGCCATATACCACCTTCTTCTTGTCAAGTGGCTGTGCTTGGAGGAGATGATTCCTAACTTCACGAATTAACTCATCACGATCCTTGGCTAAGAACTCCATGGCTTGCACACAAGCAACTCCTGGCTGATAGGAGTGCATTGCTGGGGATCTCAGCCATCTAACACCTTAAATGGCGTATCATGGAGTGTTGTCTGGAAGGAAGTGTTATAGCAGTATTCCGCCCAAAGGCAGCCTCACAGAAGCGTGTGGCCTGCCTCCGCCATGCAATGGAGATACATGGCAATAAAACGGTAAACAACTGTGGGTGAAAGGCAGAACTCAAGTAGACGTGTGCACAGGACAAGCGAAATATATCAGACCAAAAGATGCTGGAGACGACCGCTTCCCCATTGAAGACGACAGACTCATGTAGGCCATGTAGACGGACAATCTACGTCAGTAAAAGGCCTGTGCTACAGGCAAGAAGGTATAGGTGGGCAAGCAAAGATGAATTGTGCTGCCTTCAAGAAGCGATCCACCACCGACAAGAGCACAGCCTTGCCACGGAATTTGGGAAGGCCCTCGATGAAGTCCATGGAAATGTCTACCCACACTTGAGATGGCGCCTGAGGTGGTTGTACAAGGCCAGCTGGCAGCAAGTGCTTAGTTTTGTTGCGCTGACAAATGGTGCAAGAAACGAACAAATTCCTCCACAACAGCACGGTCCCATGGCACATGGAAATCACGGCAGAGCCGATGTAGAGTCCTTTGTATCCCTTCGCGTGCTCTGTGGTGTGGCTGCCAAGATAGCAGTGCAACAAGTGGGAAGTGTCCAACACATAGACCCGATTGTTGAATGTAATGAAACCATCGATGTATCCCCACTTGGCGCCAGCTCACCAACCTCGAGCTTGTGCAAAGAAGACCAGGGTTGGATCAGCCACTGTTTCAGCCCGCAGATCCTCATAGAGGGTAAATGAGGGGGACGAGATCATTGTTCAAGAAGGCGCTATTAGGCGCGCATAAGCGTTGGGCGTTGGCATAACGCCTCGCTTTGGCCCTACGCGCTCAAAAAAGCGGCCGGCGAGGTTCTCCGGCGAGGAATCACGTTCCTCGGGCGAGAAAGCAATCTCCCCTGCGAGGATTCATCCTTGCCGGCAAGGATTCAACCACTCTGACGACAAATCGAGATTCTCTGACGAGGGATCGAGCTTCTCCGACAAGATATCGATGGAGGGGTAGAGGAAGAAGGAGAGAGGCCGCATCATGCAGAAGGGAGAGAGGACGAGGGGAAGAGGCGGCGTGAGAAGGAAACCTAGCTTCACGATCGTGCACATACTAGAGGTTTAGTAGGAGAATAGGAAGATGGGCATGTGGTTTAATGGCCTAGGCCAGTCCATCAAGCTTATTTCTTCAAGCTACAGTACTAAACGCCTAATTACGCCTAATTTCGCCTAATCACGCCTAAGATAGAAAAGTGCAAGTAGGTGGCCAAACGCATAATTAACGCCTAGCGCTTTTTTGAACTTTGGTTGAGATTGCCAATGATGCACCATGATCCTCCTCCCGGCGACAGAGAGCATCTGGCACTGTGTTAAGTCTTCCTGGCCTGAACTCGACGACAAAGTCATACCCAAGTAAAATTTGCTAACTCAATTGTTATGTGAGATTGTTGATAGGCGCTGATCAAGCATGTACTTCAAGCTGAAATGATTCGTGTGTACCCGAAATGACCACCCCCATAGATATGGCCTCCAATGCCACATAGCATGGACTAGCCAAATGAGCTCACGCTCATAAGCCGCCAACTTGGCATGGCTCGCAAGCCACCGCTCCTTCTCCCTGATGGAGCACCGCTCCAAATCTGGATCTAGAGGCATCACAATGGATGACAAATGGCTTGGTGAAGTCTGGCATGTGTAGCACCAATGAAGAAGTGAGTGCCTCCTTTAGAGCCTCAAAGGCACTCGTCGCGTTGTTGGTCCAACTATAGCCCTCTTAAGGAGGTTGGTGAAGGAGGGCGGTGATGGAGCCAAAGTCGCACATGAACATGAACTTGCGATAGTATACTACAAGGCGAAGGAAACCACGAAGAGCATGCACCGTCAGTGGCGTCGGCTAGTCCTTGACCACCTGAACCTTGGTTGGGTCCATTGTGACTCCTACCTCAGAGATGATGTGGCCCAAGTATGCCACCTTCGATGCACATGGAGTGTTTGAGGACCAATTGATGCTCCTTCAAAACCTAGAAAACTGCACGAACATGGCGCACATGGTCAGCCCATGTTGGATTGTGTAAATGAGGATGTCATCAAAAAATACAAGGACAAAGTGCTGGAGAAATGGTCATAGGACGGCGTTCAGGAGTGCCTGGAACATTGCCGGTGCGTTGGTATGGCCGAATGGCATAACCACAAACTCAAAAAGCCCCTGATGCATCCAGAATGTCGTCTTGTGGATGTCATAATCGTGCATGCGCATTTGATGATAGCCTGAACAAAGATCCAGCTTAGTGAAGAATCGGCCCCATGAAGCTCGTCCAGAAGCTCATCAACCATCGGGATAGAGAACTTGTCCTTTTCACCTCCGCTCATTGAGAGCACGATACTCATGGTAGGGTAGAGGTGAAACCCATAAGATCTCGCGACCAACTCATGGTTTTGGCACATGGATAGCAAGCTTCCACGCACCCTTGTCCACAGCTAGTTCTTTGGTGATACTCCAATCCTTCAGATCTCTCTTTACGGACTCCTCCCATGTCAAATTCGGTCTACCCTGACCTCTCTTGACATTATCCGCACGCTTTAGCCATCCGCTATCCGCTATGCACTGGAGCTTCTGGAGGCCTGCGCTGAATATGCCCAAACCATCTCCAACGATGTTGGACAAGCTTCTCTTCTTGGTGCTACCCCAACTCATCTCGTATATTATCATTCCGGACTCAATCCTTCCTCATGTGGACACACATCCATCTCAACATGCGCATCTCCACCACACCTAACTGTTGAACATGTCGCCTTTTAGTCGGCCAACACTCAGCGCCATACAACATTGCGGGTCGAACCGCCGTCCTGTAGAACTTGCCTTTTTAGCTTTTGTGGCACTCTTGTCACAAAGAATGCCAGAAGCTTGGCGCCACTTCATCCATCCGGCTTTGATGTGTTGGTTCACATCTTCATCAATACGCCCATCCTTCTGCAGCATTGACCCCGGTGTCCTGAGGCACCACCTGCCCATCAAGGCTAACCACCTCCTCTTGCCTAGTGGTAGTGAAACCGCACCTCATGTACTCAGTTTTAGTTCTACTAAGCATAAAACCTTCCGAATCCAAGGTTTGTCTCCATAACTTAACTTCCTATTGACCCCCGTCCGGCTATCGTAACTAGCACCACATCATCCGCAAAGAACATACACCATGGGACCCCTGGTGCGGTCCTGTCTTAATGTGACCTCATCCATCACCAAGGCAAAAAGATAAGGGCTCAAAGCTGACCCCTGATGCAGTCCTATCTTAATCGGGAAGTCATCAGTGTCGACATCACTTGTTCGAACAGTTGTCACAACATTATCGTAGATGTCCTTGATGAGGGTAATGTACTTTGCTGGGACTACGTGTTTCTCCAAAGCCCACCACATGACATTCCGCGGTATCTTATATAGGCCTTCTCCAAGTCAACGAACACAAATGCAAGTCCTTCTTTTGCTCCATGTATCTCTCCATAAGTTGTCGTACCAAGAAAATGACTTCCATGGTCGACCTCCGAGGCATGAAACCAAACTGATTTTTGGTCACGCTTGTCATTCTTCTTAAGTTGTGTTCAACGACTCTCTCCCATAGCTTCATTGTATGGCTCATTAGCTTATTCCACAGTAATTAGTACAACTCCGAACATCCTTGTTCTTGAAGATTACTCCATCTCCATCCTTCTGGCATCTTGTTTGCCCGAAAAATTAGGTTGAAAAGCTTGGTTAGCCATACTATAGCTATGTCCCTGAGGCCTTTCCGCACCTCAATGGGGATACAATCAGGGCCCATCACCTTGCCTCCTTTTTCATCCTTTTTAAAGCCTCCTTGACCTCAGACTCCTGGATTCGCCGCACAAAACGTCTGCTGGTCTCATCAAAGGAGTCCTCCAGTTCATTGGTAGAACTCACATTCTCCCCATTGAACAGCTTGTTGAAGTACTCACGCCATCTATGCTTAATCTCCTCGTCCTTCACCAGGAGTTGGTCTAATCCGTCCTTGATGCATTTGACTTGGCCAACATCCCGCGTCTGCCTCTGTCGGATCTTGGCCATCTTATAGATATCCCTTTCGCCTTCCTTCATACCTAACCGCTAATAGAGGTCCTCATATGCTTGACCCCTTGTTTCACCGATACCGCTTATGCGGTCTTCTTCGCCATCTTGTACTTCTCTATGTTGTCTTCACCCCTATCCAGGCATAGGCGTCTGAAACAATCTTTCTTCTCCTTAATCGCCTTCTGGACATCATCATTCCACCACCAGGTAACCTTACCTTCGCTTCTCCTTCCCCTGGACACTCCAAACTCCTCTAAGGCCACCTTATTTAATGCAAGTCGCCATCTTCATCCACACAATGTCCTCATCCCCTCCTTCCTCCCAAGGGCCCTCCTTACTTAATGACCCTCTCCTTGAACGCCTGAGCTACCTCCCACTTGAGCTTCCACCACTTCGTTCTAGCGACTTTGGCATGCTTATCCCGCTGGACACGAATCCGAAAGCGAAAGTCTGCAACCACCAGCTTATGCCGAGGGACAACACTCTCTCCACGTATCACCTTACAATCTAGGCACGCACGCCTATCTTCTCTTCTCGAGAGGATGAAATCAATCTGGCTAGAGTGTTGACCACTACCAAAAGTCACCAGATGTGATTCTCTCTTTTTAAAGAGGGTGTTAGCAAGATAATCAAGCAAAGACACCAAGACTTATCTAGTTTCTTCACAAGTAGTACTAGAGAGGAAAACTCAGAATGACTTGGGAGAATTAGTCCGTGTTCTAGCATGTCAGTGCATTGCAAGGCTGCCTTCTAGGATGAAAAAACTTGGCTACAGCAGGGCTGCCTTCTAGGATGAAAAAACTTGGCTCGCCTCGTACCATCTGACAGGCAAGGCAATTCTATAGTAATGTGAGCTTGAAATCGAGTCAACCAGGGTAGCGAATCCTCCTTGCCGTCGTAGATTGCAAATTCCAGTTTATGAAATTTTGGCATGGCGCCGCCTGCCTTCTTGAAGCAATCACCATACTAGGAGTTGGTGTCGTTGGAGTGCTCAGCCTCTGTTTTGGTTGGGGCATTAGACGAAGCAGACATTTCCAAGCGAGCAATGGCGTATCGCTGGGTTGATGCCTGCTCCTTGAGGTCATTGATGTCGGTCTCAATCTTCTCAAGCTTGAGGTTCAGCTTGGTGTCCGCATTGCACTGGAGCTTCTGGAGGCCTACGCTGAATATGCCCAAACCATCTCAGACGATGTTGGACAAGCTTCTCTTCAATTGGTGCTACCCCAACTCTATCTATTATCATTCCGAACTCAATCCTTCTTCATGTGGACACACATCCATCTCAACATGCGCATCTCCACCACACCTAACTGTTGAACATGTCGCCTTTTAGTCGGCCAACACTCAGCGCCATACAACATTGCGGGTCGAACCGCCGTCCTGCAGGACTTGCCTTTTTAGCTTTTGTGGCACTCTTGTCACAGAGAATGCCAGAAGCTTGGCGCCACTTCATCCATCCGGCTTCGATGTGATGGTTCACATCTTCATCAATACGCCCATCCTTCTGCAGTATTGACCCCGGTGTCCTGAGGCACCACCTGCCCATCAAGGCTAACCTCCTCCTCATGCCTAGTGGTAGTGAAACCGCACCTCATGTACTCGGTTTTAGTTCTACTAAGCATAAGACTAGCCACAATGGGTAGTAACATAGACTAGTAACATGCACATGTTACTAGTCTATGTTACTACCTCTATAGTAGGGAGTAACATATGTGTGGTAACATGCAACACTTCATTTATTAGGCTATAGACTCATTTTGCCTTGATATGTGTGATGTTACGCATACTACTAGTAACTTGCTATGTTACCACTTTCCTCCATTTCTTCATTTATTGCTTGCCACATCATCCATTTTATCTAGATATGTGTGATGTTACTACCTATGTTACTCCCACTGTGGGTAGTCTAAAACCTTTCGAATCCAAGGTTTGTCTCCATAACTCTCACTTTCAATTGACCCCCGTCCGGCTATCGTAACTAGCACCACATCATCCGCAAAGAACATACACCATGGGACCCCTGGTGCGGTCCTGTCTTAATGTGACCTCATCCATCACCAAGGCAAAAAGATAAGGGCTCAAAGCTGACCCCCCCTTGCAGTCCTATCTTAATCGGGAAGTCATCAGTGTCGACATCACTTGTTCGAACAGTTGTCACAACATTATCGTACATGTCCTTGATGAGGGTAATGTACTTTGCTGGGACTATGTGTTTCTCCAAAGCCCACCACGTGACATTCTGCGGTATCTTATCATAGGCCTTCTCCAAGTCAATGAACACAAATGCAAGTCCTTCTTTTGCTCCATGTATCTCTCCACAAGTTGTCATACCAAGAAAATGACTTCCATGGTCGACCTCCGAGGCATGAAACCAAACTGATTTTTGGTCACGCTTGTCATTCTTCTTAAGGTGTGTTCAACGACTCTCTCCCATAGCTTCATTGTATGGCTCATCAGCTTATTCCACAGTAATTAGTACAACTCCAAACATCCTTGTTCTTGAAGATTACTCCGTCTCCATTCTTCTGGCATCTTGTTTGACCGAAAAATTAGGTTGAAAAGCTTGGTTAGCCATACTATAGCTATGTCCCTGAGGCCTTTCCGCACCTCAATGGGGATACAATCAGGGCCCATCACCTTGCCTCCTTTTTCATCCTTTTTAAAGCCTCCTTGACCTCAGACTCGGATTCGCCAGACAAAACGCGTCTGCTGGTCTCATCAAAGGAGTCCTCCAGTTCATTGGTAGAACTCACATTCTCCCCATTCAACAGCTTGTTGAAGTACTCACGCCATCTATGCTTAATCTCGTCGTCCTTCACCAGGAGTTGGTCTAATCCGTCATTGATGCATTTGACTTGGTCAACATCCCACGTCTGCCTCTCTCGGATCTTGGCCATCTTATAGATGTCCCTTTCGCCTTCCTTCATACCTAACCGCTAATAGAGGCCCTCATATGCTTGACCCCTTGCTTCACCGACAGCTCGCTTTGCGGCCTTCTTCGCCATCTTGTACTTCTCTATGTTGTCTTCACTCCTATCCAGGCATAGGCGTCTGAAACAATCTTTCTTCTCCTTAATCGCCTTCTGAACATCATCATTCCACCACCAGGTAACCTTACCTTCGCTTCTCCTTCCCCTGGACACTCCAAACTCCTCTAAGGCCACCTTACGACTGCAAGTCGCCATCTTAAGATTGAGACCGACATCATACTCAAAGGGGGCCAGGCTGTTATGGGTATTTTGCTGGGTACCCGGTCTAATAGATCTGCTTCTAGAACATTGCACCTACTTTACTAGTGTCTTAACATCACATCTACATGTTTTCAATTGGAGGATTGGCGGGAGCTAATTACTCGCAGTTCATGGTCAGGGCAGCTATTAGCCTGGCACTACACCTGTCTTTGGCGCCGAATCATTGTTGCTAGATCAACATACGGAAGCTTTTGATCAATTTTGCACTCCATCAGTATTCCTCCATCATAGTCCTTGATGTACCTAGAACCAGCAAGCTGTTAATATGTAAGGTACAATTAGATAGATCAATAGCATACTCTTTAGGGAACATAATAACCTGACAAGCCAAAATAATTTACAAAGATATGTTGTAGACCAGACTTACCCCTGCCATCTTTCTTTGTCGAATGTGATCTCCTTTGTGAAACCCTGCAAACGGAAAATAATTATTTATGTCCTTTTCTATAAAATATTCATTTTGTAAGGCTGAGGTGTAACTTCATTTTGTAATGGATGGGAATTTAGTTTTTTATTTTAGACTATTCATTTCCCTTTGTGAAACCCTGCAAAATGGAAAATATTGATTTTATAAAATACATGATGCTTCAAATATTCACACATAATAAATGGGACTTTAGTTTTTTAGCACTAACACATGATACATAAATTTTAGGATAAGTTATACAAGGTCAGATGGCCACACCTGCTTTACAAAATAACCAACAGCATTGTTATCTGCATAAGTTAAGAAATGAGTGAGGCCATCAGCATCTCGGGCATGTTGCTTCAGATGATTCATTAGCCTTGTTCCGTAGCCTTTAACTTGTTCATCAGCTGTAATTGCACAAAATGCTATTTCTCCGAACCTCTGGCTACAGTTTTTGAAAGCATGATTAGGCCACTAACGAATGCAGCAGGCTTGTCACACTAACTTATGCAGCAGAAAAGGAAGATCACTGACATGGTGCTAAACAGAGTATAGTATAAACAAAACCAACATAGAGAAATAAATGTAAACATACCATCCTGCAATCTAACCTGGTAAATGCTTGAGATCATTGATTGAAAGATAGATTCCAAGAGTAAATACAGTTGTATGAGACACTCAGATCATTACAAATCAATAAATGATAATCTGGTTAGACCGAAGAAATGCTAGCTCTGAAAATGGCAACATTACCTTGCATAAGGGCGGTAAGTAATGCCTCCTACAACATTATTATTCCTGATAACCATCATTGACTTGTGAGTTCTGCAAAACAAAATACGGTTAATTACCCGTTGTAAGTACTATTTAGGAATCAAGAAATTTAAGCAACCCTCAAAAAATAAACCACAGTGGCATTATCTAAATTATAAACCATACACACAGTAGATTGGGCATTACCTATCCATAACAAGTCGGACTATATACTCCTTGGGCATATTAGGGAGCTGCCGTGCAAAGATATTCTTCAAACCTACCAACCTGGGGAAGACATAGCAGTCAATAACAAGTACCATCATATTCATAAGTTCGAAGCTATGAAATGAGTTAGAATGCGCACCAGATCATATGTTCGTCGACTCCATCGTTAGAATAACAGAGAAATTTCAGCTTCCCTGTATCTTCCTGCAGAATAAATTAACCCCCTTAGCAAATTCATTCTAATGAACCCTGACACGGTTAACAACAATCAAACGAAGTAACTCAAAGCTAAGTTTTCACCTCACGCTTGAGACCCTCCTCGCGGGCGCTGTAGGCGCCACTAGTCTGGATATTGTCCGTGAACAGCCCCTTGGAGTCCTCCTTCCCGTCTCCAGCCGCCGCGGACGCGGCATCGGGCTTAGGAGCCGCCGCTGTGACGGCAGATGCGGACGACGAGTCGGGCTTCGGAGGCCTGCCGGATGAGGATGCAGGTGCGGCATCGAGGCGAGCGGCGGTGAAGGTGGTAAGGGAGTCGTCGTCATCCTCGTCAGAATGGGAGGAGGACGGAGACGACGGGCGGGAAGGCGAGGATAGGGAGGTAGCGGGGGACGACGGCGCCGTGGTGTCGTCGTCCTCGTCGGCGGTGGCGTCAGAGAGGGATGGTGGCGGAAGCTTCCGCTTGCGGTGGGAGGCGCCGCCGCCCGACGTGGCGCCGGAGTGGGAGGGTGAGGGCGCCGCGAGGCCGTCCATGGAGGTTCTAGAAGTTCGAGGGGTTAGGGTTTCGAGGAGATCTGATCCAGAAGGTTCTGTGTCTTCTGCCGTTTGCGTAGGTATTCGAAATCGGCCGAATTCTACCGTCTCACTGGCAGTAGGACCATGTATCTTGTCGTAGAGACCAATGTTAGGGCCATTTCTTTTGGGCAATTCTCCTACAATTAACCCGCTCGCAGATAAAATTGCGGCAATATTTTTTACAATTCCTAACTAGTTAAGGTCTAATTAGCTAGTAATTGTAAAAAAATATTAAGTGGCAATTCTGGGAGAAGCTAGGAGGGGGTCAATTCCGGGAGAATTGCCCAAAAGAACTGGCGCTTAGTCAGCGGACGGGAAACTTCGGTTTTCTGGGGCTTCTTCAACGGCTTAGCGAGAAAATCTTCGTTAACTGCTCACTACTACAAATATTCTCATGCATTGTACCTGAAGAAAACAAACCATACATTTTTAAAGACGGACACTTAAATCACCGGCAAAGAATCAAGTCGTTCAAACACATTTTACCGTATTTTGCCATTTAACACAGACCTATGTATGTATATAGATGCGATGATGAGGACATGACTATCTTGAATACGACCAAAAATATTGTATACATGTATATTTGTGAGGTGATTTCTAATGCAAACTATGCAATAATTTATTTATGTCATCTAGGGACAAAAATACTTCACAGACTTTTGCGTCATGTTTAATTGTGGGTGTATGAGACATTTATACAATCCACATATGAAGATAAGGGGAAAAAAAAGTTTAGATGATGTTCAAAAATTCCTCTCACATCATTTTTAGGCAAAAAGAATAGAGAGTCCAAGTCTCTCATGTTCTGGATTCAGATTCGAACTGCACAGGCATACCTGACTCAAAACGCCAAAAACTATTTCATACGAACTTCGAATTAGGTGATTCTTTTTTTGAAGTAGATTTCGTGCTCTTTCCAACCCAATTGGATTCACCTTTAAATTCGTCTGAATCGTTGAGTTATCAACGAAACAATCTCACGTTTCAGCAGAATTCGAGTCAAACTACAAGTCCAAAGGTGTTGCATCACCTCCACTTGGGCCCATGGGACTTGTACGACCTAGGGTTAGTTTTAGACTGTATTGGGACGTCCTCCCACCTCCTTGGCTGTCACACCTTGCTCCTATATAAGTAGATCCATCTAATAGTTTTTTTCTTGCGATTTATTTAGTTAAAAGTTAGTCATTGCAACTTCGTATACTTCGTTTGTGTCTAGCGACCAGACCAAGACCGCTTTCGGATCCTCACCTTTATCAATACTTCATATATATTCACAATATTCAGATTGCATTCTCATATTTTTGCTTGTTCTTTGATTGCGTGAAGGAATAGACCTTCATGCTCAAGCTGATCGTGCTTCCAGCATCGTTAGTAACCTCAAGAGATTGGTTAGCTATTACTAAGGCGCAACATCGTGCACGTTTGTAGTCGGATCGTCAAAGTCGACTCCACCAAATCGATAATTATCATCTCATCAAAAGATCGGGACACCCTCACCTCTATCAAGTGGTATCAGTTTTCAGGTTGACCGGTGAGAATTTCCAGTTATCGCTAGATTAGATTTATTTTCTAACCTATTGTCCAAGAAAAAATCACAAGAAAAAGTTAGATCTATTCATCTTTTATTCTAGCGAGTCCAAGCCTTTGCAATTTTCTTTTCATGGTTTGCATTATTGAATTATCGGTTGCATTGTCGTGTCGAGTTCCTGGTCTTAGTGTCTAGTTCGTTTAGAGTTTCAAGTTCTGTTCACATTAATCACGTCACCGCTGCATCGTTATCCCTTCCACTGTCCACCACCTATCCATCAATTTCCACCACGTGCTTCACACCGTTCATTATCATAATCATAGTTGAGATCATTCATATCTTCGCTTGATCCAATCTGCATCTTATCTAGTTTGTTTTGAAAAGAGGGAGCGAGAAAAAAAGAGGCAGAGAAAAAAAAGAGCATTATCATAATCATAGTTGAGATCATCCACATATTCGCTTGATCCAATCTGCATCTTATCTAGTTTGTTTTGGAAAGAGGGAGCGAGAGAAAAAAAGGCAGAGAAAAAAGAAAGAGGAAAAAGTAAAAAAAAGTTAGAGGAAAAAAAAAGAAAAAAGTGCGAGACAAAAAAGAGAGAAAAAAACAAAATTCGGATCTATGTAGTGTCAATCTCATAGTTGAATTCAGATTGGAATCTGTTTTGTGCATTGTTCAGTAAAATAGGCATATCTTCCTCATACGAAGTCCGTTTTGGCTCCGTAAGTACTTAAATTAAAGCTAGCGACGGGCCACATATAAATAGTTGCGGAGTATTTTTCAATATTTGATACCTCAAAATCGGCTTCTAAATAGGTCTTTTTGCCCTCTGAAGTTCGTGAACACAGCTTGTTCCAGTTTTCCAGACCAGTTTTACAATTTTTTGACTCCTCATATCAACTCGGAATTGAGTGATTCTTTTTGCGTTTGAAAGCTTGAGTTAGTGCCATTCTTGAGAAAAATTGTCAAAAAGTTGGCAAAAACTTTTCCAGAGGAAAGTTGGAGAGAAAGGTGTCGGTATATCTTGCTTGGCAGTTGTTTCACATCATTATGTTTACTGCTATTGTTATCTTCACTTATATCTTGCTGTCCAGAGCTACTCCATGTCCTTTATTAATGCTAGTTGTGCTATGCAGTGACCTCATTAGTGTTCTAGGCTCGCGTCTCTAGTCCGGTCTAGCCTGGGACCAGCATTGTACCGTCGTTGAGCGTTTATTCAACATTGCATCTCTTAATTGATTATTGCTAATCTTTTGCTACCATATATTTAAGCCTTCCAAGATCCACATATTTCTACATCGTGTATACATACGTTCCCCTGGCAATTGCTTTACTCAATCTTCAGAGTTATTTGACACCGCTGGTTGCCTGTCACCACATGCTGCTTCGTAAGAACTTGTAAGATATTGATATTTGCTTTACTGTGAGCGCTTTACCACCACACCCTAGTAGTTCATAGGAACATTATTCTTGAATCTTGTTTCTTGTTTCTACTAATCATGACAGGGTCCGAAGATAGAAGTTCTTGGATGACGGATACATCTTCACCATCACGAGAGGTGGGACAACACACACAAACATATGGTCAGGTTATCTCGTTACCATCATTTGAGGGTAGATTTAATCCTGCTATTTATCTACCTTGGGAGCTTAAAGTCGAACAAGTTTTTAGTCACCATGATTTTTCTGAACTTGAGAGAGTACGAGCTACCACTAGAGCAGTTACTGGTTTTGTTTCTGTTTGGTGGAGTGTACATTGTAAGAAAAACATTGATAACCAACCCACAACTTGGAAAGTTTTGAAAGCTGTAATGAGACAACATTTTTTTCCTCCTTACTATCATCGTGAATTGCTTCGCAAATTGGAACAATTAAAACAAGGCAAGAATAATCTGCTCATACTTACTACCAAGAGTTCAAATCTTATATGCATCATTGTGACATAGAAGAATCTGAGGATGATACAATGAATAGATTTTTTGGTGGTTTGAACCATGATATCCTTGCAAGATTTCAGTATATTTCTCGTTGCATTACTGGTATGTATGTTCGCGCTTGTACCTTTGAGAGACAGATACATGAGGATGCATTGGGTGACTACAACAACTACTATTCCAGTTCATGCTCACCACCGCTGGTTGGTTCCTCCACCATTGCACCTACCAGAGCAGCCCCACCTCAGATTGTGAGCGCGACATCATCTCAAGAGTATGGTACATTGTTATCGTCCGTACCTACATCAGCTACGTCTTTGCGACAAGGTAATAGTAAAGGTATTGATGATATAACTTCACATGAGAATGATGCATGCCTAGTTAACTTGAATGCATAATGTGTTGAGTTACCTGTTGATTTGAGCACACCACCTATTTTAGAGAATCTTGTTACTGTCATGAATGCGTCATGTGATCAAACAACTGAAATACCAACAATTTTGAGTGCACCCATTGAATTAACTGTTGATGCAAAAAAACCAATGTTTAATCATTTTGATATGACCTCTAATCTCGGTGATGATTCTGTGTCCAATGACTTATTGCATGTTTGCTTATTTAAGCATGTTGTAGCATGTAAATTTGATGCAAGTAAGGTTTATTCACCAATGTTAGGATGGTTTAATGATGAACATTGTCAATATTTTGACATGAATAAGAGCTTCACTTATATGTGCAAACTGAGCTGCAATATTTTCATGCCTTCTACTTCTTGTGATAATGTTTTGGCTTTAGATTTTATGAACTATGAAAATTACTCATGTATACATGTGTAATATGTGCAAAAACCAAGGGAAGTAAAAATGGATGACATATACATATACAACATACACACCTTGTCTCTTTTGTTAGCCACGTTTCAGATTAAGCAACGCCGAGGACGGCTTTATTTTCAAGAAGGGGAGGATGATGAGGACATGGCTACCTTGGATACGACCAAAAATTATTGCATACATGTATATTTTGTGAGGTGATTTCTAATGCAAACTATGCAATAATATATTTATGTCATTCAGGACAAAAATATTTCACAGACTTTTGTGCCATGTCTAATTGCAGGTGTATGGGACATTTGTACAATCCACATATGAAGATAAGGGAAAAGGAGAAGTTTAGATGTTGTTCAAAAAGTCCTCTCACGTCACTTTTGGGCCAAAAGAAGATAGAGTCCAAGTCTCTCACGTTCTGGATTCAGATTCAGACTGCACAGACATATGTGACTCAAAGCGCCAAAAACTCTTTCATACGGACTCCAAATTGGGTGATTCTTTTTTTAAAAGTAGATTTCATGCTCTTTCCAACCCAGTTGGATTCACCTTCAAATTCGTCTGAAGCGTTGAGTTATCGATGAAAAAATCTGACGTTTCAGCAGAATCCGAGTCAAACTACAAGTCCAAAGGTGTTGCATCACCTCCACTTGGGCCCATGGGACTTGTACGACCTAGGGTTAGTTTTAGGCTGTCTTGGGACATCCTCCCACCTCCTTGGCCGCCACCCTTTGCTCATATATAAGTAGATCCATCTAGTAGCTTTTTTCTTGGGATTTATTTAGTTAAAAGTTAGCCATTGCAACTTCGTATACTTCGTTTGTGTTTAACGACCAGACCAAGACCGCTTTCGGATCCCCACCTTTATCAATAGTTCATCTATATTCGCAATATTCAGATTGCATTATCATATTCTTGCGTGTTCTTCAATTGCGTGCAGGAATAGACCTTCATGGTCAGGCTGATCATGCTTCCAACATCGTCAATAACCTCGGGAGATTGGTTTAGCAATTGCTAAGGCACAACGTCGTGCACGTTTGTAGTCGGATCGTCAAAGTCGACTCCACCAAATCCATAGTTATCATCTCATTGAAAGATCGGGACACCCTCGCCTCTATCACGCGACCACTTGTCTGACATCCGGCAAACCGAAAATAAACCTACGAGACGTTTGTGGGAGTGTAGACGGACGCCAACCAAAATCAGCCACAAATCCCATGCTACGATGTATTGTGATGGAAACCAGATGCTATTTGGCGGAAAGTGGAGTAATGACTTGTATTTGACGAATGGTGGATTTTATTTGTTGAAAAGTGAAATTAATTTGGTGGAATGTGGCTTAATTGAATTTTATTTGGCAGAAAGTAGTTTTGACCGACTTATTTCATGGTTACATTTTTTAAAATTAATAGAGGTGGGCGTTTGGGGAACGATTGGATGGCCGGCTTCTATATTTATATCCAGAGACCAGTCCTGATTGGTCTGCGAACAAATACCATGTTTGTTTTAGGGTCCGTGCTGGAGATGCCCTAATCATGAATCAAAAGCTTAGTTCCATGTCCTCTACTTTACCAAGACAACCCATTTAAAATTTGTAGCTAAACCCATCTAAAAATAGTAGCCAGTTCGAAGTTATTCACTTAGATACTAACTCATTAATCCCTCTACAAGAAAATTAGCAAGTTAATTCTTAATCCTTTTGAATAATAATGCTCACCTTTTGTGATGTTTTGGTTGGATGGTGAACTTTAGAAACTCACCCCATCTATCGTTTTTTCCTAACGTATACCCCTTTGCTAGTAAAATAGTTGGAGATTACAAATAGAATGTTTTTGTTTGATCCTATACCAAATTAGTGACATGACACTACATCACAAAAGTTTTGATTAGATCTATTCAGATATATCATGATGCAAGAAGCACCTAGCATACACCCAGAAGCAAACACAATCTTAGTAAAAAAATTGTGAGGAAAACTTTCAATCTATTCATCAAATTTCAAAGTAGTACAAATAACATCAGAAGTAAAAATACATCCAGGTTCGTAGACCACCTAGCAACGAGCACAAGCACTGGAGCAAGCCGAAGGCGCACCGCCGTCATTGCCCCTCCCTCATCGGAGTCGGACAAACCTTGTTGTAGTAGACAGTCGGGAAGTCATCATGCTAAGGCCCCATAGGGCCAAAACACCAGGACAACAACCTCCGCTGATAGAGAGATGCTTATATCAGAAGGATCCAACCTATAGACTCATGAACACAGATGAGGGAAGATCGGATCCACGTAGATCCATCGAAGACAAATGCTGACCGAATCCCATGAGATCCCCCGGAGACAAACCTCCACACACCCTCTGATGATGCTAGAAACACCGCCTGGATTGGGGCTGAGCGGGGAGGATCTTATTCCATATCCAAAGAGTCTCCGCCGCCTTGCCTCTCTGAGCAGGACACAAACCCTAACAAAACTAAAAAAAAACATTTGAAAACGGAACCCTCCCGTCGGCAAGGGCCAGGATCTACTGCGCTTCCATGGCCCTAAGACCATAGAAGACGAGATAGACTAGCGGCAATGCCAATGGGAGGCACAAGAAACCCTAGCGCTTAGGGTGCCCTCACGGACAAGAGCGAAGGGGTACGCCACTAGCTGTACATGTAAACATAATCTTAGTATTAATCATGCATAAATTTTATCCACATTCTACGGCAGGGATTTAGCTGCTCCAATATTTGTGATATGCGACACTACTTTCGATATGTCAACTAGCAAATCTCATAATAGGTAGTGTTACCCACACATGTTCGTCGGATCGTGATGCGCCGGTGTTGAAACATATGCTTCATGTCCACGGGTGTCATAGATCATGGTACGTGCAACCAATGGCATCAATATGATGATTGGCATTTCGATGAAGTTGGTCGAATCTAGATATGTAGATGTGTGTCAGTAATTTCTTGCAAAAAGAAGATGTGTGTAAGCAATTGATTTTTTTCTCAAAGCGGATGTAGCCTTGCGGTGGTCTGTATAACAGTGCAATTCGTCCTCCACGACGCATAGTTTTATTGGTCGGCAAGGACGGAGCCAGGATTTAAACATGAAGGGGCAAAGACGGCAATGGAGATACATAAGTTTCTTTTCCTCGAAGACATGTTTAAATGGGTGTTGTTGTTGTAGAAGAAATTTTGGAAGATAAAGCATCATAATATATCGTGACTAACTATATCAATATATTTTTGGCAATCACCTATATTTAAATAGGAGCCTCACACTACCTTATTTCTCCTGACATGCAGCCTATCCACCTCATCAGTCGCCACATCAACAATTCTTTAGCCACAAATCAACTAATTTTGTGATGCAATATTCCTTTCTTCCGCGCGTAGTTGTTCCCTGGTCAACGAAGCGACCACTCTTTCATGCATAACTGACGATTGAGCCTAGCGGCCTTTGTCTCCCACGAACCACAGTTACTCCATATTCCCACACAATAAAAACAAATAAAAATCCACCACCAGCGGCATTTCCGCTCCTCTCTTGACCCATACATCTTCATCTCACCGTCTCCTTATCTACTGTCGCGACGCAACTACCTACACCAATCAGTACCGACGGCAGTCGCCAAAAGCCACAAGATAGCCACTCATTCGCCTGGTCGCCAATGGATAGATCATCGCCGCTTGGCTGGACAGGACATCGTAGTTCTTTGATAGGTTGGTTTCAATGGTGTTATTACTGCCTAAACCAGAAGTCCTAATGAGTTGTTCTTATCGTATTGCTTTCCTCGCTATTTCAATCTGTTTGTCCTCGTGGAGAGGACACATGCGGCTGATGGAGGCACAATATTGCTCTGGCGGTGGCTTTAGATGGCATGGAAGGGCATTGTAGGGGCGACGACATGATCCTTTCCATGTCGTCTAACGTTGAGGAATCAGACAAAATCTATTGTTGAGGCTGCATGACAGGCCAACGAGGGGAGCGATGTTGTTGGCCGCAGTTGCTTTTGCTGTTCACTAGTGCTCTGGTGACTACTAATGCTCAGGTGGGATTTCAGACGTGGGAGGGGAACGAGTCGTAGGTGCATTGGAGCTTGGCGAGAAAGACATCATCATTTTCAACTGAGTCCGGCTGGGATGACCCACGAAGCGGAGGAGGACAGAGCAGTGCGATTCACAAGCGTCGTCGTAGCTCGATCGGGTCGGCAAGGAGCACACGGAATAACGGATATGGCGGTTAAGGAAGGAGACGAGGGAGAATATGGAGGCGTATCATAAATATTCTTATGTCCTCTTCATGGAAAGGAGGTCGGCCACAGAGCTTCCCCATTGTTAGCCTCATGACCTCATCTAAACTTGTGCTTATTCCTATATTTTCTCAGGTTCCCCTCATGCTGCAAATATGCTAGACGTCCTCCACGGCAAGGGATATTGGTTTTGTGTTGCATATTTGATTTTTACCATTGAGTTATTATATGTTACTTTTCATACTTATTTAGAGAGAATAGGATTCTGGTAGAATCCATTTTTACAGTCAAAATCAATAACACCATAGTTGTGTTGGATGTGAAGCTTATTTGTAGATTTAGTCGGATCCACCTGCCTCATTACAAGTGTGCAGTGTGCCAAACAATTTTCCTCTGACGGCAAGGATTTTGGACGATTTGGTGGTTCTTGCCGGAGTAGTAATGTTGTTGCTCCCGTCAATTAATGGACAAGTATCCTAAAAAGTTAATTGATGGATAACCAACAATTTGTTTAGAAGGGTGCCTGAACCGTTGTTGCTGGCACCCTATTTTGTACATGCATACAACATTCATGCCCTGCACTCTTTGTCGATCATCCTGCCAGTTACATTTTGTTTCCTCCTTTGTTTATATCTTTAAACATTAATAACCGACTAAACGCAACATTGTCAATGGTTTGAACGCATCCTTCGAGTTGCTTGGGGTACTTGATGAGAGACCTTTGTGATATTGTTCTTTCATGTACCCTCTATTCAGGTTACTACTCATGCCATAATGTTTATGATAGAGGCAAAGGTGTCCCGTCTTTCGATGAGATGGTTGTTATCGTTTTTGGTGGAGTAGACTTTGACCATCCGACTACGAACATGCGAGGACGTCGCGCGCCTTAGCAATCGCTAAACCAACTCCGAGAGGTTATTGAACACGCCGAAACATGATCAGCCTGACCACGAGGGTCTATTTCCTGCAGGCAAACGAAAAACAAGTAAGAAACCGAGATTGCAATCTGGATATTGCGAATTTAAGAAGAAATCTTTATTGATCAAAATGGGTTTCTGTAACGTCTTTGTCTGGTCGTTGAACACAAACGAAGTACACGAAGTTGCAGTTATGGTGAACTTTAATCTAAAAAAACAAAGTCTAAACGACGCCCTAAGGGCTGCATATACGGAGGAATAGGGGGAATTTCGTGACCCCTTGGAGGAGGGGTCATAAACCAACCCTAATTCAGTTTTCCCACACATACGGACTCTAAAAACAGCCTATACTAAAGTATTTCGAAATTACATGGGCCTGGCCCAATAATAAGGTGACGCATCACCTATAACAGCCTTTGGACAAAAATTATGAAGTAGCATCTTGTATAGTTCGTCCAAGCCTTCATGCACTCATTATGGTGGCTTCAAATCCTTGAAATCATCACTTAAAACTCTGTTCTTGTTCCCCTTGTGCATGTCATCATCTCCATGCTTGATCTTACTCCAATGTTCACTTTTTGTCCAAGCTAGGCCTTTTATTTGTAAGAAAAACAAATGTATCCAATTTAGGCAGCATCATACTCTCATGAACATTATAAGTGTTACCAAGAAATGAAAGTACATGATAATTTAATTGACGTGCGTGAGCTGTAGTAATTGGTCCAGTATATGTAGCAGCAGGGGGTGTGGGTGTAACTTTGTTAGTGATGTCATCATCATCCTCCCCTTCTTGAATTGAAGTTGTCCTCGACAGAAACTCATCTTCCTCACTCAAGTAAGGCTTCAAATCTACATTGTTAAAAGTGGGACTAATCCCAAAATCTGCAGGAAGCTCAAGTTTATATGCATTATCATTGATTTTCTCTAATACCTTAAAAGGACCATCAGCACGTGGCATTAGCTTTGACTTGCGCAATTCAGGAAACCTATCCTTACGCAAATTTAACCAAACAAGATCTCCAGGTGCAAAGAGAACACGTTTCCTACCCTTGTCTCCAGCAAGTTTATATTTAGCATTTATGCGCTCAATATTTTCCTTAGTTAACTCATGCATTTTTAAGAGCAATTCAGCATGTTGTTTAGCATCAAAGTTAACCTTTTCCGAAGATGGAAGAGGCAACAAATTAATGGGTGCACGAGGTATGAAACCATACACAATCTCAAAAGGGCACATCTTGGTAGTAGAATGCAGTGAACGATTATAAGCAAATTCAATATGAGGCAAGCATTCTTCCCACATTTTAAGATTATTCTTCAAAGCAGCCCTAAGCATAGTAGACAATGTTCTACCTGACATTTCAGTTTGCCCATCAGTTTGGGGGTGACATGTAGTATTAAAGGGCAATTTAGTCCCCAACTTAGCCCATAAATATCTCCGGAAGTGGCTAAGAAATTTAGTATCACTGTGTGAAACAATTGTATTTGGCACATATGCAAGCGAATAATTTCACGAAAGAACAAATTAGCAACATTAGTAGCAGCATCTCTTTTATGACATGGTATAAAGTGTGCCATTTTCGAGAATCTAACCATGACAACAAATATGCTATACATGCCCTTCTTTGTTTGACGTAAACCTATATCCTCCCAAGGAACACTATGTACAAGTAAAGGCATATATAAACCATAAGGATTGAGTCGTAACTTAGCTTTTTGGCATGTAGTGTAGCGAGAAACAAAACGCTCAACATCCCGTCTCATCTTTGGTCAAAAGAAATGTGTAGTAAGTACGCCCGTCTTCTTCACGCCAAAGTGTCCCCTTAATCCTCCTCCATGCGCCTCCTGCAACAACAAAAGATGATCAGAGCTAGCTGGAATGCATAGCTTGTTAGCACGGAACGCAAATCCATCATTAACAACGAACTTGTTCCATGTTCTTCCTTATTTACAATTTCGCATTACATCTCTAAAATCAACATCATGCACATATTGATCTTCGATGGTCTCCAAACCAAATATATTAAATTCAAGTTGTGAAAGCATAGTATAACGACGAGACAATGCATCAACAATAACATTTTCTTTACCCTTCTTGTGTTTAATGACATAAGGGAAAGTCTCAATGAATTCAACCCATTTAGCATGTCTACGATTCAGTTTGTCTTGACTTCTAATATGTTTCAAAGATTCATGATTAGAATGAATAACAAACTCTTTGGGCCATAAATATTATTGCCATGTTTCTAAAGTCCGAACAAGAGCATATAATTCTTTGTCATAAGTAGAATAGTTCAGACTAGCCCCACTCACTTTTTTATGCGACAGGTTTACCATCTTGTAATAACACACGTCCTAATCTAATTCCACTAGCATCACATTCAAGCTCGAAAGTTTTATTAAAATCAGGAAGTTGTTGTAAAGGAGCATGTGTCACTTATCTTTAAATACCGTGAAGGCTTCTTCCTGTGCGGTACCCCAAACAAAAGGCACATTCTTCTTTGTAGGCCCATTGATAGGTGCAGCAATGGTGCTGAAATCTCTCACAAGACGCCTATAGAAACCAGCGAGGCCAAGAAAACTCCTCACTTGTGTGACCTTTTGGGTTGCGGCCAACTCTCAATAGCTTCAATCTTGGATTTATCAACTTAAATTCCCTGTGGAGTAACAACAAAGCCAAGAAAAGATACTCGGTCAGTGCAAAAGGTGCACCTCCCAAGGTTACCAAACAAACTTGCATCACGTAGTGCAATAAAAACAACACGCAAATGTTCCAAATGTTCCTCCAAAGATCTGCTATAAATCAATATATCTTCAAAATAGACTACCACACAAATCGTCCAATGAAAGAACGTAAAACTTCTTTCATTAATCTCATGAAAGTACTAGGTGCATTAGTTAACCCAAAAGGCATGAGTAACCACTCATATAATCCAAACTTAGTTTTAAATGATGTTTTTCATTCATCTCCCATTTTCATATGAATTTGATGGTATCCACTACGCAAATCAACTTTGGATAATATTGTAGAGACACTCAATTCATCAAGCATATCATCTAGCCTAGGAATAGGATGACAATAACGAATAGTAATATTATTAATGTCTCTACAATCAACACACATACACAATGTTCCAGCCTTTTTTGGCACTAGTATAATAGGAACAACACAAGGACTAAGAGATTCGTGTATATAACCTTTATCGAGTAGCTCATGTACTTGATGCATAATCTCCTTCGTCTCCTCTCGATTGGTACAGTATGGCGCACAGTATGGCAGCGAAGCACCGAGAATTAAGTTAATCCAATACTCAATCCCTCGAATAGGTGGTAATCCCGGTGGCACGTCTTGTGGAAAGACGTCAGCGAACTCCTGCAAAATGTTTGCGGCAGCAGGAGGCAAAGAGGGAGGCACGTCCTCGTATGAAAATAATGCCTCTTTGCACACAAAAGCATAGCAAAAGATTTGTCATCAATACTAGATTTGGTGGCAAGTAAACATCCACTTTTCAATTTAATTTGAGGGGCAACACTAGATGGTTTATTATTAGACTTCATTTCTTGCTCAAATCTTTTGACGCAATGTGATTTTCACTCGTATTGTGCTCCTATTTTGCTTTACTAGCTCTATTAATATCATCTTTCAAAATGTGTCCAGGAGCCAAGGAAGCAAAGTAATATGTTTATCCTTATGAACAATAGTATATTGATTGTTTCTACCATGGTGTACAATTTTTTTATCAAATTGCCATGGACTACAAAGTAATAAAGAGCATGCTTGCATAGGTACCACATCACAATCAACATAATCAGCATATGTAGCGATACTAAAATGCATACGCATAGTACGTGTTACCTTAACCTTGTCGTTGTTTTTGAACCATTGTATGTAGTAAGGATGATGATGTGGTCTGGTGGTGAGAGACAACTTCTCCACCATCTCCATGCTAGAAACTTGTTGCAACTCCCTCAATCAATGATGACGCGAACAGAAGGTTCCTTCACAACTCCCTTTGTATGGAACAATTTGTGTCTCTAATTTTGCTCAGCCTATGTTACCTGCACACCCAAAACACATTGAGCAAGCAAACTTTCATACCTGTCAGCGTCTTCAGCAGCCATGTATTGCATCTCTTGTTTAGAATCATCTCCATCATGTTCTTCACTTTCAATAAGAGCCAAAGTCTCCTCATCATAGTCACTAGCAGACTCATTACCCACCATCCTCAGTAACAATCATCACACGCGGAGATGGACATTTGCTTTCGTAGTGACCTCCACCCTTGCAACAATGACATATAACCTCATGTGTTTGCCCTGTTGATGCCATGGATGAAGAAGAGCTCTGTGCAGGACCAAATGGTGTGCTCTTGGCGGATAGTGGTGGTGGTGCTTGTTTTCTTGTATCGCGGTTGGAGTTGGTGGCTGAAGTAGGCGATGCTGTAGTAGGACGTGTGGAAGTATAGGATGTACATGGTGTCCATGATGAAGGTCGACCTGCAGAAAAATTAGTTCACGCCAATGCCCGTCAATCCTGGACTTCATGTTCAGCTTTGCAAGCAAGATGGAATAAACGAGTGATATTATTATACTCCTTATACTCTAGAATGGTCTGAAACTCACTATTTAATCCACCCATAAAACATGCAAGCATAGCTTCACTATCCTCAACAATACCCCATCTAATCATGCCAGTTTGCAATTCCTGATAATATTCCTCGACATGATTTTTTCCTTGTTTTAAACGCTGCAATTTTTGGAGTAATTCACACTGATAGTATGGTGGAACCCAACGAGTACGCATAGCAATTTTCAAAGCAGCCCAAGTAGTAGGGATATTATCATGATATAATCTACAATGTTCAAGCCATCAAACAGAAGCAAATTTAGTGAATTCACAAACAGCAGCAGCAACACGTCTATCCTCAGGATATTGTAAGCATGTGAAACATTGTTCAGTTTCTAACTCCCAAGTAAGATAGACACCAGGAATATATCTACCCTCAAATGGTGGAATATGCATTCAGTTTAGGAATATGGTCGCAATCTCGTACCTAAGGTGGTGGTGCAGCCCTACCGTTGTGATGGAAAGCATGTGGATGATATGGTGCTTGTGCTGGTGCTTGTAGGTAGTTCTGATTTCCATCAACCTCTTCCTCATAATCGCTGAGGGAGTCCCGGATTAGGGGGTGTCCGGATAGCCGAACTATCACCGTTGGCCGGACTCCTGGACTATGAAGATACAAGATTGAAGACTTCGTCCCGTGTCCGGATGGACTTTCCTTGGCGTGGAAGGCAAGCTTGGCGATACGGATATGTAAATCTCCTACCATTGTAACCGACTCTATGTAACCCTAACCTATCCGGTGTCTATATAAACCGGAGGGTTTTAGTCAAATGGGACGAACAACAATCATACCATAGGCTAGCTTCTAGGGTTTAGCCTCTACGATCTCGTGGTAGATCTACTCTTGTACTACCCATATCATCAATATTAATCAAGGTGAGTAGGGTATTACCTCCATCGAGAGGGCCCGAACTCGGGTAAAACATCGTGTCCCTTGTCTCCTGTTACCATCCGCCTAGACGCACAGTTCGGGACCCCTACCCGAGATCCGCCGTTTTGACACCGACATTGGTGCTTTCATTGAGAGTTCCTATGTGCCGCCGCCGTCAAGAAGGATGCCTCATCCCGCCTTTAAAAGACGATACTATCACCAAAGGAGCCTTGGCCATCGGGTCGACTCTTGACTAGGTGGTTTTCTTATGACCACCAGTTCGCTACCACCGACGATGACTTCTCGAGTCATCGAAACCAATCTTCACGTTAATTCGGAACTTGCCAAACAGTTAGATCCGATCGAACTCTCCTCCGTAAACGAGCTCTTGGATTGCATCGCCGCCCTGGGAGTCGCCACAGACTACGACCGGATTGGGCCTAAATCCGATCTGAGAGAGATCAACTCTCCCCAGGCTACCCATCATGTTGATGTGATAGAGGAGCAATGCGGCGATTCTTCTTCTATCTTAAGGACTAGCTACGTCCGGATTCCCGATCCCTCCCTGCCGGATTCCCGCAGAGGGACGGATGTCGATCAAGCCCTGAACTTAAAGTCAGGCGGCGGGTTGGACTCATTGGATAGCATTCAAAAATCCAAACTTCCGAAGTTCGGAAACTTCTCGCCCTCGAGTCTTAAATTGACGGGTTCCGGATCTAGTTCCACCCGCCCACCCAAACATTAGCGATCTATCCCGAATTCGCAAGAGCCACTGAAATAGTACATCATTACCGGGCGATTCCTCCCGGTTATGGACATGATAAAGGATCGCCGAGAGGAGGACGAATCCCACTTTTTGCAATAATTGCACGGACAAGGGAATCCTAAATGCCATAAGTCGTCATGAAATTACACGCTTTGGTCGACTTGGTGACCATAGTACAAAAATCTTGTGCGATGGAGAGTGCTTGGAAAACCGAAAGTAAATTTTGGGATAATCCGGCCCCGAATACATCCCTTGTCCGAAATAAAAGGGTGCATCATCACCAAGCACCTGGGTTAAACATCAAAAAACCAAAACCCCCTAAAGGCTACCGTATTGGAGGGTTGGCTAAACGGACCCTGCAAAATTCATAGCACAGAGGGCGCCACTCCAACTCATAGCCTTCGAGCATGTTGGATACTACGGCAGGTGGCCAAAAGTGGCGAAGAGCTTCTAGCTTCGTAATCCCAGCAAAGAACACCAAAGATGCAGTGTTAACAGTCTTCGAGACTTTCGCATCAAATAACATGCGAAACGAACACTCCGCAACCTTGTCAAGTCTACCAAGTAGCAACAATAAATCCATGGAGGACACGGCTATTACCTTTAATGCCGTGATTTAACCCAAATTCGAACAGCCCGAGCACCGGCCGCATTGGTCCTCGGTCCAATAGTGGATGGCTTTCGCCTTTACTAAGGTACTCATGGATGGCGGCAATGGACTAAACCTCATCTATGAGGAAACCCTCCGAAAAATGGAGATAGATCGGAACCGCATTGAGCGAAGCAAAGACAACCTTTAGAGGAATGATCCCTAGCCGGAAGCATGCTGCAGGGGAAAAATCACACCGGACGTAGTGTTCGGCTCACCGGACAATTACAGTCCGAGGAGGTCACATTTCAAGTGGCCCTGCTCAACAATGGATACCACGCTTTATTAGGGCGAGAGGCATTCACAATTTTTCAAGCTATACCCCATTATGGGTACATGAAGCTTAAAATGCCCGGACCTAACGGAATCATCACTCTCGCCAGTGATCCGAACATAGCACTGCACGCCGAAAACAAGACAGCCGCACTAGCCCTCGAGGCAAGATCCAAGCCTTAGCGGCCGAGGAACTCACTACGATGCGCTCCACGGTGAACAGGACGATGTGATATTTGATAAAAGATCCAAGTCCACCTCTTTTAAACCAAAGATGAAATAGTCAAATTCCAAGTCCACCCAACGGACCTCGCAAAGACGGCCTCCATTGGGGCACAATTAAACCCCGATGTAGACGCCGCACTATGAGAATTTCTACGAGAAAATCGGGACATTTTGCTGGCACCCTTCAGACATGCCAGAATCCCACGTCGGTGGCCGAGCACAGCCTAAATATCCTACAAGGATTCAAGCTACCAAACAGGCTCTTGGGCGCTTTTCCGAACCCAAGAGACAGGCCATGGGAGAGGAGCTAGCCAAACTTCCGAAGCCGGATTCATCGAGAGATATAAAACATCCGGATGGCTAGCAAATCTGGTGATGGTACCAAAGAAGGACAAATCCTGGCGCCTATGTGTTGATTTCAAAGACCTTAATAAGGCTTGCCCAAAGGATCCCTTCCCCCTCCCTCGATTGATCAAATTATCGATGCTACTGACAGGACACGACTCATTGTGCTTCCTCGATCGTACTCCGGCTACCACCAAATCAAGATGGCGGAGCCGCACCAAGCTGCAACAACATTCATCACTCCATACGGCCCATTCTCGCTTCAACACAATGCCCTTCGGCTCAAAACGCCGGCGCAACATATCAGCAAGCATGATTCGGACATGTCCGCAAACCAGATCGGCAAAACGGTGGAAGCATATGTAGATGACGTGGTCGTCAAAACCAAGCATGTCGAAACTCTAGTAGACGACTTGAGGCTCACATTCGACAATCTTCAAAATATGACATCAAGCTCAATCCGGAAAAATGCGTCTTGGCGTTCGGCCCGTAAAGCTCCTGGCTTCATTGTGTCCGGTAGAGGAATTGAAGCAAACCCAACCAAGATCCGAGCTCTGTCACAATTGGATATTCCAAAATACCTCGAACAAATACAAAAATTGATCGATGCGTGGCGGCTCTAAGCCGCTTTATTTCCCGCTTGGGAGAAAAGGCGTTACCCTTTACCGCCTCCTCCGCCAAGACCGAACACTTCGAGTGGACGGATACGCATACCACGGACTCGAAGAGATAAAAGCCATATTGGCAACAAATCCGGTCTGGTCGCCTAACGTGGGCGAACCAATGCTATTATATATCGCCGCAACACATCAAGTTGTCGGTAGCGGTGCTCTTTGTCGAACGAGAAAGCGGACGGACACCGGTTCCCTCTTCAAAGACCGGTTTATTACGTGTCCACCGTCCTCACTCCATGCAAGTCCGGTACCCACATTATCAAAAGATAGCATACGGGTGTTCATGGCATCCGGAAGCTGCGACACTACTTTCAAGAGTGTTCGATAACGGTAGCCTCTGAAGTACCTCTTAACGACATTATAAACAATCATGACGCCGACGGGCCGGATTGCTAAATGGGCCATAGAGCTCCTTCCATTCGACATAACCTATAAGCCACGACGAGCTATCAAGTCGCAGGTTTTGGCCGACTTCGCGTGGCGAATGGACCGCCGAACTCCCTAAAGAGTACGACGCATACTCCAATTGGATCATGCACTTTGACGGCTCCAAAATGTTGGCTACCGAGGGTCAAGGCGTCGCCCCGACGCCCCCAATCGGGGACACAGTCCAATACGCCCTTCGAGATAATGTATACGGACTCCAACAACGCAGCGAATACGAGGCCCATACGCACGGCCTCCGGGATGGCGATCTCCATGGGCATTAAATGCCTAGAGGTGCGAGGATTCGAACCTCGCGATATCTCAAATAAATGGAGACTTTGATGCCAAAGATCCGAAAATGGCAGCATACCGCAATGCGGTCCTAAAAATGTCAAGACAGTTCAAGGGCTCGAATGTCATCATATAGCCCGGATAACAACCAAAGCGGCAGACATATTGGCACGCATCGGTGCAAAACACGATGCCGCCCCGCCCAACATCTTCTCGAACGGCTGTTCAAGCCATCCGTACTATCGGAAGGGGAGTCCGGAAATAACAATCCGGACCCAACCGCACTGCCTGACGCCGAACACTCTGACACAATCGGAGGCTCTGCCACCGAGATAACATCCTCCGCCCACGAAATAATGGCGGTTATCGCCCCGTGGACGGAACCATTCCTAGCCTACCTAGCTAGGCAGAACTCCCAAGACCAAAATGAGGCTCGCTGCATAGTACGGCGATCTAAAGCCTATAAAGTCCATGAGGGAGAGCTTTATAAGAAAAGCACTACAGAGTCCTTCAAAGGTGTATCTCCAGAAGAGGAAGGGTGAAACCTCCTGGCTGAAATTCATGCCGACCGGGTGGGCACCACGCTGCAGCCCGGCCCTTGTAGGCAAGGCCTTCCAGACAGGATTTTATTGGCCGACTACCGAGCAGATGCGCAGGATTTAGTCCAACGATGCGTCGGTTGCCGCCTTTTGCTAACCAAAGCCACATGCCACCCACCGCCTCAAAACTATACCCATCACCTGCCGTTCGCGGTCTGGGGGCTTGACATGGTTGGACCCCTTAAGGGAGGAACCCACAAGCAAAAATACCTATTGGTCATGGTGGATAAATTCACCAAATGGATAGAGGCCAAGCCTGTTAAAACGGTCGAATCCGGACCGGTGATAGACTTCATATCAGGGATAGTGCACCGTTACGGTGTCCCCCACAAAGATCATCACCGATAACGGCACCAACTTCACGGCCGATGAGGTCAAATTATGGTGCAAAAACATGGGCATCAAGCTCGATTATGCCTCAGTCTATCACCCTCAAACCAACGGTCAAGTCAAGCGAGCAAACGGTCTAATCATGAGCGGCATTAAACCCGGACTAGTGCGGTCCCTCAAGGAATCTAAGAGCGCCTTTGGGTTGAGGAGCTTCGACTCAGACTGGGGCTGCGGACCACGCCAAATCGTACTACCGGATTCACACCATTTTTTATGGTGTACGGCGCAGAGGCAGTCTTGCCCTGCGACATAATACATGACTCACCTCGCGTGCGCATGTATGAAGAAAAGAAGCCGAGCTCGATCGGCAGAACATTTTGGACGCATTGGAGGAGGAACGCGACGTGGCAAAAGCTCGTTGTGCATTCTATCAACAGCAGGCTCGAAGATATCAACGCAGGGAAGTACGGGCCAAAGCTTATAACGTTGGCGAACTAGTTCTACGCCTGCCGGACAAGAAAAAGGACAAACTCAAGCCCAAATGGGAAGGTCCCTTCATCATCGACCAGGTCCCGACCGTGGAGCATACCGTCTGCGAAATGTATCGGATAACCGACTCAAGCCGAACCCATGGAACGCAGCCCGTCTACGAAGATTCTACGCCTAAGCGCCGGACTCCAAGTTCGTATCCTTCCTCCGTCCACATTTTCTATTTTTGCTGTCTTTTATTTCTCTCCTTCCTCCTCCTTCTTCCTGAAGCCTTTAGAGTCTCGTATGCGCTTTATTCGCACATACCTGACGCACTGTCCGCTCATTATACCTGGGGGCTTCTTTAACAAAAGCTTATTTATATGGGCTTCATGCCCAACACATGTGTCAAACTTCCGCATGTACCTTTTATTCACCATTATATGCATCGATATGACTTAAGTTTTGGCCAAGCTGAGTTGCTGGCTCTCGTGCTTACCCCTACGCTCCCGATTGTTCGGCTAGGTGGTAAAGGAGCACCTCTGCGATTATTCTTGCCCGGTCACCGGATGTGTACCTCGACTGGGTGAAGCCGAAAGCTAAGCGTTCTTAAGGGAATATTCGGTCGGTGAACTGAAAGATGATTTTTAACTATTTACCCATCTGCCCCAGATGATTTTCTTCGCTTTCCTAGCAGTTTTGACATGCACTTTAGGGCATGCATCCCAAATAAAGGAACCCTTAATGTAACTATTCTCCCTGGAAGATGTTTCTTACTATCCATGTAATATAACATAACTAATTGGGCACTTGTCTGATACAGCAATAATGACCCCGACGCCTTGTCTCCATGCATACCCCGGTTCTTATATAACCACGAAGGTATTCGGACACACTCCGGACTATTGGGTCCTGAGGTCGAAGCGATAAGGTCCGCTATGACAAACAATCTACAATCCGGCTAGAAGACATTTTTCATGTCATATTTAATTACATAGTCAACTCGACTCATTGTATTCCTCCTCAATGCCATCTAATAGGCTATCTAATTTACAATCTTCTTTGGGAATACTTGGCGGCCAATTCTACTTGTCCGTACACTAAGCTTACAGGATCTCCTTCCCATCAGCCCCACAGGTCCGACCTCGCCATGTGGTTTGGGTCACCGTGTACCGCTGCGTCTTTACCATGGCCTGTGCCTCCTGGGCGCCTTTGACGGCCGATATCTTCCACATCGGAAGCGCCGCCATGCTCCTTGAAGCCGCTCGCCAGCTCCCCAATGTCTTGGGCAGGAGATAGATGGCCACAAAGCTTTGGTCGATGCCTTTCATCACCGCCAACTTCGTTAAATGCGGTAGCCTTGATTCGGAAGAAGATCACCAAGAACTGGCATCTCCTCTTCAGGACAACCTGTGAGCAAACCTATATACATGTTTATGTTAGTCGCCTTCCTCGCCGAACTCTTTCAAAGTTCGCTCAAGCACTTCTTGAAAATGCCGCGAAGCCGCCGATTCTCCTTTACAGTCGCATAACCGGCACGAACATCTTTTAGTTCCTCACCCGGTTGGGTGTTGGCATCTGGAGGTTATTTTTCTCCTGCCGCACCCTCGTAAGCACCCTCTCGCTTGACCTTTAGCTGGCCTTGAGGCTGTCGCTTGTCCGGATCTAGTCCGGCGCCATCTGCAATATTATTGTCAGATTTACACACCCGCCGCACTTCATAAACTATTTATCTTTTGAAGAATATATTACCAGAGGGGGTCTCTGTGGCTCCCCCTGTAGCGGCTAGTGCGGCCTCAAGTTGGGCCTTGCATTCTTCAAGCTCCTGGGACAGTCGGGTATTCTTTTTTGTAAGATCCTCAGATAACAAATGATCCTTAAATCAGTTATTCTAACTATTTTAAGTCTCGGGAGACTCTTGGCATATATAATCACAAATTTCCTTACTCAGTATGTCTCTTACATACCGCTCCGTGGCTCGCTAAACCATCTTGAGCGGCACGGAGGTGCGCATCTCCCGAATTGAAGGCATTCAAGGCCTCTTGGGAGAAACATGCGCCACGAAGAACTGTCCGACGGCGCCTGTGATTCATGGCGCTCTCCACCTCGGAGTTGGTGGCGGACAATTTGTCGGCATCCTCTGTCGGAGGAGCATCCGACGCATGCCTCGTGCTCGCCTCCGCTTCCGGACCCGACTTTGGAGCCTGGCCGGCGGAGGCTCGATTGGCAACTTCTCCGGACTCAGTCCGGCGAGCGCTCTTTTTCCTGAAAAAAGCACCAGCGTTAGTACACCTTCCAGGAATCAATCACAGGAATATGGTGACGCGCCATACCGTTGCGGTGGAGTTTCGATCCGGACCGCACTTCTTTTTAGCTTGCGGGCCAGACGCCCTTGTTGGCGGCCACATGGCTCGGCCTCCCGCCTCAAGGCGCCCTAAAACACCATTGGTATACGGTGATCAAGAAATTAGCACGGATGGGTCATTATCGAGTATTGGGACCTCGGTCTCGCCATTACTGCGAGGTGGAAGTATTCCGGTAATCGGCCGTAATGGCAACCAAAGCATTGTCGATGCTAAGTTGGTGGAACACCCGTCGATCAACTCCACCTTTATATCCGGATCCTCTTCGAGGCCGGATCGAGGGACCATTCCGGATCCTCGGGTTGTGGGGCGGGCTGTGTATCTTCTCCACGGTCTGGCGCAGCTTCCTCGCAGTAAACCATGAAATGAGATATTTAATCACGGGAACATGGATCGGACAGGCCACAAAGATGTTTGCTTACCCAACTTCGAGGATTATTCAAGAAAACTTCGCCGATGGGTTGACGCGGAGAAAATCCTCCTCCTCCCTTTATACATGGCGCATAAGGTCTTCACCCGGTTCGGTGACCGATCCCGCCCTTTGCGGCCATGGTGGGTGGCATCGTCCTCCCGTTGAAGTCCCACATGGGGTGGCCCCTATATTGAGCGGCTGCACTCCTCATAATGCAGATTGCCATGACTCCAATCATGGTCAATCCGGCATGAGCCAATAATCTTATTCGGCTCATCAAGTAAAGGACATCCCGGCCATTTTCCCTCTGGGGCTCCACGGGCGCCCGGCTTAGGCGCTTCTTCAGAGGAGCGTTGCTAAACTCCTAAGGCCGATTCGAACAAGATCCGGCAATGGACGCCCTCCATGTAAAACCATTCAAGGCCGGTCTTGGATGCCTTCTTCGGGGTTCAGGATAGATATCCGGTCCGGCGATGCGCCATAGTTCGGCTCGCCCACTTGATATATTGACCCCTCATGAGAATGGGGTACTAGGCAGAATAATCTCTTCCACAGTATAAAATGAGCCTCGACGCCCAAGAACAGTTCGCAAAGGGCCACGAAGCCCGATGTGCAAAATGGAGGCAAAGCGTAAGGTAGTGCAATTGGAGGCCGTAGAACTCCAAGAGCCCCGGAGAAAGCGGATGGATTGGAAATCCGAGTCCTCTTACTAGATAAGAGATAAAGCACACCCGCTCTCCTTTAGAGGGATCGGGACACTCTCCGCTTGCTTTCCTCCCTTGTAGGTGGCAAGTCCGCTCGACCGGAACCATAAAGGCCGGGGAAGAAATCCCTTGGTTTGGAGTATAACTAGCTCGCTATGCGGATCGAGCATCTCTCCCGATTTCCAGTGCCGAGGGCTGGGAGTGCGAGAGGAGGAGCCGCGTCGACTGTCCATGATGGAATGGGCTTTGGTCAGAGGTGCTCCGATGAAAGCTCGCGAAGAGGGGATGGTGTGACTCAGATCTAGATCCTCGCCCCTTTTATAGGCAGCTCATTTGCGCAGCTAGGGGGTAAGTGTAAAAATACCCTGGCTTTTCGCATTCATTCAAACACGTGGAAGATGGCCATTATTGGGTGTAGAAGCCAAGGAGCGCAACATTTATCAGAAGCCGGTCACTATTCGACAAGTATATGAAATTTGGAGAAGAACCCGCCTCGCAATGCCGAAGACAATCAACGCCACGGGACTCATCGTCATTGAAGCCCGGTTCGGGGCTACCGAGGAGTCCCGGATTAGGGGTGTCCGGATAGTCAGAACTATCACCGTTGGCGGACTCTGGACTATGAAGATACAAGATTGAAGACTTCGTCCCGTGTCCCGGATGGACTTTCCTTGGCGTGGAAGGCAAGCTTGGCGATACGGATATGTAGATCTCCTACCATTGTAACCGACTCTGTGTAACCCTAACCTATCCGGTGTCTATATAAACCGGAGGGTTTTAGTCCGTGGGGACGAACAACAATCATACCATAGGCTAGCTTCTAGGGTTTAGCCTCTCACGATCTCGTGGTAGATCTACTCTTGTACTACCCATATCATCAATATTAATCAAGGTGAGTAGGGTATTACCTCCATCGAGAGGGCCCGAACCTGGGTAAAAACATCGTGTCCCTTATCTCCTGTTACCATCCGCCTAGACGCACAGTTCGGGACCCCCTACCCGAGATCCGCCGGTTTTGACACCGACAATCGCCCTCATAATCGTCGTCCTCCTCGGCAGCAGCAGCAGGAGCAGGAGCCACAAAAGCATCAATAGTAGGTGCAACGGCACCGGAAGTTTGGCCAGGCTCAAGGGGAATGCGCATTGCTCGTCCCACTTGATTTGGAAGGCGACGGGTGCTGCTGCCGAGGTGCGACAGGTGCAGCCGCTAGTGCTTGTGGAAGACTGCTACTTCTTGAGCTTGTGGGTGATGCAGCACAGTAGAGATAAGTATTTCCCTCAGTTAAGAACCAAGGTATCAATCCAGTAGGAGAAACGCACAAGTCCCTAATAGATGCACCTACACAAACAATCAAACACTTGCACCCAACGCGATAAAGGGGTTGTCAATCCCTTCACGGTCACTTGCAAAGGTGAGATCTGATAGAGATAGATAAAACTAAATATTTTTGGGGTTTTTGGTTTATAGATCTAAATAAAAGATTGCAAAATAGTAGTTTGGAAACAAATATGATGGAAAATAGACCCCGGGGCCATAGGTTTCACTAGAGGCTTCTCTCATGAAGGCAAATAATACGGTGGGTTGATACGTCTCCAACGTATCTATAATTTTTGATTGATCCATGCTATATTATCTACTGTTTTGGGCAATATTGGGCTTTATTATCCACTTTTATATTACTTTTGGGACTAACCTATTAACCGGAGGCCCAGCCCATTTCTTTGTTTTTTGCCTATTTCAGTGTTTTGAAGAAAAGGAATATCAGACGGAGTCGAAACGGAACAAATCAACTAGAGAAGTTATTTTTGGAACGAAAGCCACCCGATGGACTTGGACCCCACGTCAAGGAAGGAACGAGGAAGCCACGAGGGTGGGGGCGCGCCCCTGCCTCGTGGGGCCCTCGTGGCTCCCCTGACGTACTTTTTCCGCCTATATAACTCCACGTACCCTAAAACTTCTAGAACAGAGAATAGAGCGGGAGTTCCGCCGCCGCAAACCTCTGCACTTGGAGGCCCAACAACGTCTACAAGAAGAAGGTTGTGTAGTAGACATCAAGCTCTTTTCTGGCGCCGTTGCCGGGGAGGTTAGTGCTTGAAGGTATATCTTTAGATCTTGCAATCAAATCTTTTTGTTTCTCGTTTTAGCACTAGTTAGTTTATAAAAGAAAACTACAAAAAAATGGAATTGAGTTTGTCTCATGCGCTTCATCTTTTTAATGTCTTTCGTGAGTATGATGGAAAGGAAAATTGTGCCAAAGTGCTAGAAGAAGAATTTATTAAAATGTTTGGCACTAAATATTTACATGATGAGCATGATTGCAATGTTGTTAGTATGAATTCCTTGAATATCCATGATGCTAATGATATGCAAAGCCACAAGCTTGGGGAGGCTATGTTTGATGAAGATGGTATTTTTTGTCTTCCAAGCTTTGATGAGCAAATTTACTATGATGAAAGCATGCCTCCTATCTATGATGATTATTGTGATGACACGTATGTTCTAAAGAATAATGATAACCATAAAACTTGTCATCTTGATCTTAATTTTCAATCTTATGATAGTTATTTTGTTGAGTTTGCTCCCACTACTATTCATGAGAAGAAATTTGCTTATGTGGAGAGTAATAAATTTTCTATGCTTGTAGATCATGAAAAGAATGCTTTAGGTGATGGTTATATTGTTGAATTCATTCATGATTCTACTGAAAATTATTATGAGGGAGGAATATATGCTTGTAGGAATTGCAATAATATCAAGTTTCCTCTCTATGTGCTTAAAATCTTGAAGTTATGCTTGTTTTACCTTCCTATGCAAGTTGATTCTTGTTCCCATAAGTTGTTTGCTCACAAAATACATATGCATAGGAAGTGGGTTAGACTTAAATGTGCTAGTCATATTCTTCATGATGCTCTCTTTATGTTTCAATTCCTATCTTTTATGTGAGCATCATTGAAATCATCATGCCTAGCTAGGGGCGTTAAACGATAGCGCTTGTTGGGAGGCAACCCAATTTTATTTTAGTTTCTTGATTTTTGGTTCTGTTTAGGAATAAATAATCCATCTAGCTTCTGTTTAGATGTGGTTTTATGTTTAATTGAGTGTTTATGCCAAGTAGAACCTTTGGGAAGACTTGGGTGAAGTCTTTATGATCATGCTGTAAAAAACAAAAACTTTAGCGATCACGAGATTAGCTAGAACTTTTTACTGGAGAATGCTATTTAGTTGATTATTTTTGCATATGATTACTAGACAAATTCCTCAGGTCCACCAATTTATTTTAGAATTTTTGGAGTTCCATAAGTTTACATTAGTTACAGATTACTACAGACTGTTCTGTTTTTGATAGATTCCGTTTTTCGTGTGTTGCTTGCATATTTTGATGAATCTATGGCTAGTAAAATAGTTTATAAACCATAGATAAGTTGGAATACAGTAGGTTTAACACCAATACAAATAAAGAATGAGTTCATTACAGTACCATGAAGTGGTGTTTTGTTTTCTTTCGCTAACGGAGCTCACGAGTTTTCTGTTAAGTTTTGTGTTGTGAAGTTTTCAAGTTTTGGGTTAAGATTCGATGGACTATGGAATAAGGAGTGGCAAGAGCCTAAGCTTGGGGATGCACAAGGCACCCCAAGGTAATATTCAAGGATAACCAAGCGTCTAAGCTTGGGGATGCCCCGGAAGGCATCCCCTCTTTCGTCTTCGTTCATCGGTGACTTTACTTGGAGCTATATTTTTATTCACCACATGATATGTGTTTTGCTTGGAGAGTCATGTCATTTTATTTTGTTTTACTTGCTATTTGAATAAAGTATCAAGATCTGAAATTCTTAAAATGAGAGAGTCTTGACATGGTTGCATAATTATTCGACTACTCATTGATCTTCACTTATATCTTTCGGAGTAGTTTGTTGTTTGCTCTAGTGCTTCAATTATATTTTTCAGAGCACAATAGTGGTTTTATTTTGAAGAAATAGATGAACTCTCATGCTTCACTTAGATTATTTTGAGAGTCTTAAATATCTTGGTATTCAATATTTGTAAAACTTTCTTTTGAGTGTGTTGAATACTAAGAAAAGTTTGATGCTTGATAATTGTTTTGAGATATGAAGATGGTGATATTAGAGTCATGCTAGTTGAGTAGTTGTGAATTTCAGAAATACTTGTGTTAAAGTTTGTGATTCCCGTAGCATGCACATATGGTGAACCGTTATGTGATGAAGTCGGAGCATGATTTATTTATTGATTGTCTTCCTTATGAGTGGCGGTCGGGGACGAGCGATGGTCTTTTCCTACCAATCTATCCCCCTAGGAGCATGCGCGCAATACTTTACTTTGATAACTCCTAGATTTTTGCAATAAGTATATGAGTTCTTTATGACTAATGTTAAGTCCATGGATTATACGCACTTTTTCCCATCCTTCCACCATTGCTAGCCTCTCTAATACCGTGCACTTTTCGCCGGTATCATACACCTACCATATACCTTCCTCAAAACAGCCACCATACCTACCTATCATGGCATTTCCATAGCCATTCCGAGATATATTACCATGCAACTTTCCACCGTTCCGTTATTATGACACGCACCATCATTGTCATATTGCTAGCATGATCATGTAGTTGACATCGTATTTGTGGCAAAGCCACCGTTCATAATTCTTTCATACATGTCACTCTTGATTCATTGCATCCCCGGTACACCACCGGAGGCATTCATATAGAGTCATATTTTGTTCTAAGTATTGAGTTGTAATTGTTGAGTTATAAGAAAAATAAAAGTGTGATGATCATAAATTTTTAGAGCATTGTCCCAGTGAGGAAAGGATGATGGAGACTATAATTCCCCCACAAGTCGGGATGAGACTCCGGACAAAAATAAAAAAAGGAGAAAAAAGAGGCCATAAAAAAAGAGAAAGGCCCAAATAAAAAAAATAAAAAAATAATAAAAAAATGAGAGAAAAAGAGAGAAGGGACAATGCTACTATCCTTTTACCACACTTGTGCTTCAAAGTAGCACCATGATCTTCATGATAGAGAGTCTCCTATGTTGTCACTTTCATATACTAGTGGGAATTTTACATTATAGAACTTGGCTTGTATATTCCAATGATGGGCTTCCTCAAAATGCCCTAGGTCTTCGTGAGCAAGCGAGTTGGATGCACACACACTTAGTGTCTTTTGTTGAGCTTTCATATACTTATAGCTCTAGTGCATCCGTTCCATGGCAATCCCTACTCACTCACATTGATATCAATTGATGGGCATCTCCATAGCCCGTTGGTACGCCTAGTTGATGTGAGACTATCTTCTCCCTTTTTTTTCTTCTCCACAACCACCATTCTATTCCACATATAGTGCTATGTCCATGGCTCACGCTCATGTATTGCGTGAAGATTGAAAAAGTTTGAGAATGTCAAAAGTATGAAACAATTGCTTGGCTTGTCATCGGGGTTGTGCATGATTTAAATACTTTGTGTGGTGAAGATAGAGCATAGCAGACTATATGATTTTGTAGGGATAACTTTCCTTGGCCATGTTATTTTGAGAAGACATGATTGCTTTGTTAGTATGCTTGAAGTATTATTATTTTTATGTCAATACTAAACTTTTGTCTTGAATCTTATGGATCTGAATATTCATGCCACAATTAAGAAGAATTACATTGAAATTATGCCAAGTAGCACTCCGCATCAAAAATTCTTTTTTATCATTTACCTACTCGAGGACGAGCAGGAATTAAGCTTGGGGATGCTTGATACGTCTCCAACGTATCTATAATTTTTGATTGCTCCATGCTATATTATCTACTGTTTTGGGCAATATTGGGCTTTATTATCCACTTTTATATTACTTTTGGGACTAACCTATTAACCGGAGGCCCATCCCAAATTTACTGTTTTTTTGCCTATTTCAGTGTTTTGAAGAAAAGGAATATCAGACGGAGTCGAAACGGAACGAAATCAACTAGAGAAGTTATTTTTGGAACGAAAGCCACCCGATGGACTTGGACCCCACGTCAAGGAAGGAACGAGGAACCAACAAGGGTGGGGGCGCGCCACCCCCTAGGGCGCCCCGCCTCGTGGGGGCCCTCGTGGCTCCCCGACGCATTTCTTCCGCCTATATAACTCCAATGCACTCCTAAAACTTCCGTAATGTAGAATAGATCGGGAGTTCCGCCGCCGCAAGCCTCTGCACTTGGAGGCCCAACAACGTCTACAAGAAGAAGGTTGTGTAGTAGACATCATGGGTGAACAAATTACTGTCGAGCAATTGATAGAAAAGGGCAAAGTTATGACAATATCCAAGGCAATGATTATACATATAGGCATCATGTCTGTGTCAACTAGACCGACTCCTGCATGCATCTACTACTATTACTCCACACATCGACCGCTATCCAGCATGCATCTAGAGTATTACTTCATAAAGAACGAAGTAACGCCTTAAGTAAGATGACATGATGTAGAGGGATAAACTCAAGACATATGATGAAAACCCCATCTTTTTATCCTCGATGGCAACAATGCAATACGTGTCTCGCTACCCCTACTTGGTCACTGGTGAAATCACGCAAGATTGAACCCAAAACTAAGCACCTCTCCCATTGCAAGAAAAACCAATCTAGTTGGCCAAACCAAACCGATAATTCGAAGAGAAATACAAAGATACCAAATCATGCATATAAGAATTCAGAGAAGATTCAAATAATATTCATACATAAGTTGATCATAAATCCATAATTCATCGGATCTCGACAAACGCACCGCAAAAGAAGAATACATTGGATAGATCTCCAAGAACATCGAGGAGAACATGGTATTGAGAATCAAAGAGAGAGAAGAAGCCAACTAGCTACTATCTATGGACCCGTAGGTCTAAGGTAAACTACTCACGCTTCATCGGAAGGGCAATAGAGTTTATGTAGATGCCCTCCGTGATTGAATCCCCCTCCGGCAGGAAGCCGGAAAAGGCCCCAAGATGGGATCTCACGGGAACAGAAGGTTGCGGGGGCGTAAAAGTATTTTTTGTGGATGCCTCCGAGGGTTTTGGAATATATGTGAATATATAGAATGAAGAAGTAGGTTAGGGGATCCCCGAGGGGCCACAAGGTAGGGGGCGCCCCCTCCACCCTTGCCGCCACCTCGTGGGTCTTTTGGCTTGGACTCCAAGTCCTCTAGGTGTCTTCTGGTCCAAGAAAAATCATCATAAAGTTTTACTTCGTTTGAACTCCGTTTGATATTCCTTTTCTGCGAAACTCAAAAACAAGGAAAAAACAGAAACTGACACCGGGCTCTAGGTTAATAAGTTAGTCCTAAAAATAATATAAAATAGCATAATAATGCATATAAAACATCCAAAACAGATAATATAATAGCATGGAACAAAAAAAAATTATAGATACGTTGGAGACGTATCAAGCATCCCCAAGCTTATTCCTGCTCGTCCTCAAGTAGGTAAATGATAAAAACAGAATTTTTGGTGTGGAATGCTACCTAACATATTTATCCATGTAATTTTCTTTACTGTGGCATGAATGTTCAGATCCATAAGATTCAAAACAAAATTTTAATATTGACATAAAAACAATAATACTTCAAGCATACTAATAAAGCAATCATGTCTTCTCAAAATAACATGGCCAAAGAAAGTTATCCCTACGAAATCATAAAGTCTGGCTATGCTCCATCTTCATCACACAGTATTAAATCATGCACAACCCGATGACAAGCCAAGAAATTATTTCATACTTTTGATGTTCTCAAACTTTTTCAACTTTCGCGCAATACATGTGCGTGAGCCATGGATATAACACTATAGGTGGAATTGAATATGGTGGTTGTGGACAAGACAAAAAGAAGGAGATAGTCTCACATGAACTAGGCGTATCAACGGGCTATGGAGATGCCCATCAATAGATATCAATGAGGGTGAGTAGGGATTGCCATGCAACGGATGCACTTAGAGCTATAAGTTTATGAAAGCTCAAAAAGAAACTAAGTGGGTGTGCATCCAACTCGCTTGCTCACGAAAACCTAGGGAAATTTAAGGAAGCCCATCATTGGAATATACAAGCCAAGTTCTATAATGAAAAATTCCCACTAGTATATGAAAGTGACAACATAGGAGACTCTCTATCATGAAGATCATGGTGCTACTTTCAAGCACAAGTGTGGAAAAAGGATAGTAACATTGCCCCTTCTCTCTTTTCTCTCATTTTTTTATTTTCTCTTTTCTTTCCTTTTTTTGGTGGGCTTGTTTGGCCTATTTTATTTTTGTGAAGTCCGGAGACTCATCCCAACTTGTGAGGGAATCATAGCTTCTATCATTCTTTCCTCACATGGGACAATGCTCTAATAATGATGATCATCACACTTTTATTTACTTACAACTCAAGAATTACAACTCGATACTTAGAACAAAATATGACTCTATATGAATGCCTCCGGCGGCGTACAGAGATGTGCAATGATCTAGCATAGCAAATGACATAAAAAAACAGACAAGCCATGTAAACATCATGCTAGCTATCTTACGATCTTGCAAAGCAATATGACAATGATGGAGCGTGTCATAATAAAACGGAACGGTGGAAGTTGCATGGCAATATATCTTGGAATGGCTATGGAAATGCCATAATAGGTAGGTATGGTGGCTGTTTTGAGGAAGGTATAAGGTGGGTGTAAGGCACTGGCGAAAATTGCGTGGTACTAGAGAGGCTAGCAATGGTGGAAGGGTGAGAGTGCGTATAATCCATGGACTCAACATTAGTCATAAAGAACTCACATACTTATTGCAAAAGTCTATTAGTCATTGAAACAAAGTACTACGCACATGCTCCTAGGGGGATAGATTGGTAGGAAAAGACCATCGCTCGTCCCCGACCGCCACTCATAAGGAAGACAATAAATAAATAAATCATGCTCCGACTTCACCAAATAACGGTTCACCATACGTGCTACGAGAATCACAAACTTTAACACAAGTATTTCTACCAATCCATAATTACTCACTAGCATGACTCTAATATCACGATCTTTATATCTCAAAACAATCATAAGGAATCAAACTTCACATAGTATTCAATGCACCTTATATGAAAGTTCTTATTAGTGGGACAAGAGCATCACCTTCACCTATGTTACCTTTATCATTTGACTCATGTGGTGTAGGTGAGGTGGTAAGGACCAAATCATGGTCAACATCTTCATCATGATGGAACCATGTGGGGGTGCATCATAGTCCACCATAGCCATCGTCTTGTCCAAAGGAAGGACTGAGTCGTCGAGGATCATGGCGTCGTCGTATATGGGACCTAGCACCAAAGGAGAAGACACAATAGAGGTAGAGGTTAAGTTGTTAGAAATCAAAATGGCCTCAGATGCCCTATCAACTACCTCACTCTCTCTATGTGGTGGTGGCTCAGTCACTCCCTCAAGGTAGGTGCACTCAATATCACATATGGTGGAGTCACTCAAATCACTCAAGTGGTGGTGGTGGTGGCTCTCCTCACATGGGAATTGGGGCAAATTGTCATATATGGGGCTAGTGGTGAAGTCACTCTCACTCTCAATATGGTGGCAAAAGTCGCTCGAGTCATCATACGTCGCCGTGATCTAAGGGAAAATCCCATGCTCAACCGTCTCGTAGTCGTTGTGGATGAAGGCCGAAGATGGCACGTCATCACTCTCGTCGTGGATGAAGGCCGAAGATGGCACATCATCACTCTCGTCTCCAAAGATGGAAGCATCATCTTGGAGCTCATCGGGCTTGGACATCTCAGGGGTACTAGCCTCATGCTCGCCGTATTGGAGCGTGGTCATCGTGAAGTGAGCTCAGGGTCGAGTAGATTTGGCCTTCTTGAGTTTTTGTTCCGCCTTGAGAGCACCCATGTAGAGGTCTCGAGGGACTCATAGGTGTTGAGGAAGATCGTCTTGACGATGTCGTTGTGCAATCCCATCATGAAGTAGAACTTCATCCAAATGGGGACGTCCATGCCGGCTCGTCGCAAGGCCTTCTTCATGTTCTTGAAGTACTTGTCGAGGGACTTGGATCCTTGTGTGGTGTTCTCCAATTGGCGTCGAAGATGTTCCGTGTAGGTGGAAGGCTCAAATTCTCGCCGCATCACTTTCTTAGTCTTGGACCAACTCATGTCGAAGCTCTTCGAAGATGTGTGAAGCCACCATGTCGATGCGTAGTTGTGGAAGGTACTTGTGGCGCACTTCACTTGATCTTCGGAGGGGACTTGGTGTAGCTTCAAGTAGTCGTCCATCTTGCACTCCCACTCGAGGTATTCATCGGGGTCATTAGTCCCAAACAATGGAATCTCATCGGTGATGTCGTAGTCGAAGTAGCTCGAGGCGGTAGTGGACTTGAACTCGTGGAGTAGGCAAAGATGCCGTACATCTGAAGGCGAAGATGCCTTGAAGTCACTTGGAGAATATGACAAAGGTGTTGAAGAAGCCAAAGTCTTGGGGCTGATGTCGCGGCTCTGTATAGTCCATGCACATGAGGTTGTCAGAGGCAGTGTGCACAGGGTCCCATGTGCACGGGGGTCGAGGGCCCGTGTGCACGGGGTTGGCAGAGCAGCCAACGCACGTGCTTGTACATCTTGGCGTCGATGGCATCGAACTCGTCGTCGTGCTTGCATATCGGAGATGATGTGCTTTGCCTATCCATCACAAGACTCGAGCAAAGGTGAGTAGGAAATGAGATAAACAATACCAAGCTACCTTTTCCCGAAGTTGAGGATGCATCTCGTATCACTCAATGTGTAGAGAGAATAGTGGAATTGGTACCAGACTTGTTCACTCACACCTACAAAGTAAAGCTTATCGAGTGGCTTGGTTAGGATAAGTGGCACAAATTTCATGCAAATTGAAGTCCAATATATTGTAAATGTTGAAATAAATCCAAATGACTCAAAATACAAAGCAAGTGATCACAAATATAGAGGAGGGCAATAAAGAAACACACATGGTGGGATAATGGGGCTTGTGCAACTATAGGGATGAGCAATACAAAATTTCCTAACGAAGACTAAGCTCGTGTTGCACAAACACAAGGAGAGCACTAGCTTGATTGCACACTTGGGCACGATTCACCACTTGGCACCAACCTATATGCATGCAAGCTAAATGTTTCCTATTCCCTGTATCCTCATGCACAAGTATCTCTTATCATGCTCAACTCTCTTTTGCTTATAAGCTTATGGTCATTCTTTTCTTGCTTAAAAGTTTTTTTTGCTCTTTTCTTCCTTTCCACTTTTCTTATTGAGCCTCAACCACAAACATGAGATAAGTATCACAAGATATGCATGGGAGCAAGCAATTGCACTATATGATATATCAAATGTTGCAACAATATGATATCGTATCACTATGGTGCACAAGTTTTCGCGAAGCCCGACAATACTCGAATAGCTAGTCTCAATAGGTATGAAGGTATTCGCAAAGATGGTGGGGCTATCAAGATGTAATGGCAAGGAAGGAAAAGTTTATGACAGAATGGATACCTTCGTCACACTTAACCTTTCAAAAAGTCGGGGGTTAGCCGGCCTTGCTTCCGGTTGAAGATGGTCTGAAAGGATGGATGGTCGTCGTTGATGCAGAATGTCATGGTGGATGTAGTCGATAGAACGATACAAGCACTAGTGGTTGATGAAGATGTAACCGTCCCTAAGTAGTCGAAACACCTTAGGAGACTCAAATCACAACTCAAACAACCACAAATACCAAAGGAACCAAAATGGGTTAGTTTGCGGAAGTTTTATGCGATGGTGCGGAAGTTATGGTGGAAGGTCTATGCAAAAGATGCAAAATTGGACGAAATTGGATGGAGTCAAATAGTGGTAAAACAAAGATGAGCAGCTCGGGCATCGCTAGCGTTTCAACGAGCCAAAGAACACCCAAATCGGAGTTCGGGAGCGGAAGTTATGGGCAAAACGGTGAAGTCCCGACGACTGCTGTAGGGGGGCCGTGCGCACGGGGTCCAAGGCCCATGGACATGGGGTCCCGTGAGCACGGTACACGTGCCAAGGACACAGGGTCACCAGAGACTATCGGGGGCCCGTGGACACGGGGTCTGGGGAGCTCGTGGGCACGGGGTAGGCGGAAAATTCGCGATTTCTTTGTTAAATTCGATGGGGAAAAGAAAATTTGGGGTATGGGGACGCAATAGGAGTTAGATCTACTTGCTAGACACCAGATCCAGGGATCAAAATTAACAAAAACTCACAAGAAACTTCAAATCATGAAAAAATTGGTATGGCTCTTTTTGTGGGGATTTTAGAAATTGGGCAAGAACAAGCAAAATTAGGCTAGAAAAAAAGAGGGGGGCTCCAATCTCGTGAGAAACCATGGCTCATGATACCAAGATGTTGTAGGGTGGAACCCTATGGGGAGATCTTTCATGAATTGGAGGGGGAATCCCCAAGAACAATATGAACACAAGGGAGAAAACAAGAGGAACACTCAAGAACAAGTCCAATCACACATCCACTAGACAATCAAACACACAAGATCCACAAGATACATGAACAACAAAAGGAAAGATACAAGGTAAAGTTCATCCCACTCCTATGGAGGTGACGTCTTGGTGATTGTATGATGGGGATCCTTCCCTAGAAGGGGGCTTTATCCACTAGGGATCTTCTCCAAAGGAGGTCTTGAACTCCAATGGAGTGTCTCTCTCTCTCTCAAGAGGAGGAATCCCACAAGGGGAGGTACATGAGCTAAGCTCTAATGTCTAGATTTATTCTTAGCTAAGTCTAAATGGAGGAGGAAGAGGAGTATATATAGGTCCAAGGAATGAAGGGGTAAGCTGGGGCGGAGTGGGGATTACATGAGCAAAGCCCGCAGCAACACTCAGGGGCCCCGTGTGCACGGGGTAAGTGGAGCCCGTGTGCACGGGGTATCTCGAGAATGTCGACGACGAGCCTGCAGGCAGACGGGGTCCGTGGAGGCCCATGGACACGGGGGTCCCGGGGGCACGGTACACGCCCGTGCGCACGGGGGCTTCTGGACCCCCAATCTGGGAGGCCCTTGGGCATGGGGTCGGAGGGGCCCGTGCGCACGGGGTCACCTGGGAGCTGTTGCCTTCTTCTTGGCGCTTCCTTCTCCGCTTCCAGGCTTCCCTCTTGGATGGTGTATATGTTCTCTTCTTCTTGGACTCCTCCTCGATGAATGTGTAGCTCTGCTCACACCTATGTATGCACACGAGAGGACACATGTAAAGGAGATGATTCACCTTTGTATGTATGAAGTAGATGTCGCACGTGTCACTTTCCAAATGGACTCTTGACATGCTGATGTCCATATGATGCTCCGCATCACCCCTTTTTAGAACAAACTAGATAGGATGCAGATTGGATCAAGCGAAGATGTGAACGACCTCAACTATGATTATGAGAATGAATGGTGGGTAGCACGTGGTGGAAATTGATGGATGCGACGGTGGATAGCGGAAGGAATAATGATGCAGCGGCGGCGTGACTAATGTGAACAGAACTCGAAACTCTAAACGAACTAGACACTAAGACTAACAACACGACACGACGATGCAACCGATAATTCAACTATACAAGCACTAAAAAGAAAATTGCGAAGGCTCAGACTCTTTTGGACAAAGGATGAATAAATCTAACTTTTTTTGTGGATTTTTCTTTGGACAATAGGTAGGAAAATAAATCTAATCTAGGGATAACTGGAAATTCTCACCGAGCAACCTAAAAACTGATACCACTTGATAGAGGCGAGGGTCCCGATCTTTCGATGAGATGATAACTATCAATTTGGTGGAGCCGACTTTGACGATCCGACTACAAACATGCACGACGTTGCGCCTTAGCAATCACTAAACCAATCTCCTGAGGTTATTGACCACACCGGAGCATGATCAACCTGACCACGAAGGTCTATTCCTGCAAGCAATCTAAATATTGCGAATATGTATGAAGTATTGATAAAGGTGGGGATCCAAAAGTGGTCTTGGAATGGTCGTTGGACACAAACGAAGTACACGAAGTTGCAATGACTAACTTTTAACTAAACGAATCCCAAGGAAAAAGCTACTACATGGATCTACTTATATAGGAGCAAGGGGTGACGGCCAAGGAGGTGGGAGGACGTCCCAAGGCATCCTAAAACTAACCCTAGGTCGTACAAGGCTCATGGCCCCAAGTGGAGGTGATGCAACACCTTTGAACTTGTAGTTTGACTCGGATTATGCTGCAGCGTTAGATTGTTTCATTGATAACTCAACGCTCTGGACGTATTTTAAGGTGAATCCAATTGAGTTGGAAAGAGCACGAAATTTACTTTCCAACAAAAAAAGAATCACCCAATTCGTAGTCTGTATGAAAGATTTATTGGCGTTTTGAGTCAGGTATGTCTCTGCAGTCCGAATCTGAATCCAGAACGTGAGAGACTTGGACTCTATCTTCTCTTGGCCCAAAAGTGACGTGAGAAGACTTTTTTGAACAACGCCTGAACTTCTCTTTTCCCCTTATCTTCATATGTGGATTGTACAAACTTCCCATACACCTGCAATTAAACATGACACAAAAGCTTATAAAGTATATTTGTCCTGGATGCCATAAATAAATTATTGCAAAGTTTGCATTAGAAATCACCTCACAAATATACATGTATGCAATATTTTTGGTCGTATCCAAGGTAGTCATTTCCTCATTAGTCGGCGTCGACAACATTTCGGGGGCCGAATCCAGATTGAAAAACTGAGTTTCAGATGATTTTATCTTTGATGTGTACTCTACCACCCTTCTGCGACCTCACCCACGGACAGATATATGGACAATAACATATAGAACAATGTATCATCCTTCCATTTTCAAACCGGAAAGACTACAGTTTCAGTCAGGAGAGAAGGAGGAGCCTCTTCGTTCCACCGAAACCCAAGTATTAATGCTTTACATGGTCTTTCGCCCGCCCCGCTACCACCCTCACTTTATCACCAGCAAATGCATTATTCTTAAATGATGAAGTACATAACAGCTCTTCCTCATTATGTTTATGCACACGAAAAGTTATAGGGCATCCCAAAAGGTGCAAGATGGCCCGTCGGCGCGATTAACTTGCTCTAAAAGTTGAACTCACGGGCCATCCCCCGATGTTGTATCCTTAAAAGGACCACAATTTGGCCATACAGACTCCATTTGAGCTCCATCACCCGCCAAAACTATCATAATTAAACGTGGTACGCGTCCATCACCCTTGTCGTCGGCGTCGACAACATTTCTGGGGCCGGATCCAGGTTGATAAACCGAGTTTCGGACGATTTTATATTTGACGTGTACTCTACCATCCTTCTGTGAGCTCAACCACAGACAGATATATGGAAAATAACATATAGAGCAATGCATCATCCTTCCATTTTCAAACCGAAAAGACTACAGGTTCAGTCATGACAGAAGGAGGAGGCTCTTCGTTGCATCGAAACCCAAGAATTCATACTTTGCATGGTCTATCGCCAGCCACGCTACCACCCTCACTTTTTCACCACCAGATGCATTATTCTTAAATGATAAAGCACATAACGACTCTTCCTCATTAGGTTTATGCACACGAAAAATTATAGGGCATCCCGAATGGTGCAAGATGGCTCGTCGGCGCGATCAACTTACCCTGAAAGTTGAATTCATGGGCCGTCCCCCGATGTTGTATACACAAAAGGACCACAATTTGGCCATACGGACTCCATTTGAGCTCCATCACCCGCCAAAACTATCTAACTAAACTTGGTACGCGTCCATCACCCTCTCCGTCGGTGTCGACAACATTTCTGGGGCTGGATCCAGATTGAAAAACTGAGTTTCTCATGATTTTATCTTTGACGTGTACTCTACCATCCTTCTGTGAGCTCACCCTCGGACAGATATATGGACAATAACATATAGAGCAATGCACCATCCTTCCATTTTCAAACCGGAAAGACTACATGTTTAGTTAGGACAGAGGGAGGAGGCTCTTCGTTGCATCGAAACCAAAGAATTCATACTTTACATGGTCTATCGCCCACCCCGCTACGACCCTCACTTTTTCACCACCAGATGCATTATTCTTAAATGATAAAGTACATAACAGCTCTTCTTCATTATGTTTATGCACACGAAAAATCATAGGTCTTCCCGAATGGTGCAAGATGGCTCGTCAGCGCGATCAACCTACCATGAAAGTTGAATTCACGGGCCATCCCCCGATGTTGTATCCACAAAAGGACCACAGTTTGGCCGTACGGTATCCATTTGAGCTCCAACACTCACCAAAACGATCACAACTAAACATGGTACGCGTCCATCACCCTCTTCGTCGGTGTTGACAACATTTCTGGGGCCCAATCCTGGTTGAAAACCCGAGTTTCTCATGATTTTATCTTTGACGTGTACTCTACCACCCTTCTGTGACCTCACCCACGGACAGATATATCAACAATAACATATAGAGCAATGCACCATCCTTTATTTTCAAACCGGAAAGACTACATGTTCAGTCAGAACAGAAGGAGGAGGCTCTTCATTGCATCGAAACCAAAGAATTCATGCTTTACATGGTCTTTCGCCTGCCCCGCTACCACCCTCACATTTTCACCACCAGATGCATTATTCTTAAATGATAAAGTACATAACAGCTCTTCCTCATTATGTTTATGCACACGAAAAATTATAGGGTATCCCGAATGGTGCAAGATGGCTCGTCGGCGCGATCAACTTACCGTGAAAGTTGAATTCACGGGCCGTCCCCCGATGTTGTATCCACAAAAGGACCACAATTTGGCCATACAGACTCCATTTGAGCTCCATCACCCGCCAAAACTATCACAACTAAACGTGGTACGCGTCCGTCACCCTCTTCGTCGGCGTTGTCAACATTTCTGGGGCCGGATCTAGATCGAAAAACCGAGTTTTGGATGATTTTATCTTTCACGTGTACTCTACCATCCTTCTGTGAGCTCACCCACGGATAGATATATGGACAATAACATATAGAGCTATGCACCATCCTTCCATTTTCAAACCGGAAAGACTAAAGGTTTTGTCAGCACAGAATGAGGAGGCTCTTCGTTGCATCAAAACCTAAGAATTCATACTTTACATGGTCATAGTTTTCGTTGTGCTTGGCGAAGCCCTGCGGAGATTGTTCTTCACCACCACTGTCACCACGCCGTCGTGCTGCCGGAACTCATCTACTACTTCGCCTCTCTTGCTGAATCGAGAAGGTGAGGACGTTATCGAGCTGAACGTGCGCTGAACGCGGAGGTGCCGTATGTTCGGTACTTGATCAGGACGGGCCGTGAAGGTGTACGACTACATCAACCGCGTTGATAAATGCTTCCGCTTAGCGATCTTCAAGGGTATGAAGATGCTCTCCCCTCTCATAGCTATGCATCTCCATGGATAGATCTTGCGTGTGCCTAGAATTATTTTTGTTTTCCATGCAACGTTCCCCAGCAGAGGTCGCCAGATTGGGAGGCGCGGGGCTTTCATTGGTGTTGCGCGAAGGGGGACGAGGCTTGGGAACTCTAGTGCGTGTGTTTGTGCGGAGTGGCGTGAGGGGATCAAGAGAGGGTGGAGATGGGATCGGGGCTAGGTTAAGAAAGTGTGCGGCTGGGCATAGCTGGACCTAGTGGCCGACTAGGATGGCTATGGCTTAGGTGCAAAGGGCCGGATAGGCTAGCCCTTTCTTTTCCCTTCTTTCATTTACAGAAAAAATAGAAAGAAAGAAAAATATATAAAATAAAAGGAATTGGGAGCTTGACGCAAGAAAATAGAAGTGGGCATGTGTATGAAGTTTGAATTCAAACTCATTTGAATTAAATTCAAATGGGTTTGAATAAGAAGTGGGTGTTTGGAAGGTCCAAAAATGTTCAGATTTTTGTGGGACTTCGTTGAATGGAGAAATATTATTGACAAGGTTTGGAGGTCAAACTTGAAGAAGAAAAAGATACGGGATTATTTGCAAGTGTGTTCAAGGGTGATTCCATGGAATATTTTATGATAGCTCTCTAATAATATTGGGCGACTTTTTATATGTTGTAAAGAGAAATCACCATGTGCATCTCCCTTGATTTAAATGGATTGAAGATCCATACAATTTATTTATTTTAGTTTTAGTTGGGTTGCAAAATTAATGGCATGATGACGTGATGCAATTCAAAATAAAAAAAAACCAATATAATAGCAATCATGGAAAGTATCGGTCTCAGGCTGACACAACTCTCCCCCACTTACAAGAGATCTCGCCCCAAGATCTAGGAATGGAAACGGAGAGAAGAGGTAAACAAAGTTGCTTCTGTGACAAACGTAAACCATAAACCTTGAGAGGTTGAACAACTTGAAAGGAGGTACATAACAAGGACGAGCGAAGCTGAAAATTCTCCGGTATAAAACAACAATAAGGAACAACAATGATGTGGAGCATCCTACGGTGATCCCCATGGAACCTCCGTCTCCCCAAGTTCCAAGTGGATCAATGAAACGAGCACATGCAAGAGTTCTCGAGACCGAGGTCACATCTCTCGTTATTGACATTCCGTATGACCCACGTGAGACATGGCTAATACCTCATTCCGGATTGCTATGTGTGCTTAGGTACCAAGAAGACTCTCTCGGAGATACTCGGAATCACGGACAAGCCCCAAGTACAAGGATGAAGGAGCGTGACGAGAGGAACCGCTCCAACAGCCCAAAGAATGAAGGAGCTACAGAGAACATCCTACCAACCCTACAACACCGGCCGTGAGCCACCGACACAGGACCCCAACATCCGGCTCGTCCCAAAGGCCCGGACATCCGGCCCCTATCTACACACAGTGAGCAGCCCAAAGGCCCATGTACCCATCCAACTCGTCCCAACTTGTACTAGCACTGCATATAGACTACCCCCTCACCCATCTAGGGTTAGCAAGGGTTAGAGCTCATTTGAGATAGAGCTTTGCTCATCCACTTACCCCTACTCTCATGGAGTTCAAGACCTCCATGTGAGAAGATCCCCCAAGTGGATTCAAGACCCCTTCATGGGAAGATCCTCCTTGGATTCAAGACCTCTGTCCTTCAAGGATTGGGATGAACTAGCTACCCTTTGTATCCTCTTGTTTTGACTTTGGATCTTGTATCTCCCCTAGCTGTATGTGGATTTAGCACATGCTTGACTTGGATCTTGTTGTTTGAGTGTTTTTCTCTTGTCTTCTTCGTGTTCATCGAGGGATCCCCTCCATTTCGTGAGAGATCGGCCCAACTCCACATCATCCTGGTATCATGACCCAAGTTTATCACGATTTTGGAGCCCCCACCATCATTTTTCTAGCCTAATTTTGCTTTGTTTTGTCCCAATTTCGAAAATCACCACAAAAATAGCCATACCAAAATTTTTTGTGATATGTTGGTTGGATGATGTTTTGTTGGTTTTGATCCATGGATTTGATGTGTTTCGAGTGCATCTAGCCTCCCCACACCTTTTCCCCAATTTCCATCCACGAAATTCGCATAATTTTGCTCGAATTTTTCTTTTCCACGAGTTCGTCCACATATCAGAGACCCCGGACGTCCAGCCCGTGTCCCCGGACATCCGGTCGATGCCCGGACATCCGGCGCCTGGTAGCCATGACCGCCTCCACCACCACCATTTTCACAAAATTTTCGCCAATTTTGACCGGGTTTCCACCAACTCTTCTGCAAACTACCACCGGTTTCCGCCAGCACCATCGTGTTTCCGCTACAGTTGCAAATTTTGACACATTTTACCATCTAAGAACTTGAGTTGCGATTTCTGTTTCCTAACATGTTTCGGCTACTTAGGGACGGTAACCTCGACAACATCACTTTTTGCCACGAATTCGTCATCGACAACGACCACTTCACCATTTTGACACCCTAGCCGTTAGCAAGGACAGTAACCTCGACAACATCACTTGTACATCTCCTTTGCCATTGCATTGTTAAACCCGAGCCCATTTTGCGTCATTGCCCTATCGAGACTAGCCATTTGAGTATTGCGGGCAATGCTACTTGTGCACATTAGTGACACTTGTTCTGCATAGCTATCATAGTGTGCATATATCTTTGTATCATCTCTTGTGTCATACATTGTTCCCACATATACACGAGTGCTATCTTGGTTTGATCATTTTTGCATAAGTGGCAATAACAAAAAAAAGAGAAAAGCTTTTAAGCAAAGATAAAACAAAGAGCTTGTAAGCAATAGCCATAGCATTGCCATGTTGCATATCAAATTGCCATATTCGATCATCTTGGATCATCGTGAGAGAATCACCCGGAATCATACATAAATACCATACTTGGGATAGAAGTCGTTACGTTTTGTTTCTCATAGGTTGTGCACAAGTGTCGTATCTTGCCTATTAAGCAATCATGCTAGCATCTCTCTAGCATTGTGCAACACGAGCGTTTTCCATGGATTCGACATTTTGAGCTCATTTCTTTGTTCCACGACCCCATTTATCCGTGTGTGCGTTTCCGTGTGCCACATATTGCTATTGGTCTACGTGTTTCGCTTGCAAATTTGTGTATCTCTTTCAACATTATTGAATCCCGCTAATAATTGCATAAAATTTGTGCCCCCATCCTCACCAAGCTACTCCAAAATCTTTAATTGTGTAGGTGTGAGATTGACAAGATCTGGTACCAATTGTGCTACTTCCATAATACCATATTGGGTGATCATTGGTCCATCTTCAACATTGGATAAGGTACATTTGGTCTAGTTCTTTCTTTTCTTCCACTCACATATTTGCTTGAGATGATGGATAGATCAAGAATTTCTACCAACCCACTATTCGACGAGCAAGAAGAGGAGCCGAACAACCATGTCACCAAGAATCAACTATTCAGCGCACATAGAGCTTTGCATCAAGAGAATGAAGCTTTGGGCGACCGCATCGACCAACTCGCCACCGAATTGCGACAATCCGAATGACGGACATAGGACTACCTTGACTACAAGTTATCATCACAAATGGAAGACGAATTTCTACCAACCCACTATTCAACGAGCAAGAAGAGGAGCCGAACAACCATGTCACCAAGAATCAACTATTCAGCGCACATAGAGCTTTGCATCAAGAGAATGAAGCTTTGGGCGCATCGTGATCGACCAACTCGCCACCGAATTGCAACAATCCGAATGACGGACATAGGACTACCTTGACTACAAGTTATCATCACAAATGGAAGACTTCCATGCCTTGATGTTCAACCGCTCTTCTACAACATCGTCATCATCAAGACGGTGCCACTCAAGCCGACACTCTTCGGACACTTCTTTAGATACAAATCTTCCCCGATATTGTCTGCATCGTCGTCCAGACCATGGAGATCATCAAGCTCCACAAAACCCATTCATGGCAATGGTTTACAAGACCGCCTTCAGGAACGTGGACGACATCGTCACCAAGCAAATGATCCCATGGAATAAGAGCAAGCTCAATGACGCCAACAACAAAAACAAGAAAACCAAGATGCTGACGCCCTTCGACAAGAGCAACAACGTCGTGAGGAACAAGACCTTGAAGCCCAACGTGCTCTCTGTGAAGCAACCCACACTGTCAACGAGCGCAATTGCCATGTGCATGAACAAGAAGAGGTCCTCCGGCGAGAGCGACAAGAAGAAGTCGCACGCATCGAGGAGCTCTAAGAAATGAGGAACCATGCAAGAATTCCACGACCTAAACGTCAAGCTAATCAAGCGGAGCATGAGGAGCAAGCGGTTGAAGACCCTAAAACGTGGCAAGAGCATTATCGCCATTGACCCGAACACAACGAAGAGCAACACTACGGCAAGCTCAATTTCAACATGCCTAAGTTCTCTGGAAGCAACGATCCCGAAGACTACCTCTCATGGGCACTGAACGTCGACTAGATATTCCGTCTTCACAATTGGGTGACAAAGGTCCAAATCCAACAACAGAGGATACACGGTAGCTAGTTCATCCCAATCTGTGAGAAAAGAGGTCTTGAATCCACTAGGGGATTCCCACAAGGGGGTCTTGAATCCACTTGGGGGATCTTCTCCTAGGAGGCCTTGGTCCCCAATTGAGTACGGGTCCAAGTTGATGAGCAAGGCTCTATCTCCAAAATGAGCTATCACAATGCTAACCCTAATTTTTGGGCGGAGTTGGAGTATATATAGTCTAGGGGGGCGAAGGGGTACACAGGCCTTGGTCCAAGTCACACACGTAGGTGGAGTCTGGATGATCCATATGGTGGTCCAGATGATCCGAGCTTTGGGAGTCCGGATGATCCGGGCGACCGTCCGAATGATCAGCGCAACCATCCGAATGATCTAGGCGACCATCCAGAGGCATCGTGCTGTAGGGGACCCCGCTACAACTCTCACTTTTTCACGAGAAGATGCATTATTCTTAAAAGATAAAGTACATAACAGCTCTTCCTCATTATGTTTATGCACACAAAAAATTATAGGGCATCCCGAGTGGTGCAAGATGGCTCGTCGGCGTGATCAACTTACCCTGAAAGTTGAATTCACGACCCGTCCCCCGATGTTGTATCCACAAAAGGACCACAATTTGGCCATACAGACTCCATTTGAGATTCAGCACTCGCCAAAACTATCACAACTAAACGTATTACGCGTCCATCACCCTCTTCGTCAGCGTCGACAACACTTCTGGGGCCGGATCCAGGTTGAAAAACCGAGTTTCAAATGATTTTTTCTTTGACGTGTACTCTACCATCCTTCTGTGAGCTCACCCACGGACAGATATATGGACAATAGCATATAGAGCAATGCACCATCCTTCCATTTTCAAACCGGAAAGACTACAGGTTCAGTCAGGACTGAAGGAGGAGGCTCTTTGTTGCATCGAAACCCAAGAATTCATACTTTACATGGTCTATCGCCCACCCCATTACCACCCTCACCTTTTCACCAGCAGATGCATTATTCTTAAATGATAAAGTACATAACAGCTCTTCCTCATTATGTTTATGCACACGAAAAATTATAGGGCATCCCGAATGGTGCACGATGGCTCGTCGGCGCGATCAACTTACCCTAAAAGTTGAATTCATGGGCCATCCCCCTATGTTGTATCCACAAAAGGACCACAATTTGGCCATGCAGACACCATTTGAGATCCATCACCCGCCAAAACGATCGCAGCTAAACGTGGTATGAGCCCATCACCCTCTTCTTTGGCGTCGGCAACATTTCTGGGGCCGGATCTAGGTTGAAAAACCAAGTTTTGGATGGTTTTATCTTTGATGTGTACTCTAGCACCCTTTTGTGACCTCACCCATAGACAGATATATGCACAATAACATATAGAGCAATGGACCATCCTTCCATTTTCAAGCCGAAAAGACTACATGTTCAGTTAGGACACAAGGAGGAGGCTCATTGTTGCATCGAAACCCAAGAATTAATGCTTTACATGGTCTTTCGCCCGCCCCGTTACCACCCTCACTTTTTCACCAGCTAATGCGTTATTCTTAAATGATGAAGTACATGACAACTCTTCCTCATTATGTTTATGCACACAAAAAGTTATAGGGCATCTCGAATGGTGCAAGATAGCTCGTCGGCGCGGTCAACTTACCGTGAAAGTTGAATTCACGGGCCGTCCCCCGATGTTGTATCCACAAAAGGACCACAATTTGGCCATACAGACTCCATTTGAGCTCCATCATCCACCAAAACAATCACAACTAAACGTGGTACACATCCATCACCCTCTTTGTCGGTGTCGACAACATTTCTCGGGCCAGATCCAGGTTGAAAAATCGAGTTTCGGACGATTTTCTCTTTGACGTGTACTCTACCACCCTTCTGTGACCTCACCCACGGACAGATATATGGACAATAACATATAGAGCAATGCACCATCCTTCCATTTTCAAACTAGAAAGACTACATGTTTAGTCAGGATAGAAGGAGGAGGCTCTTCGTTGCATCGAACCCCAAGAATTCATGCTTTACATGGTCTTTCGCCCGCACCGCTACCACCCTCACTTTTTCACCAGCAGATGCATTACTCTTAAATGATGTAGTACTTAACAACTCTTCCTCATTATGTGTACGGACACGAAAAGTTATAGGGCATCCCGAATGGTGCCGGATAGCTTGTCGGTGCGATCATCTTACCCTGAAAATTGAATTCACGGGCCGTCCCCCGATGTTCTATCCACAAAAGGACCACACATTTGGCCAAACAGACTCCATTTGAGCTCCATCACCCACCAAAGCGATCACAACTAAACGTGGTACGCGTTCATCACCCTCTTCGTCGGCGTCGACAACATTTCTGGGGCCGGATCCAGTATGAAAAACCGAGTTTCGAATGATTTTATCTTTGACGTGTACTCTACCATCCTTCTGTGAGCTCACCCATGGACAGGTGTATGGACAATAACATATAGAGCAATGCACCATCCTTCCATTTTCAGACCGGAAAGACTACAGGTTCAGTTAGGACAGAAGGAGGAGGCTTTTCGTTGCCTTGAAACCCAAGAATTCATACTTTACATGGTCTATCGCCCGCCCCGCTATGACCCCCACTGTTTCACCACCAGATGCATTATTCTTAAATGATAAAGTAAATAATAGCTCTTCCTCATTATGTTTATGCACAAAAAAAATTTATAGGGCATCCCGAATGGTGCAAGATGGCTCGTCGGCGCGATCGACTTACCCTGAAAGTTGAATTCATGCGCCGTCCCCCAATGTTGTATCCACAAAAGGACCACAATTTGGCCATACGGATTTCATTTGAGCTCCATCACCCGCCAAAACAATCAGAACTAAACATGGTACGCGTCCATCACCCTCTTTGTCGGCGCCAACAACATTTCTGGGGTCAGATCTGTAAAACGTATGTTTGGGAAACTGCTCGACACCCTAAACGGGGTGTGGCTATCTCATTATATAGAAGTACCAAGAGGTACAATACAATGTTACAACAGGTATACAGAGGCTATATATATATATAGTCTAACACCCTCCCTCAATCTTAACTATGGCCTGAAGTACAAAGTAAGTTAAGATTGCGCCTACAGCCTACAAAATGTGGTTGTGGAAGAGGCTTCGTGAAGATGTCAGTAAGTTGATCCTTTGACGAGATGAACTTGATACAGAGTAGCTTATGTGCAACGCGTTCCCGAACAAAATGATAGTCAACCTCAATGTTCTTCGTCCGAGCATGGAACACCGGATTATATGAGAGATATGTAGCACCGATGTTATCACACCACAGAACTGGAGGACGGGCTGGAGAGACTCTCAGTCCCCTCAAGAGAGGCTGTACCCATATGATCTCAACAGTGGCATCAGCAACCGCTTTGTACTCAGCCTCAGTACTACTGCGAGACACCGTTGCTTGCTTGCGAGCATTCCAGGCGATCAAGTTAGAACCCAGGAATACCGCATAACCCCCCGTGGATCGCCTGTCATCAGGATTACCAGCCCAATCCGCATCTGAAAAAGTGGAGAGCTCACCAGACGGGGCAGGCTGAAGGAGCAAACCATAGGAGGCAATAAGACAGATGTACCGCAAAATACGCTTCACAGCTGACCAATGAGATGTCCTGGGTGCATGAAGGTACTAACACACACGGTTAACTGCATAGGAGATATCAGGCCTGGTAATAGTAAGATATTGCAGACCACCAACGAGACTACGATACTCAGTAGCATCATCTGGTGAAAGAGATTCTCCATCAAGAGCAGACAACCGATAAGTGGCAGACATCAGAGTGATAGCAACTTTGCACTTCAGCATGCCAGCCCAACGTAACAAATCCATGGAGTACTTCTTCTGAGTGAGGGTCAACCCAACAGAAGACCATGAGACCTCCAGACTGAGGAAAAAATGCAGAGCACCTAGGTCCTTCGCAGCAAAATCACCACTCAACGCAATCACAAGACGACCAGCAGCAGTATCAGAGGAACTGATGAGAATGATATCATCAACATAAACCAGGAGATACATCGTAACCTCAGGGCGCTCAAGGAGAAACAACGACCTGTCCGCAGTGGAGGGAGTAAACCCAAGAGCTCGAAGCACAGAGCCGAGGCGTGCATGCCATGCACGAGGAGCTTGTTTGAGTCCATACAGTGCCTTAACCATACGAAAGAGATGATGAGGACATGCCGGATCAACAAAACCAGGCGGCTGACGCATATAAACCTCCTCCTCCAGAATTCCATGTAGGAAAGTGTTCTGCACATCGAGCTGACGAAGAAACCATCCTCGAGTGAGCAAGAGATAGCAGCAAACGTATAGTAGTAGGCTTGATAACGGGACTGAACGTGTCTTCATAATCAAGACCATACCTCTGTTTGAAGCCCTTGGCGACTAGTCGTGCTTTGTAGCATTCTATAGAACCATCAGCATGTCTCTTGACTTTAAAAACCCACTTGGAATCAATGACGTTGACGCTAGACACTGGAGGAACAAGTTGCCAAGTATCATTTTTTTGTAGAGCCTGAAACTCCTGTTCCATTGTCGCACGCCAATGAGGAATACTGAGCGCATCCTGAAAGCGACGAGGTTCTGCAGTGGGATCATCAGCAGTATGAGCCATGCAAGCAGCAAGCCATGCGACAGTCCCATCTTTGCGTTCCTTCGGACGAAAAATGCCAGATTGACTTTGTATGCGAGGACGCAAGGTGACAGCAGGCTGTGCTGGCAATACCACAGCGACAGGTGGTGGTGATGAGGCCGAGACACCCGACGAGCTCTCACCAGGACTCCCTGGCGTCAGAGAAGCACGCGATGACACGTCGAGCGAAGGCAGCCCATCGGAGGCCGAAGCGAGGTCCGTCGGGGTTGCTGGGCCAGGCGAAGCAGCAGCCGGCCCAGTCGGAGTGGCCGCCAGATCGGGCGAGACCACTACCGGGCCGAATGAGGCGGCAGCTGCCCAGGCGAGGCGATCGCCAGGCCGGGCGACGCCGGAGTCTGCGGGCCAGGTGAGACCAGCATTGGGGCGAGCGAGGCCGCCATCAGTGGGCCGGCGCCAGCTGGCCGAGGCGGGTGAGGCGGCGCTCCGGCGGCAAGCGGCGGGTTGGCGGGTGCCACCCGGTATGCATGGCTCATGCACATGGGAGGCGTCCCGATCGCGAGCATCATCCGACGCTTGTTCCTCAAGGAGCTCAAGGCGTGCACCGCGTCCTATACCTGCAGCATGATTAGGGAGCAACGCAGGGGCATATGCAACATCCACAAATTGATCAGGCGAAGGTACAGAAATGTGCACTAGTGGCGTGAGTGGTAGAGTTTGTCGGAAGTGCACGAAAGGGAAACACATTTTCATCAAACACAACGTCACGAGATATGTAGACGCGATTTGTAGGAACACGGAGGCATTGTACCCTTTGTGAAGGGAACTATAACCGAGAAAAACACACTTCTTAGACCGAAACTCTAGCTTACGCTTGTTGTACGGACGTAGGTGAGGCCAACACGCACACCAAACACCTTGAAGAATGTGTAGTCTGGAATTTCATTGAGCAAGAGTTCAAGCGGAGTTTGCATCTTCAGAAGTCGTGAGGGGAGCCTATTTATCAAAAAACAGGCTGTGGAGAAAGCATCACTCCAGAACCGAAACGGAACGGATGCATGAGCTAGCAAGGTTAGGCTAGTTTCTACAAGATGACGATGCTTACGTTCGGCAGTTCCATTCTGCTGATGTGTATGAGGGCAAGACACACGATGCGAAATCCCAAGTTTGTTAAAAAACGAGTTGAGGTTGTGGTATTCACCCCCCAGCCGGATTGAACATGGATAATTTTATGCTTAAGGAGACACTCAACATGTGCTTGGAACTGAATGAAAACATCAAACACATCAGACTTGCGCTTAATAAGATATAGCCAAGTAAACAGAGTGTAAGCATCAATAAAACTGACTAATAATTGTGACCACTGACAGATGTTTGGGCATGACCCCACACATCAGAAAACACAAGCTCAAGAGGGTGTTTCACAACACTACTAGACTCTGAAAACGGAAGTTGATGACTCTTGCCCTGCTGACAGGCATCACAGATAGTTTCAGCAGTTTTATTGGACACAACCGGTAGTTCATGACGTTGCAACCCATGACGAACTATAGGAGCTGCAGGGTGACCAAGGCGCGCATGCCAGTGCGTTGGTGACACACGAACACCACTGAATGCCTGAGGAGAAAACTGCATGGGAGGTGTGCGCGGCGCGTCAAGTGCATATAGGCCATGGCGTAGACGACCGCTAAGCAGAACGACCCTCGTGTCCCAATCCTTGATAAAGAAACGAAAAGGGTGAAATTCAGCAAGGACATTATTATCACGAGTAAGTTGAGGAATAGACAACAAACTACGCGTAGCAGAGGGAACTCGAAGGACATTGGAAAGATGCAGTTTGCGAAAATTGTGTGCAAGAAGAGAAGCCTGACAACATGTGAGATGCGCATACACTCCCTTTGGCGATGTGCACCTGATCATGACCACGGTATGGCTCTTGAGTAGAGAGCTTGCCCATATCTCCGGTGAGGTGATTGGTAGCTCCGGTGTCCATATACCACGTAGGATCAATGGAGTACGATGGAGTGCGGCCATGCTCATGACTCATCACCGCGGCGGCAGCTTGCTTATCATTCCCTCTGCCATTGTTTCCTAGGCCTAGAAAGTCTTGCTTGAAGCGACGATGACAGCGGGAGGCAATGTGATGCTCAATGCCACACAGCTGGCAGGCCTGCTGAGCACCGCAACAGGGACAACAAGCAACAGGCCGGCTGCCACCAGTGATGGAGGGCGCCACACCCCGTGGAGCTGACTGAGGCGAGGCCGCCGCTTTCCCACCAAGCGGCGTCGGCTTCTGCGACTTGCCGCAAGTCGCGGCGTTGGCGGAGACAAACCCTGGAGAGGCTCGGCGCGCCTTGATGCACTGTTCACGACCAAGGAGGGGCGCGTAGAGCTCGCGGGGTGGCAGTGGGGCCTCACGACCATGCACATTCTAGATGAGGTTATCGTAGTCATGATCCAGGCCGTTGAGTACATGGGTGGTGAAGTCTTCATCACCAAGCGGCTGACCAATCGAGGCCAACGTGTCCGCGAGACCAGTCATCTTGTTGAAGTAGTCCATGATGCTGAGGCCATCAAGCTTGGTCTCCCCCAACTCGGTGCGTATAGAGTGAGCACGCGCCTGAGACTGAGAGGCAAAGCTGCTGTGAAGCGTCGACAAAGCATCCTTAGACGTCGTGGCGAAGATGACCAGCGACGACACGCTCGGGGTACCCACACATGATAAGCCGGATGATACGGCAGCGTGCACGGGATGGAGCCGTCGACGTAGCCCTCCAGGTAGTGGCAGCGAAGGAGAGGAAGCACCTGAGCCCGCCACGACAGGTAATTGTCTGACGTGAGCTTCACCGAAAGGAGATGTGAGAAGTAAAACAGCGATGGCGGTGTAGCACGATCCTGTGTCGGCGGCGCGTAGAGACCCATAGATGGATCCGTCTCCTGAGGCGGTGATGAGGACATGACTACCTTGGATAAGACCAAAAATATTGCATACATGCATATTTGTCAGGTGATTTCTAGTGCAAACTATTCAATAATCTATTTATGTTATCCAGAACAAAAATACATCACACACTTTTGTGTTTTGTCTAATTGTAGGTGTATGGGACATTTGTACAATACACATATGAAGATAAGGGAAAAGGAGAAGTTTAGGTGCTGTTCAAAAAGTCCTCTCACGTCACTTTTGGACCAAGAGAAGATAGAGTCCAAGTCTCTCACGTTACGGACTCAGATTCGGATCTGCAGACATACCTGACTCAAAACGTCAATAACTTTTTCACCCGGACTCCAAATTGGGTGATTCTTTTTTGTTGGAAAATAGATTTCGTGCACCTTCCAACCCAATTGGATTCACCTTCAAATTCGTCCGGAGCGTTGAGTTATGGACGAAACAATCTGATCTCGCAACAGAATCCGAGTCAAACTACAAGTCCAAAGGTGTTACGTCACCTCCACTTGGGCCCATTGGCCTTGTACGACCTAGGGTTAGTGTTAGGCTGCCTTGGGACGTCCTCCCACCTCCTTGGCCACCACCCCTTGCTCCTATATAAGTAGATCCATCTAGTAGCTTTTTCCTTGGGATTTGTTTAGTTAAAAGTTAGCCATTGCAACTTCGTGTACTTTGTTTGTGTCCAACGACCAGACCAAGACCGCTTACGGATCCCCATCATTATCATTACTTCATATATATTCGCAATATTCAGATTGCTTTATCATATTCTTGCTCGTTCTTCGATTGCTTGCGAGGAATAGACCTTCGTGGTCGGTGATCGTGCTTCCGGCATCGCCAAGAACCTCGAGAGATTGGTTTAGCGATTGCGAAGGCGCAACGTCGTGCACGTTTGTAGTCGGATCGTCAAAGTCGACTCCGCCTAATCGATAGTTATTATCTCATCGAAAGATCGGGACACCCTCGCCTCTATCAAGTGGTATCAGTTTTCAGGTTGCTCGGTGAGAATTTCCAATTGTCCCTAGATTCGATTTATTTTCTTACCTATTGTACAAGAAAAGGCCACCAGAAAAGTTAGATCTATTCATCATTTGTCCTAGCCAGTCCAAGCCTTTGCAATTTTCTTTTCATTGTTTGCATTATTGAATTATCGGTTGCATCGTCGTGTCGAGTTGGTCTTAGTGTCTAGTTCCTTTAGAGTTTCGAGTTACATTCACATTAGTCACGCTTGCCGCTGCATCATTATCCCTTCCACTGTCCACCGTACCATCCATCAATTTCCACCACGTGCTATGCACTATTCATTGTCATAATCATAGTTGAGGTCATTCACATCTTCGCTTGATCCAATCTGCATCTTATCTAGTTTGTTTTGGAAAAAGAAAAAAAAGAAAAAAAAGAGAAAAAAGTAAAAAAGTCAGAAAAAAGAGAAAGAAAAAGGAAAAAAGTGTGAGGAAAAAAAGAGAGAAGAAAAAAAAACAAAATTTGGTTCTATCTAGACTCAATCTCGTAGTTGAATTCGGAATGGAATCTGTTTTGTGCACTGTTCAGTAAAACAGGCATAACATCCTCATACGAAGTCCGTTTTGGCTCCGTGAGTACTCAAATGAAAGCTAGCGACGAGCCGCATCTAAATAGTTGCAGAAGCGAGTTCAAGATTTGGCACCTCAAAATCGGCTCCTAAATAGGTCTTTTGCCCTCAAAAGTTCGTGAACACAGCTTATTCCAGTTTTTCAAACCAGTTTTAGAATTTTTTGACTCCTCATATCAACTCGGAATTGAGTGATTCTTTTTTCGTTGGAAAGCTTGAGTTAGTAGCATTCTTTGAAAAAAGTTATCAGAAAATTGGCTCAAACTTTTCAAGAGGAAAACTGGAGAGAGAGTTGTTGTATATCCTGCTTGGCGCTTGTTTTTCATCATTATCTTTACTGCTTTGTTGTGCTCTTCACTTATATCTTGCTGTCTAGAGCTACTCATTATCCTTCATTGATGCTAGTTGTGCTACGCCGTGACCTCATTAGTGTTCTAGGCTCGCGTCTCTAGTCCGGTCTAGCCTAGGACCAAAGACACAGTACCGTCGTTGAGCGTTTATTCAACATTGCATCTTTGAATTGATTATTGCTAATCTTTTGCTACCATATATAGCCAACCCAGCTCCACATATTTCTACACCGTATACGTCACGCTCCCTGGCAATCTCTTTACACAATCTTGAGTTACTTGACACCGCTGGTTGCCTGTCACACTTTGCATGGTAAGAACTTGTAAGACATTGATATTTGCTTTCTTGTGAGCGCTTTTACCACCACACCCTAGTAGTTATAGAAACATTATTTTTGGATTTTGTTTCTTGTTCTACTAATCATGACAGGATCCAGAGTCAATTCATGGGCTTTGTCGATCGCGGAGACATGCCATCACCTATGCAAATACCACAACCGTCACGAGAGGTGCACAAACATCCAAATGCACATGATCAGGTTCATGTTTCTATACCACCATTTAATGGCCGTTTTAGACCTCCTTTATATATTGAATGGGAGTTAGACATAAATAATATATTTGCTTCCCATAATTTTGATGAACGTAAAAAGTTATGGTTGCGGTTGGTTCTTTCCTTTGGTTATGCTCTAGTTTGGTGGAGTGAATATTGTCGGTTACACCACGATTATGTACCTAATACTTGGGATGATTTAAAACATGTAATGAGAGATAGATTAAATCGATGTTTATTATACTCGTGGCATGATTAAAAACTGGAACATTTAAAACAAGGTAGTGACACCGTAACAAAATATTATGATGATTTACAAACTACCTTGTTGCACTCATTTTAGAAGAAAGTGAAGAAGATTTTATGGATAGATTTTGGGGAGGATTAAACCATAATATTCAGGAGATACTAATTCATGAAGAGTGTTATCCTATGAACCATTTGTTTCGTCTTGCTTGCAAAGCTGAACAGAAATAAAACGACGTGTTGCCCACAAGGAGAACAAGCGCACGGTGCACATTCCAACTGTTGATACAGATGTTTATTCAACTACTAGGCGTACTATGACAACCATATCCGTTGTTGCGAGGACTACATCATCTCCACCATGTGACACATCATCATCGAGAGTGCTGCATCATCTGAGTTGACTATAAGAGGTAATGACAAAGGTACAGATTTTCCACTTTTACATGAGAATGATGCATGCCTAGTTAACTTGAATACATCATGTGTTGAGCTACCCACTACTTTGATCACACCACCTATTTTAGAGGATTATATTGATAATTTGACTTTGCCATGTGATCAAACAACTGAAATACCAACAATTTTGAGTGCACCCATTGAATTAATTGTTGATGCAAAAGAATCAATATTTAATCATTTTGATATGACCTCTAATCTTGGTGATGATTACGTGTCGAATGACTTATTGCATGTTTACTTATTTAAGCATGTTGTAGCATGTAAACTTGATGCAAGTAAGGTTTATTCACCAATGTTGGGATGGTTTAATGATGAACATTGTCAATCTTTTGAAATGAATAAGAGCTTCACTTATATGTGCAAACCGAGTTGCAATATTTTCATGCCTTCTACTTCTTGTGATAATGTTTTGGCATTAGATTTTATGAACTATGCAAGTTACTCATCTATTTATGTGTCATATGTGCAAAAATCAAGGGAAATAAAATGGATGACATATACATATACAACATGTACACCTTGTCTCTTTTGTTAGCCACATTTCAGACTAAGAACCACGAGGACGGCTTTGTTTTCAAGAAGTGGAGGATGATGAGGACATGACTACCTTGGATAAGACCAAAAATATTGCATACATGCATATTTTTCAGGTGATTTCTAGTGCAAACTATTCAATAATCTATGTATGTTATCCAGAACTAAATTACATCACATACTTTTGTGTTTTGTCTAATTGTAGGTGTATGGGACATTTGTACAATACACATATGAAGATAAGGGAAAAGGAGAAGTTTAGGTGCTGTTCAAAAAGTCCTCTCACGTCACTTTTGGACCAAGAGAAGATAGAGTCCAAGTCTCTCACGTTCTGGACTCAGGCTGATCGTGCTTCCGGCATCGTCAGTAACCTCAGGAGATTGGTTTAGCGATTGCGAAGGCGCAACGTCGTGCACGTTTGTAGTCGGATCGTCAAAGTCGACTCCGCCTAATCGATAGTTATTATCTCATCGAAAGATCGGGACACCCTCGCCTCTATCAGGCGGCGCGATCGCCAAGGGTGCGCCATAGCCGGGGATAGCACCAGCATATGGGTCCCCTGGTGATGGAGGAGGCGCGGCCCCGTAGGGCAGCGAAGGGGGCGGCACCACGTAGGGTTGAGGACGCGTCGGCGCCACATAGGGCTGCGGTGACGGTAGCAGATGAGTGCATCGGCGAGCGAGCAGGCGTGGTGGTGGGGCACCCGGAGTGGATGCAGGGGCGCCATACCACGGGGGGCCATAGGCCGGACCCGAAGCACCGTAGGGTGCAGGGCGGCGTACGGCGAGGCAGAGACGGTGCCACAGTGCAGTGGGCGGTGTCAGACGCCGGCCGACCTGGAAGGACGGCGACGCCGCAGAGCACCGTCCGGGTCGAGATGACGGGCCGCCAGAGGACGGCGGCGGAGGCAAGTCGTCGTGGGCGGCTCCCGATCCGATCTGGGAGCTCATGGCGGCTGGGTGGTCCACTGTGCCGAGGCCGCGACATCAGGGGCCGGGAGGCCGAACGGCGACGAGGAGCGACGGCAGGGCCGGGCGTAGGGGCGGCGCAACAACGGTGGCGGCGGGCGGGGCGGGCGACCGAGGCGGCGGTGAAGACATCGTAACCCTATACTGATACCATGTAAAATGTATGTTTGGGAAACTGCTCGACACCCTAAACGGGGTGTGGCTATCTCATTATATAGAAGTACCAAGAGGTACAATACAATGTTACAATAGGTATACAGAGGCTACGTATATATATAGTCTAATAGGATTCAGGTTGAAAAACTGACTTTTGGATGATTTTATCTTTGACGTGTACTCTACCATCCTTCTGTGAGGTCACCCACGGACAGGTATATGGACAATAACATATAGAGCAATGCACCATCCTTCCATTTTCAAACTGAAAAGACTACATGTTCAGTCAGGACAGAAGGAGGTGGCTTCTAGTTGCATCAAAACCCAAGAATTCATACTTTACATGGTCTATCGCCCGCCACGCTACGACCACCATGGCTTTCAGGCCGAGGGGCCTCGTCTTGTGATGAGATGGTGATTATCGTTTCAGAGGAGTAGACTTTGACGATCCGACAACGAACGTGCGAGGACGTCGCACCTTAGCAATCGCTAAACCAACTCCGAGAGGTTATTGACCATGCCGGAGCATGATCAACCTAACTAGGAAGGTCTATTTCTTGCAAGCAAACGAAGAATAGGCAAGAAACTAAGATTGCAATCTAGATATTGTGAATATAAGATGAGAGCTTTATTGATCACGGTGGGGTTCTGTGACGTCTTGGTCTGGTCGTTGAACACAAATGAAGTACATGAAGTTGCAGCTATGGCGAACTTTTAATCTAAACAATCCCAAATTCTAAACGGTGCCCTAAGGTTTGTATATATGGAGGAAGAGGGGGGAATTTCGTGGCCCTTGAAGGAGGGGTCCGAAACCAGCCCTATCTCTTGTTTCCCCGCACATATGGACTCTAAAAACAGCATATACTCACGTATTTCAAAATTACATGGCCAATAATAAGGTGACGCAACACCTATAATAGTCTCTGGATGAAATTTATAAAGTGGCATCTTGTATATTTTGTCCAAAGCTTCATGCACACATTATGGTGGCTTCAAAGTACTGAAATCATCAATTGTAACTCCGTTCTTGTTCCCCTTGCGCATGCCGCTCCATGCTTGATCTTGCTCCAATGTTCATCCTTCTTGTCCAAGCTAGGCCCTTCATTTGTAAGCAAGAAAATGTATACAATTCAGGCAGCATCATATTCTCATGAACATTAGAATCACTACCAAGAAACGAAAGTACCTGATAATTTAATTGGCGTCGAGCTCTAGTAATTGGTCCAGTATGTATAGCAGCAGGGGCTGTGGGTATAATAATGGTATTGATGTCCTCATGATCCTCCCCTTCTTGAAATGAAGTCGTCCTCGACGGAAGCTCATCTTCCTCACCAAAATAAGGCTTCAAATCTGCAATGTTAAATGGGACTAACCCCAAAATCTATAGGCATCTCATGTTTATATGCATTCTCATTTATTTTCTCTAACACCTTAAAAGGACCATCAACACGTGGCATTAGCTTTGATTTACGCAAATCAGGAAATCTATCCTTACGAAAATGTAATCAAACAAGATCTCAAGGTGCAAACACAACATGTTTTCTACCCTTATCTCCATCATGTTTATATTTAGCATTCATACGCTCAATGTTCTCCTTAGTTAACTCATGCATTTTTAAGATCAATTCAGCACGTTGTTTAGCATCAAAATTAACCTTCTCCGAAGATGGAAGAGGCAACAAATCAATAGGCGCATGAGGTAGAAAACCATATACAATTTCAAAGGGCACATCTTAGTAGTAGAATGCAGCGAACGATTATAAGCAAATTCAATATGAGGCAAACATTCTTCCAACATTTTCTTGTTATTATTGAAAACAACCCTTATCATAGTAGACAAAGTTCTATTGACTACTTCTGTTTGTCCATCAATTTGGGGGTGACAAGCAGTACTAAAAAGCAGTTTAGTCCCCAACTTAACCCATAAGCATCTCCAAAAGTGGATAAGAAATTTAGTATCACGATCTCAAACAATAGTATTTGGCACACCATGTGTAACATCCCAAATTTTCAATTTGGAATGTTATACATAGGTCATCATATGCATATCATATTTTATTTGCATCTCGTTTGCGATCCTAGAAAATCCTAAGCAACTGAAGGACCCACGGAGAGAGTTGGAGATTTCATTATTTTCATATTTGAATCTTTCTCAAATTCGAAAAGAGGATCATTTTTGTTTTAATATTTTTCTCTCCGAAATATTTCCAATATTAAAAATAAAAGAGAGGGGATGAAATTACTTCTCAAAAATAAAAGAAATATTGGAGGAAAAATATTGAAAATCAAATAAATATCTTATTTGGATTTTATTGCTATTTTATTTGAATTAGAAAAAATATGCATTTTTCAAAATTGCATTTTTAGGCCAGAAAAATGTTCACTTCGTTCTAAATATTTTATTTAGACGGCGAAAATTGTTTTTGGCGTTTTTAGAGTTTTTTTTATATTTATTTTGGATTTTCTTCGGCAAAATTATTTTAGTTTAAAAACGTCTCGCTTGGGCTAACGGCCAATGACGGCCAAGCCCAACTAGCGCGGTGCCTCCCTTGATCGTCTGGCCTTGAGACTCAGCCGGAGTATGGGTCGGTCTCGGCGTGTGTGCCCCTCGCAAGCACTTGAGGCCTTTATAAGCCTTGCCGCCCTCTCCACCCGTCCGAGCCCCGAGCCGCCACAGTAGCCACCGCCACTGCTGACTGTGCAGCCGCTCAACACCGCCGCCCGCCAGTAAGCGCCACCGCCCGTGATCCCGCCGCCTCGCCTCGGAAGCTGCCGTCAGATCCGCCACGGTTTTTTCTCCAGTTCTCGTCGGTTTATTTCGGTAAACCCTAGATCTAGATCGGCTTTTTTATAAATTGGTTTTCTCGGTTTAGATCTATTCCGCGAACATTCGTTCGTTTAGTTCTTATAACGAACGAATTCGTTCATTTGTCTCTGTCAGCGAACATTCACACAGTAGTCTTTTTATTTTTATTTGTACCAGGGACCTATCCGTGATTATTTTTATCGCATATTAGCCCCTGATCTTCAAACCCTCGCAACTTTTTAACCGTTCGTGCAAATCCAGTGAAACCAACGCCAAAATTTTCGTCTCGAACCCCTCTTTCCAGTTAATCAAGTTGAACATGATTTTGACAATTTAAAATTTGGTTTTAGGAAGATTTGGATTTGAATTTCTTTTGATCATAGTTTGAGTTTTGTAGCTCCGATTTGGTTGATTCTTTTTGCAATTTGAAGCTCTTCAGTTGAGCTTTCAGATTGGACTTTCTCATCTATTTTTACCATTGCATCTATGCTTGAGTGCTTATGTATCCTATTGTTTGTTTACGATAGAATTCCCGGAGTGCGAAGCGTGCTACTACGAGTCTCTAGGGTTTGCAGATCGTCAGCAAGGCAAGTAACACTTTGATCATATCCCTTTCATACCCAGTTTTTATGCATTAGTTACAACCCTCAAACATTGTATGAGTAGGATCTGATTAACATGTGGGTTGGGAAGTAGATGATGAGGTAGAACCTATTGTCCCTTTTATTATCAAACCCTGGGAGTTACTTCTACATTATGCTTATACCGCTATGCTATGCTAGTAGACGTGGTTTGGGTTTGAGTGTATCCATGACAGATGTGAGATTGTTAATTAATGGTTAGCTTAAGGTGGCTACTTAAATACACATCTGGGTGGATTGGTTGCAAGCACCTGGAGAATCCAGTGTTGTCCTAGGATATCCCGGAGTACCTGTGTGATCATCCTACGGTTCGCCACCCAGGCTCAAAGGGATCATAAGATCATTCATGCTAGAAACTTCCGTGTGCAGCCACAAGCCATTATGGGCTCTGGCATAGTTGAATATGTTGCTTGACCTCTTTCAGTGGTAGGCTAGCAGATGTAGGGGATGTAGGTGGTACTGTCTACCCAGAGTAAAGAGTTAAGGCTTCTGAAAGACTATGTCTCGGTCATCCGTTTCTCAAACACCATGTAGTGCGAGAAATCCAACGGAGGAGATCGAGTCTTGTGGGGAAAAGTCATAAACCTCTGCAGAGTGTACAAACTAATCATGGTTAGCCGTGTCCCCGGTTATGGACATCTTGAGTATCTGGTTCTTGAATTGTCATGTTGATCTCATCACTCTAAATTAATTTGTTGTGTTATTAATACTGTTTAATTGGGATTGAGTTGGAGGAACCTTCTCAATGATTATCAATAACCATGATAGTTAAACAAAATTTATTCCTTTGTTGTAGGGAAATTGGCTTTTCGCAAAAACATGATAACCATAGAGCCTCCACCAGCCATATATGCATGCAGTGATAGCATTTACCTATTCATTGCTCTACTGTGTTATTTTGCCAGCATATTCCATGTGCTGGCCCGTTTCGGGCTGCAATGTATTATGTTGCAGACTTTTCAGACGAAGAGTAAGGTGCGCTAGGTCGTTGTCGTGCACTCAGCTATGCCGTTGGAGTTGATGGACTCATTTACCTTTGATGCTTCCACAGTTATCTCATTTAGTTGGCCTTAAGCCATATTAATGTAATAAGTTCTCTTTTGAGACATTCGATGTAATAAGTGTGTGATTGCACTCTGTTATAAATCCTTCAAGTACTATGTGTGTCAGCATTACTGATCCAGGGATGACACTTATGCACAGAGATCTAACCATCTGAGGTCGGATCGCTACACCATGCAAGCAAATAATTTCACGAAAGAACAAATCAACAACATTAGTAGCATCATCCCTTTTATGACATGGTATAAAGTGTGCCATTTTTGAGAACCTGTCCATGACAACAAATATGCTATCCCTCTCCTTGTTTGTTCGAGGTACACCCAAAACAAAGTCCATAGATATATCCTACCATGGAACACTAGGTACAGGCAAAGACATATATAAACCATGAGGATTGAGTCGTGACTTAGCTTTTTGACATGTAGTGCAAATGAGCAACAAAGCGCTCAACATCCTGTCTCACCTTTGGCCAAAAGAAATGTGTAGCAAGTACATCCTCCATCTTCTTGACGCCAAAGTGTCCCATTAATCCTCCTCCATGCGCCTCCTGCAACAAAAAAAGACGAACAAAGCTAGCTGGAATGCATAGCTTGTTAGCACGGAACGGAAATCCCTGCTACTATACATACTTGACCAATTACTAGAGCTCGTGCATGCCAATTAAATTACCAGGTACTTTCGTTTCTTGGTAACGATTATAATGTTCACGAGAATATGATGCTGCCTAAATTGGATACATTTGTTTTGCTTACAAATGAAGGGCCTAGCTTGGAGAAGGATGAACATTGGAGCAAGAACAAGCATGGAGATGATGGCATGCGCAAGGAAAACAAGAACATAGTTTCAAGTGATGATTTCAGGACTTTGAAGCCGCCGTAATGAGTGCATAGGTCTTGGATGAAATATACAAGATGCCACTTCACAAATTTCGTCTAGAGGCTATTATAGGTGTTGCGTCACCATATTATTGGGCCAGGCCCATGTAATTTCAAAATACATAAGTATAGGCTGTTTTTAGTGTCCATATGTGTGGGGAAACAAGATATAGGGTTGGTTTCGGACCCCTTCACCAAGGGTCACGAAATCCCCCCTCTTCCTCCATATATACAACCCTTAGGGCATCGTTTAGACTTTGGATTTTGTTTAGATTAAAAGTTTGCCATAGTTGCAACTTCGCATACTTCGTTTGTGTTCAACGACCAGACCAAGACGTCATAGAACCCCACTTGATCAATAAAGCTTTCCTGTTTTATTCGCAATATCGAGATTGCAATCTCAGATTCTTGCTTGTTCTTGGGTTGATCGTGCTCCGGTGTGGTCAATAACCTCTCGGAGTTGGTTTAGCGATTGCTAAGGCGCGACGTCATCGCACGTTCGTAGTTGGATCGTCAAAGTCTACTCCAGCAAAAACGATAGCCACCATCTCATCTAAAGACGGGACACCTGCGCCTCTATTGAGTGGTATCAGATTTCTAGGTTGCTCGGTGAGATTTTACAGTTTTTCGTAGTTTAGATCGAGTCTATTCTTCATACCTACAGTCCATGAAAAAGGCACAAAAAAATTAGGGTTAGTTGATCATATCCAAACCAGTCTGAGCCTTTGCATAGTCTTTTTAGTATTTTGCTTTGTTGAATTTGCGGTTGATTCGTCGTGTCAAGTTGCTGGTCTTAGCGTCTAGTCTTTTAGAGTTTCGAGTTCTAGTCATAAGTTGTCATGCTGCTGCCGCACCATCATCATCGCCCCTACCATCTACCACCATCGCTTATCCGTCACCGCTTTGAATCCATATACCACCACCGATCCGTATCCATATACCACCACCGATCCTTATCCATATACCATCACCGATACCATATACCACCACCGATCCGTATCCATATACCACCACCGATCCGTATCCATATACCATCACCGATCCGTATCCATATCCTACCACCGCTTCCATATACCACCACCGCTGCCATATCCCACCAACGCTGCCATATACCACCACCGCTGCCATATCCTACCACCATATATCCACCACCAATCCAAGTTCTTTTCATATTAGGTTTGTTTTCGAGATCCATCTATTTTCCGATTTGTGTTTCCTTGCCTGAGTAGGTTTCGGAAAAAAAGCGCAAAAAAGTGAAAAAAACTCCCAGAGTGTGCTTTTCCTTTGTTTACGTGCCGCGCCGTGATTTTGTTCGTGTTCTAGGCTTGCGTCTCTAGCACGGTCTAGCCTAGGACCAGCACAATACCTTTGTTGAGCGTTTATTCAACTTTGCATCTCTGAATTGATTATTGCTGACCCTTTTTGCTACCATATTATAAGCCTTCCCAGTTCCATATACATCTATGCCGTGCATTTGACTCTCCCTGGTAATCGCTCTATCCAAGCTTTGAGAGTTTTGACTACAACGGTTGTCGGTCACCACCTGCTGCTGGGTAAGAACTGGTAAGAATTTGAGATTTGTTTGATGGATTTGTGACACACTGCCACTTTCTAGTAGTTTGTAGGATCATATTCTTGTGTGTTTCTATTGCTGCTAACCATGGCAGGACCACAAGCCGACGAGATTGACTGGGAGAACAAGACGAACAAGGAGTTGCTGATAAATTTCAGCAAATGATGAGTGGCCAAGTGGAAGATGTGCTAAACAGATTTGAAGAGGCCATGGAGAAGATAGATGGCATTGAGAAGGCGTCTGAAACAAAGCTCGATAACAAGTTTAATGAATTGGTCGTGCGTCTTCCACAACCACCGCCCACTGCACCTGTCACACCTCTACAGCAACAACAACAACACCACCATCGTCTTCCAAATCAAGTGGGACGAGCACTGCGCGTTCCCCTTGAGCCTGGTCAAAACTCTGGTGCCGCTGTACCTACTGTTGATGCTTCTGTAGTTCCCGTTGCTATTGCAGAGGTGGAGGACCATTACGAGGTTGAGGTTGATCAAAATCAGAACTACGTGCAATCACTAGCACCACCACCACCAGGTCGTCCTCATGCGTATCATCGCAACAGTAGGGCTGCACAACCACCTAAGGTACGAGATCATGACCATCATCCTAAACTAAAATTGAATATTCCACCATTTGAGGGTAGATATGTTCCTGATATATATCTTACTTGGGAGTTAGAAGCTGAACAACGTTTTACATGTGTACAATATCTTGAGGAGAGACGTGTTCCTGCTGTTGTTTGTGCTTTCACTAGTTTTGCATGTGTTTGGTGGTCTGAACATTATAGATTATATCCTAGTTTAGCTACTTGGGCTGCTTTGAAAACTGCTATGCGTACTCGTTGGGTTCCACCATATTATCAATGTGAATTACTTCAAAAATTACAGCATTTAAGACACAGAGGAAATTCTATAGAAGAATATTATCAGGAATTAGAAACTGGAATGATTAGATGTGGTATTGTGGAGGATAATGAAGCTATGTTTGCACGTTTTATGGGTGGATTAAATAAAGAGATTCAGACCATTCTAGAGTATAAGGAGTATAATAATATTACTCGTTTCTTCCATCTTGCTTCCAAAGCTGAACATGAAGTGCAGGATCAACATGCATTGGCGCGAACTTACTTTTCTGTAGGTCGATCTTCATCATGGACACCGCGTGCATCCTCTACTCCCACACGTCCTATTGCAGCACCATTGACTTCAGCCGCCAATTCCAACTGAGATACAAGAAAACAGGCACCACCACCACCATCTGCCGGGAGTACATGTTCCGGTTCCGCACAGAGCTCTTCTTCATCCATGGCATCAACAGGGCAAACACATGATATTATTTTTCGTTGTTGCAAGGTTGGAGGTCATTATGCGAGAGAATGCCCATCTAAGCATGTGATGATTACTACCGAGGATGTTGGGTATGAGTCCGCTAGTGACTACGATGAGGAGACTTTGGCTCTTATTGCAAGTGAAGAACACGGTGGAGATGATTCTAATCATGAGATGCAACACAAGGCTCCTGAAGACGTTGACAGGTATGAATGTTAAGTTGCTCAACGTGTTTTGAGTGTGCAGGTCACACAAGCTGAGCAAAATCTGAGGCATAATTTGTTCCATAAAAGGGAGTTGTGAAGGAATGTTCTGTTCGCGTCATCATAGATGGAGGGAGCTGCAACAACTTGGCTAGCATGAAAATGGTGGAGAAGTTATCTCTAAACACAATACCACATCCACATCCTTACTACATCCAATGGTTCAACAACAACGACAAGGTTAACGTAACATGTACTGTTCGTGTGCATTTTAGTATCTCTACATATGTCGATTATGTTGATTGTGATGTGGTACCTATGAAAGAATGTACCTTATTACTTGGTAGACCATGGCAATTTGATAAAAATACTGTACACCATGGTAAAAACAATCAGTATACTCTTGTTCATTGGGATAAAAATATTACTTTGCTTCCTATGACTCCTGATTCCATTTTGAAAGATGATATTAATAGAGATAATAAAGCAAAACAGGAGAAAAATAAGAGTGAAAATCAGATTGTGGAAAAAGAATTTCAGCAACTAATGAAGCCTAACAATAAACCATCAAGTGTTGCTTTTGAACATAAATTGAAAAGTGCATGTTTACTTGCCACCAAATTTGATATTGATGATCTAGATTTCAGCAAATCTGCTTGCTATGCTTTTGTGTGCAAA